>BLKM01008651.1:4791851-4838988 GCA_013340265.1 Coptotermes formosanus | reverse complement strand
CCCCCTCCCCCCCCAAAAGCTCAGAGGTTTCTACTGGCTACTGATGTGGAAACAAATCATGATCGCCTTGTTTGTAAGCATATTTCTATGGTGTCCAAATTAATGATGAACCTGATCATACACTGAGCTTCAGTTTCCTAGCATCACACATCCCAACTCCCGACATGACACACACCTTGACTGGACGGTCCATCCATTATGGACGATGTGCAAGATGGAGGTGAACTTCCTGCATCTTGTGAGATCTGACAGCCTAATGAAGATCACAGCCTTCTGGTGTGTAACGCCGTGTAGTCTGGCAGAAAGGTATCAGTGCTCAAGAGAGACTTTCCGCCACCGTCAGGGTACGAGATAAAGGCAGAAGGCTCCTATGTGACAATACCTCTCTGCAGGACCACACAGCGTCACATTACACAACATAATCATCTTCATGCATGTTTCTTCCCCACTCCAATCCCAGTGGGCTCCCAGAAGATGTGCAGAGGCCATGAACGCAGTCTTATTCGTCATCACTTGGAATGGCAACCTGTCACTGCTGCCTGTAAAAATACTGTACATTATTTTCAGCTCTCAATGGCAGTGGTTAAAATGATGGTCACCTGAATAAAACTAAATCACTCTGAAGACAGTGACTGTGTTTCTCTCCAATGGCAGCTATGCTGCATAAAAAACCAGAAGATTACAATCATCTGAACAAACTGCTAACATCAAACACTACTTGTAAATAAGGCTATCCCTGTGCTGAATGAAGCATCAAGCCATGAATGTACAAGGGGGACTAGCAGCGTAGGGCTGAACATATTCTTAATACTGGCACCAGACACAAGTGGTTGCCTTCATGCCCACCCACTTTACCTCTTGTACTGACTCAACATGAAATTGGGTACGCCGCGGAGCCTATCTCGATGCTCTTCTCTAGCTACTGCTGTTGCCAATAATCTAAGGAATGTGAAATGCAAAATTCAAGAAAAACCACCTGATTCTGAATTTCCAGGCAATGTGTCACACAATTGGCAACTCTGTCTTATGATACACACTTCTGATACAGAGACACCTCATTAGTGGTTACACACAGAGACGAAGGAACGATCTGCGTACCCAGACAACAGGGTCTAATATCCTTCAGTCAAACTGGAATGGATGGGGCAGTGGGTCCACTTGGCACTCCTGTCCTCGTCTTAAGATGATATGCTCCTGAAGAAAGATGCACACTGGGACTTCGTGGAAGCTCCTCACTCAGTCAGTCAGTGAAAACCACAAGATTCTAAAACATTTACAATAGACACTGTTCACTGATGTGTCTCTGTGACTGTAGGCAATAAAGCATACATATTTGACATACACAATTCAATCTTTTCAACCCTGGAGGCGGATGCAGCATGACACCCCCCAAACTCTCTATTCAATTTTGTCCCACTGTCACGCTTAAAACCATTTACAAAGAAATAAAAGTCTTAACAAACAAAATTACACAGTCTGCAATCATATTTTAACCCAAGGTGTATCTGTATCAACAGTCACTAGCACGTCTGGCAATGGACAACCATTACTGCTACAAGCCAACTTACTTCCTAACCCAAAAGCTCACACGTTTTTACTGGCTACTGATGTGGCAACAAATCATGATCGCCTTGTTTGTAAGTGTATTTCTATAGTGTCCAGATTAATGACGAACCTGATCATACATTGAGTTTCAGTTTCCTAGCATCACACATCCCAACTCCTGACATGACACACACCTTGACTGGACGGTCCATCCATTATAGACAATGTGCACAATGGAGGTGAACTTCCTGCATCTTGTGAGATCTGACAGTCTAATGAAGATCACAGCCTTCTGGTGTGACACTGTGTAGTCTGGCAGACAGGTATTAGTGTTCCAGAGACACTTTTTGCCACCCTCACCATATGAGATGAAGGCAGCAGGCTCTATCTAATGACATCTCTCTGCCAGGCTATACGGCGTTCCATGCTACAAGATAATCATCTTCATGCATCTCTCTTCCTGACTCCAATCCCAGTGGGCTCCCAGAAGGCGACGTGCCAAGGCAATGACTGCAGTCTCATTCTTCGTCACTTGTAATGGCACCTTGTCACTGCCACCTGCAAACAGAAAGTATGTTACCTTCAGGTCTTAACAGTAGTTGTTTAAATGACGGTCACATGAACTAAATTAAGTCACCCTGAACACTGCAGCAGTACATTTCTCCCAAGCATCAGAATAAACCATGCCCACCACCCATGTAAAAACCAAAAGATGAACATCACTTGAAGAACTCGCTGATATGTATGGTAGGCCATTATATTTAAAAGGGGAAGTTAATGAGGAACTTATACAAATCATGATCATAAAGGAGATGCTGAAACTCCAAGCTGCAGTCTCTTATCAGGTTTTCCTGCCTGCACAAACTGTTACTTGCCACTTGTCACACTGATATCCCTATGTGATTTTTAACATGTGGAGCCAAAGAAGAGAAATGGGTTTTTAATTCTATTGCCACAATGTGGATGGTTCCTGCTGTGACAGCTAGCAGGTTCCCTCAAATATCATTCACACCCTTCACACAGTGATGTGTTTTCTTAGAGACCTGCTTGTGTTTAAATGTCTCAAACTTTGACCCCAGTGAACATAATGCCTGTAGCTGCAGCCTCAGCAACAGTTCTGACTGCTCATGTGCAGCCATCTGCAAAGTTACAGTCCCCATCATCAGTCAATCATACTTCACGCTCAGTTACTGACACAGCTCTAAACTTGCGGTCTAAAACCGTAGCAATCATGCCTTCCTTTAGAGTCTGTTATAAAAAATATGAAGAATGACATACACTTGCACAAAATATGCAAATAAAGCTCCAAACCTGCCCTTTCTGTCATTTCTGCATGATTCAAGCATGAATGCCTTTCCATGCGGAGATGTATTCTAACTAAAACAGCATCTCACATTTCCTTTGGAACCTCCTCACTAGTTTAAAGCAGAAGCAGTCCATATGTAAACTTCAATCACTTATATTGAAGCAATCCACTGATGATCCATCTGAAGGAACGGATTCTACCCTGAAGATGGAGGTAGCACATTCCCCTGAAATGTTGGTCACTAGCTACCAGACTACACAGTCTCATATACCATAGGACTGTAACCTTCACAGACACCTCAAAGAGAACTTCGTATGTCACTGTTATCTCAAAACTCTCTAAGGTTAAAACTGAAGGCAGACTGTTTGAAGATCAAGAACACTTGAAATCTCACACGCCAAACGGTATGTGTGTGCCAGGTATGCTTTCAGGCCTCATAAACTTGATGCACGTCTAAAAATTGTTACATTTACAGTTTTTTTGTAGTAATGTCTATGCCACAATATCACTGCTTTCTTATACATTACAAAGATAATGACATCCATCTTCACAGGCGAACACAATAACCACAAAGCTGAATGCCATGTATCATCTCACTTATAATTTGTATATAGAACATGTATCACTTTTGGCATGATTATAAGGCCACCCCATGTTCCACATGACGCAACAGGGCAACAACATTTTTCCATATCCAAGTAAATACAGCATACAGCCTACACAGGTACATGTGCACTCACACCTAACATAGCTGTAGCTCGGCTGGCCGTAACCCACATTGACTGACAATCATTTTATACCTACTTGCTAAATCGTATCTGTACACAACTTTCAAACGTACTATCCGCTACTGTCAATCACACTGCACAAACGACAACATATTAAACTGTAGCTTATTAAATGGTTTAAGACATACCCAACCCACCTCACAACTAACACCACATAACAGCAATCCTTCGACTGATCGGCAGTTCAACCGTGTGTTAGTGCCTAAAATAAAGGCACTGCAACCGGTTATGTAACAGCGCGATAACCGTTGACAAGATGCACTCAACCGGCAGGGATCATATACGACGCTACAAGAGACTCCACACCAAGGGTTATCTCATCTTCAGTACGTAACACTGACCAAAGTTTAAAACCCAATAAACATTGGAAATCCATTGATACATAAAATTACAACGCCATAAGCGGCTTCGCCTGCTTATGTAGCCGGCATAGTCAGTGGCTTCTGGTGGTAACTTATAGAACTACGAAGCAAGACGTCGTTAAAGCAAACTTGTCCCGTAACATACCCTCTCGTCCAATCACTCCTGTCATAATCATAATGAAAAGACAGCAATCTTCGAAATTACTATAAACCAAACTTAGGGGGAATATACTTTATTAACATTCTAGTTCTCCGACATATTTCTGCTCAGATCAAAATGTCATGGAAAATTAAAACGTATATTTATTGCATATAACATGTACATAGTATATAGTACGCTTGGAACTTGTAGAATATTACGATTCAAAATTAGTCTCCCGGGTTATGGAACTATGTAGGCTCTCTGATGAGTACCACGGTTACGGTAACGACACACTTCCTCCGTCTACTGTACAAGTTTCGTTCAAAACGGTCAACAATAAAGAACACTTACTTCGTGACTGAAGTAGTTCTTCGTATCTGCCGCTCCTTATATTGCAGTGATGCAACTGAAACATCACACCTACCACTCACTGCTCATGCGCTACAATCAGTGCAACTTTGGTTCAAATCTCTCAATAATGAAGAGCACTTTACTTGAAGGACAAGGAACGTTTTCGTATGTATCTCGCCTTCCATTGCAGTGATGTAATTGAAATATCACACCTACTACTCACTGACAAGCGCTACAAATAGTGCAAGTACGGTTGAAATTGGTCAATAATGAACGCCACCTTACTTGGTCGCCGTAGTAGTTTTTCATCTGTATCTCGCCTTCCATTCCAGTAATGTAACTGAAACGTAACACCTCGAACATATCTCGCATGCGCTACAAACAACGAAAGTGTGGTTGAAATCATTCAATAAAGAAGGGCATTCTACTTGACAGTCGAAGTAGTATTTTCGAACTTCCACTGCACGTAACTCATGCACAGGAAGTGCGATACGGCATATTTCAGTTATCCCACTCCAGTGCGAAGGGAGATGGGGGCGAAAAACTGTTTCGGGCTCGCGAGTAAAGTGCCCTTCATTACTGACCGATTTGAACCTAACTTGTACTGCACATAACGAATGCGCAGCGAGTTCCATGTGGCATACTTCGTTCACTCCACTGCAGTCCGAGGGGAGATGGGGCGAAAAACTGTTTCGGCCTCAAGAGTAAAGTGCCATTCATTAAAGACCCACTTTAACCTAACTTGCACTGCTTGTGGCGCATGAGCAGGAAGTGCCAAGACCTATTTTTCAGTCTCCCCATTACAATGCGAGGGGAAATAGTACGAAAAACTGTGTCGGCATCAAGAGTAAAGTTCCCTTCATTACAGACCCACTTCAACCTAACTTGCACTGCTTGTAGCGCAGGCGCAGGAAGTGCCATGTGGCATCTTTCAGTCTCCCCACTACAATGCGAGGGTAGATACGTACGAAAAACTGTTTCGGCCTCAAGAGCAAAGTTGCCTTCATTACTGACCGACATCAACCTAACTTGCACTGCTTGTAGATCATGCGCAGGGAGTGCCATGTGGTATTTCTCTGTCACCCCACTGCAATGAGATAGGAGATACGTACGAAAACCCTTTCGGCCTCAAGAGTAAAGTGGCCTTCATTACTGACTGATTTGAAGGTAACTTTCAGTGCTCGTAACGCATGCGCAGGGAGTGCCATGCGGCATATTTCAGTTACCACACTCCAGTGCGAGGGGAGATAAGGATGAAAAACTCTTTCGGCCTCAAGAGTAAACTGACCTTCATTATTGACCGATGTTAACCGAACCTGCACTGCACCTAACGCACGCGCAGGGAGTGCCATGGGGCATATTTCATCCACCGCACTGCAGTGCGAGGGGAGATGGGGACGAAAAGCTGTTTTGGCCTGAAGAGTGAAGTGCCCTTCATTACTGATCGATTTCAACCTAACTTGCACTGCACTTAACGCACGCGCAGGGAGTTCCAAGTGGCATATTTCATTCACCCCACTGCAATGGAGGGGAGATACGGACGAAAAACTCTTTCGGCCTCAAGAGTAAAGTTCCCTTCAGTAAAGGCCCCCTGTAACCTAACTTGCAATGCCTGTAGCGCATGTGCAGGAACTGCCATGTGCTATTTTCCAGTCTCCTCACTGCAATGCGAGGGGAGATACGTAAGAAAAGTGTGTCGGCCTCAAGAATAAAATGGCCTTCATTACTGACCGATTTCAACCTAATTTGCACTGCACGTAACGCATGCGCAGGGAGTGCAAAATGGCATATTTTAGTCACGCCACTGCAATGCGAGGAGTTGATATGGACCCAAAACTTTTTCGGCCTCAAGAGTAAAGTGGCCTTCATTAGTGACTGATTTCAACCGAACTTGCATTGCACGTAACGCATACACACGGAGTGCTACGTGGCATATCTCACCCACACCACTGCAATGCGTGGGGAGATACGGCCGAAAACTCTTTTTGCTTCAAGACTAATGTGCCCTTCATCACTGACCGACTACAACCTAACTTGGACTACTTGTTGCGCATGCGCAGGGAGTGCCATGTGGTATATTTAAGTCACCCTACTGCAATGCAGGGGGAGATACGTACGAAAAACTCTTTCGGCCTCAAGAGTAAAGTGACCTTCAACACTGACGGATTTCAGTTTCTCGTCCCTATCTGGCTTCTCATTGCAGAGTGGTAAATGAAACATCACACGTGGCACTCCCTCCACATGATCCACAACCAGTGCAAGTTTGGTCTAAATAGAGCGGTAACAAAGGGCACTTTACTCTTGAGGCCGAAACAGTTTCTCGTCCCTGTCGCCTCGCATTGTAGCCGGGTGACTCAAACACCACATGTAGCACTCCAGCCACATGTGCCACAAACAGCGCAAGTGTGGTAGAAATCAAACAGTAACAAAGGGCACTTCACTCTTCAGGCCGATATACTTTCTTGTTCCCATCACGCCTCGAATTGCAGCTGGGTGACTCAAAAGTCACATGTAGCACTCCACCCACACACGCCACAACCAGCTTGTGGTCGAGATTGGACAGTAACAAAGGGCACTTCACTCTTGGGGCCGAAACAGTTTTTCGTCCCTATCTTGCCACGCATTTCAACAGGGTGAATCAAATATTAAACGTCGCACCCATTCCACAAGCTCCACCACCAATGCAAGTTTGGTCTAAATCGGGCAGTAATAAAGAACACTTTACTCTTGAGGCCGAAACAGCTTCTCGTCCCTCTCTCGCCTCCCATTGCAGTGCGGTGTCCCGAACATTACATGTGACACTCACTCTACAAGCTCCACAACCAAGGCAAGTTTCGTCCAAATTGGGCTGTAATATAACGCACTTTACTCTTGAGGCAAAAATACTTTTACATCTCTATCTCCCTTCACATTGCAGCTGCACAACTCAAACATTAAATGGAAGACAAGATACATCCGAGAAGGTACTATGATCTCCAAGTAAAGTGCCCTTAATTTTTAGCGAATCACAACCAATCGTATACCATTTCTAGGGCATGCATGGAAGTGCAAAATATGAAGATTCAAGAAAGTCCCTCCAATTGAAGGAGAGATAAAGCCAAAATTTACTTTGCTCTCCAAGCACAGTGCCCTTAATTATTGTTCCATCGCACCCCTATTTATCTCATTCGTAGCACACGTGTGTAGTGTGCAAGGTACGAATTTTCGCGAATATCCCCGCACTGGAAGCCCAGATACAACCAATAAGGTACACTGCTCAAGTAACATGCCATTAATTATTGACCAATTACAACCAAGCTAACATCATTCCTAGTGAATGTGTGTGAAGTGCAACATATAAAACTTCATGAGAATCCCTCAAGGGAAGTCGAGATAGATACAGCACAAAATGTACATTGCTCTTCAGGTGTAGTGCTATTAATACTCGTTGTTGTTGTTGTTGTTGTTGTCATCATCGTCATCGTCATTACATTATCCCCTTTAACAAACCATGTTCCTAGGGTACACAATGTCGCAGCTATTCTGCGCTTACTATTCATGGTGCATAAAATCCTGCCTTCTATATTACACTATCATCATCATCATCATCATCATCATCATCATCATCATCATCATCCTCTCCTTTATGCAGGGTAGTTGCACTTATATACCTGAAACAAACCATGTTTCTAGGGTATACAGTGTTGCAGCTATTCTGCGTGTACTGTTAATGGTGCATATAACACTGCCTTCAATATAATTCTTTTGTGCTTCTACATTAGCATTTTCTGAAGTATGTGTGCTGTGTCCAATATAGCTGTTTTCTGTAGTTTCTTGATATTATGCTTTCCTGATATGCTGCTCAAGTACTTTCTCAAGGATTTTGAAATGGTTCCAGTTGCTCCTATTATTACAGGTGTCACCTTTGTTTTTACATTCTTCATGCACTGTATTTCTATCATAAGATTTTTTATTTTAGAATCTTCTCGGCTTCTTTCTTTATCACATTTCTGTCTCCTAGGATTGCTACATCAATTAGAATACATGTTGCTTTTTCATTATCCCAGATTATGGTGTCTGGTTTATTGTTGGGGATGGTTCTTTCGGTTTGCACTTGTTGATTCCATAATATGGTTACCTTGCCCACTTGTCTTGTTTCTACTGATTTTCGTACACGTTCATACCAGAGGTCACTGTCTAATTTTACCCCTAGTTCCTTACCTATATTGACGTGCAGTTGAGAACACACACTATGTTGTTATGTATTGTTCTTTTGCCAATACTGGGCACGCTGACATAATGTGGTCTACTGTGTCCTCAAATTGGTGACATAATCTGCATTTGCTATCTGTTTCTGTTTGCAATGTTTTTTGCATGGGCTTTTGTTGTAGTAGTAGTAGTAGTAGTAGTAGTAGTAGTAGTAGTAGTAGTAGTAGTAGTAGTAGTAGTAGTAGTAGTAGTAGTAGTAGTAGTAGTAGTAGTAGTTGTTGTTGTTGTTGTTGCTGCTGCTGCTGCTGCTGCTGCTGCTGTTGTTGTTGTTGTTGTTGTTGTTTCTAAAACAAGGTCCTTGGGTTTGTACACGTTTTCCATTGAAGACAGCTTTCTGTCACATCCAGGTTCCACTTAAGATAGCTTTCACTTTCTTTCGCATCCTGTATGCACATAAGGATGCATTAGCGTATGTGTGCGTGCGTCACGACAGAAACATGAGGCAAGAAAATTACCTACAGAGATCAAAAGGAATGGCTTGGAAGGCAAACCTGGCAGATGAAATACATACAGATGTGACAGCATGAGACACGAACGGACAAAAGGAAATAGAAGTCATCATTCCAGACTGGGGCTGAGAGACATATCCTTCACATAAACAGGAAATGCAAATCACATGGAACAGATCAAGAAAATATGAGACCCAAGAGTCTGTATTTTTATTTTCAATGAACCACTAAATAAACAAAGTTTCATTTAAAATAAAACAAATCTGTCTTGATAAGACACAAGCTGAACAAATAAAGGGAAAGAATTACTGATATCCTCTGAACCCCAACCCCCACCCTCCCTCTAAAAAAGTTAATTTTACAAGTATACCTCACTACAATACTATACATTTCTCGAATTTTTTGTTGTTGGTCTCATACTGCACCAAACGTATCACCACCAAGTCAAAGTTTCTACGATCACTTCAGAACACACCAACGATTACATTCGGCAACAGCAGATTCTGTGAGAATGTAAATTTGATTCGAAATTCATATTTTACACTAACAGAAAAACAATAATACTCCTGAAATAGACTCAAAAAGATATATACCTTTTGTTCTTCCCTTTCTTTATTAAAGTTCAAAGTTCTCTTCACATGCCATTCATTAGTGTGTAATATATTCTCATATAATTAAAACCCTTATTGCAACAAACAGTCTCTTACCTTTCAGTATGTGTAGTATAACCATGACCTTGAGTTTTCCATAATGTTATGATATCTTGATTTCAGTATCATGCACAACTTTAGTCCTGTTTTCTGTAGTTAGCTAACTGGTTATCTTTGCAAGTAGAAAACATACAGACTTACTGAAAATTTCCAGCCACATTTCATTCTGTGCCTGTCAGTGTGAGTTCGCTTGGTGTTGCTCTTCAGAGAAGGCCATGACAAATTATAATGGGAGAAAAAAATGCTGACTTCATTTGTCATTCTTATGAATGAATGACTGTTGTCAATTCAGTGACCTTTTGGAGCATTACAGCCTCAGGTTCTGGATTTGTTCACATTATCATCTTGCTGGCCCTAATTATGAGATGCTTCTAGCTCAGCAGATTACGTATTTCCTTGTGCATATGACACAGAAAATCTACATATGATGCTGAGCCATCCAAACCACGATCCTCCATCAGGAAATGTTTGAAAACCATCTCTAACTTGTCACGTTGTCTAACCAATGTTAACTGAAAATAAATGAACAGCATGAATTAAAATGTGAAATGTATATGTCTCCAGTTTAACGCAAATTAATCTGGCTTATCATGATAAAAAAACATAATAAATTGTTTTAGGGAAACAGATATAATACTCAGGTGAACCCTGGTTGGGGTCCTGTATATGATCAGAAGCACCTTCCCTAAAGAGAAAACATCAGGCCTTATTTCTTTGCTTCACTGATCCTTTGTTCATGTCTTGTTTAGGTATTATTGTTCATCATAATGTCACTGTGGTTTAGTGTTCTGTGCACTGTTTCATTTATGTCAGAACTTCATCAGAAAGGTGTCGCAGTTTGTAGTAATCTAAGAGAAATGATTAGGCAAGTTATGCCAGGTGTAAGAGAAGCATTTGAAGAAAACTTTGCTTCTTCCATTGAGCAAGGCCACTAAATGGGCAGTAAATCATCGGAATGCATCATGGCCCACTACTGACAGCAGAAGAGAAAGACTGGTGGAACCAGCCACATGAAGAATTATGCTCACCCAGAAAAAAGAGAACACAAATAGTTGAGCACATTTAGTTCACTGACATTTTCAACTGGCAAGTAAAAGAGGACCCTATACACAATACACAACAAACAATACATAAATCCATCCCATATTTAAGTTGATACTGAGCATGTTGGTATGTGTATGTAACACGCTACATATCCACATAATTTGCATTTAGTTTTATACCATCAGCTTTGGCACTGACTCACAGATGGTGTAGGTTTAATTGAGACCATCCAAATCCTCTAGGGTTGACTTACAATTAATGCTCTTCCTTTAAAGTAAGAAACCACTGCTTGCTGGTATCATGAAACCAGAACTTATATCAATCTTATAACTGCAATGGAAAAAAGTGGACATTTACCCTCATGAATCGATGTCTTTTATGACGAACTGATTCAATTACAGAGCGTACCCGCACTGAAAGAGGATTATCTATCTGAGGCAGTGATGTGCGATCGATATCAATCTGGGCAGCTGAGTGAACACCAAACACATTCTGCACCCATTCCATACTAACATTCAGCCCTATCCACAGGAATAAGTGGATGCCATTCTCTGTTAACAAAGAACACATTAAAGAAGTTACACAGCTTTAGATGATGCACGGTTACCACACAATCCATGACCCTACTAGCAGCACTAGTTTATATGGCCACCATGCTGATATTACTGATGGTGGGGAATTATACAGTACGAAGTTAAGGGTAGCATCTAAAGTATGATGTCAAATGCCAAGTTCCATGCAAATCCAACAGTTGGTTCAAGTCTTACTGGGAAAATGTAAGAACTGATGAAACCCTACCTTTCCTTAGAAATGTAAATAAGACAGGGAGAAAACATCAAATGTAACATGCCAACAACTGAACATGTATTTGAGCTGGTATCACATACATTTAAATTTTCAGACCCCTTGTGTATAGGGTGGAAAGGACTTCTAAAAATTACAATTCTGTCCACATACAAAGAGATCTTTCCCATATTACCTATCAGCAACAGGTACATCCCAGCCATGCAGATGATGAGTCAGTTTCTTGAGGAAAAAAAAATACTCAACAGAAAACAAAGATGATATACTACAGAACTACCCCAAAAGCCATACTAGTTAACTTACGTGCATTTTCAGAAGTGTAATAACTAACCTAGCAAGTACACGCCATCATCACGAATCTTATCTGATGTGCAGCGGATCGCAGGTGGATCTTCACTAGAATCAACATCAATTTCATGAAGAGGGACAAGTCGTGGATAGAAGTACACGACAGATGATGGAATATCCATTACGGTGACCGCTTGCATTACAAATAACCGATCATCTATGGTCATGTCAGATCCTGTAATTAACACATGCACAGATACAGGAAAACACCTTTAATGTGACATTTAAGGTTCCCATACCAGTGAACACAAAAATTATGGTTATTTTCTGGGCCTGATGTCATGCAGTTTGGTAGGCAGATAACAATGTTTGGAGCAACCTGCTGCCTCCATCTTGTACCTGAAGACAGAAACAGCACCTTCCTCCAAAACACCGCTACCTCTGTATTAAACAATATGGCACCACACTCCAGAAGGCTGTTACCTTAAAAATTTTAATTTCCACAAGAGGGACAGCAAATACCATTGCCTCTTATTCACAGTCACAACATAAATTTTTGAAGTACCTTATTTAAGCACAGGTCACACCTCTGTTTTCAGTTTTATATTAGAAAATCAGTCCAATTTTGGTGTTTATGATACCCACAATCCTACACTTTGGATATTATTTTGCGGAAAAATAACTCTGTGAAGTCTAGAATAGAGAATGACATCATCTTAGGACAAATATTCGAACTACCACATAAATACATGCACTCTGAGAATATTACTCATTATGCAAGAGACCACTTTGATGTCTGCTGGCAGTGGGATGGCCACAATGTTGTCTGCATGTGGTTCATACTATACTCCAGGCACATCAGAAACTACGAATAGACAGTTGCCCAGACTGCCCACTAATAAAGCAACCAACTGTGTTTGTATACTAAGACTAATCAAACATAACTACCTCAGGAGAAATGGTCTAATAACTGCTATCACGTAGAGAAATTTTATTCACCATGGAAATTTCCAACTCCCCTCCCACAAAGAGAACAAAAGGTAGAAGCAGACCTCAAATTTGAAAATACAATGTATTACACTATATGCAACAAAGCTACAGACTCAACTACTTTAACGTCAGCTTATGAAACAGAAATGAAATGAATGTATAAATGGCATACAGAAACCTTTACAAGGAGTTGAAGTCTTAATGCTACAACCCTGACAAAATTCAGGTGGCAGAGAAGGCTGCTGTAATGTCTGGTAATCAGACCACTGGGAACACACTATGGCGGGGAACTATCATAAAATGACCAAGACAAGAAGACTGTCATGTGAAGTAAAAATACATAAAACAATGAAACAATAGCTGTCTCATCTGGAACTATTTTGAGAAAAATATTTCATGGTTGACCACACTAAAGTAAATATTTTAAGTAATACAAAGAAATGAATTCAATTCTCTATTAAACACAGGGATGACACAATAAAGTAAAGACATAAATTTTTTTCATTTACGTGATGTGCTGTAATTCTGTCATTTACAACTGAAATACCCTTTGACACTACAGTAAAACCTCCTCTATTTGACAAGAAGACACACCCAGATCTTATGGCAGAAGTTTTGGGAAAAAGACCTGCTACGCATTAGAACCGTAAGACACATATGTACCTTTTATGCAGTGCTCCCCCCCCCCCCACACACACACACACCAAGGTGTCTCGCACCCACAAAAGTACAGTACAGGCTACTCTCATTATACCCTCTGTTTTCTTGCTCACTGTTAAAACACTACAGCTGCATACGTTGCACAAAAAAAATTAAAAAGTTAAAAAACTGAATAAAAGAACCCTGTATAACGAAGATTCATGAAATTTAGATGTGTTACGTTGCCAAATGGTTAACTATCTTCATGAACTTGCGTGCTATATGCTGTCAGTATGATTAACCCATTAGTGCTGAGTACAGTATCACCATTTGGTAAGAAGCACTGTGATGCTAAAAATGCTGAATGTCAGATGCTGCCAACAGCCGATTACGGCCTCTCTTGTGCAGTACCCACCTAAATTCTGGTGCCCAATAAAGATATGTGTAATTTCTGGAAATGGCTGATTTACTTCACAAGAGTTCATACTAACCTCCAGAAACTGCATCACTCTTGAGGATGCAGTTCGCATAAAGAGGGAGCAACTTCATGCACTCTGGTAAGATCAGCTGTCCTGCCGAGGATGGACTTGCACAATTCTTTCTGTAGCAGGCCAGCATTTGTGCACATCGATTCACTAGGTTATCTTTCACTGATTTCGGTGACGATTCCAACAGCCGGAACACCGCTGTCAGATAAAAATACCAAGCAAACACTGGAATTCATGTTTCAAAATCCTGTGACTTCCCATCACATGATTAATTAATCCATCGATTAATACGCAGTATTTGGTGGTGCGTAATATTAGAGTACCTACAAAATTAAACAAAATTAAATTCTAAATGTTGCACTCAAATGCCTTTCAGAAGAGTCATGTATCATGTACCTTGTTTAGAAAAGAAGTTAACGATGGTATCCAGTTCACAGCTACGATACAGATCAGCCATTTGCGTGCACGTTTTGAGCGAAAGATTAAGAATGCGAAGCCGTCTCTGGCCACCACATGATGTATACAGTAGAGCCACCTGAATATATACTCCATCTTCTTCTGTGAGCTTGTCATCATGCTTGATTTCTATAGCAACAGCCTGTAGCAAATATGTATTTTTTTATAATTTTACACCAACTCATTCACCTTCACACTTGAACACAGTATTATGTAACATAATCTCAACTGTGGCTTCTGTCAGTTTCTCACTTCTAGAGGATTTACATCACGGCAACAAATACCTGGACTGAAATGGATGTAGTACCACAGTTTTCTACACATCTTGCATGCAAATCCTGTGATACATGCAATCTGTGATATGATTCACCCTACATTCATTACTCAACTCTATACGATAGACCTCAAAGTAGTGAAAACATAACCAAATACTTACATTAGCATAAATACGCCACACAACATACATTTGTCCGCTCCTTTAAGTTACCAACCTTGTATTAATGACCTTAATTTGAATAATAACAACAAAAATTAAGCTGTCCACATGCTTAAACATCTTTCCACAAAGATGGGGGAATGAAAGCAATGCTTTTCCTTTGAAGCTAGAGGGAGTGATGAGTTTCATACTCCAGCTACTTTTATCTGAAGAAAATATCCCATTACCACATTGACATGATGCTGAGTGGATTCCATAGCCAGTGTGAACACAGCAGCAAGAGAAATATCTCCACTATTGCCAGGAATCAACCCTGGTCATTTAGCCTGTCAGCTACTTACTTTACTGACCGACTTATCCCACCTTTCAGGAGCAACAAACATTAGCACTGCTCAACAGTCACAATCTGCTCTACTTTTAGATTCGTTACAGAATAATAACACACAAGAATCTACACTTGAGGAAAAACATACACAATTTTCTGTATACATATAAAATAGGTTTTTTATTCATTTACGGTTTATTTAATGTCAGTAGCTCTGACCACCTACATAGCATCAAATGACAGAATGAGTGAAAATAAAAAAAAAATTGTGCCATACAGGCCACAAAGGAACACAGTGACAGCAGTAGGACAGCTCCACTCAGTCTCAGCCTCAATGCTAGATGGAGGCAAGTGGTCAATGTCATGCTCCAGCCACCCTGAAAAAGAACTCTGATGCCCACTGAAGTGGAGGCTGAACTGGCCCTACAGCCAGTCTGGACATGTCTGAAGATGAAAGATCTCCTCCAATCAGGGCTTGAACTTTGGTCCATTGAGCCCCTAGCCTAGTCACTACACCAAATATGCCACCAAGGCCCCAATGCGATAATTGGCGAATAATGGATCAGAAACTATATGCAACAAAGTGGTCATTGTCCACCTTGAGATGCTGTTTCTGAATGTGCCAGAAACAAATGAGGAAAACCACAACAGCTTCAATCAAAACCACAACAGCATCAATCAAAACCACAACAGCCTCAATCAAAACCACAACAGCCTCAATCAAAACCACAACAGCATCAATCAGAGTTAAAGGTTTTCTGGCTGTGATTCAAACAGGAAATCTCCTCCATACAAATCACAAGCATTATTGCTATAGTCAAACTGTGTGGTTTGAGTGAGATATGGCCCACTCTAACTAGGTATTGTGTTGCAGTGATATGGAAAAACTGACTACCGTATATTAACATTTGAAAATTCATTGTTTCATAGCCCACCCACAAAATAAGCCCAAACATGCAAGTGCATTCTATATTAATGTACCTATTTATTGCTGTTCAACTTCAAACACCTCCTCACCTTGTCACAGTCAATACTAGCAAGCTCCATGTCTGTTGTGTTGGACATGAAGAAGTGACCATAGAAATCAGTTGCTCTAACACCTGTAGATGTCCGCACCCTCATGATGGCATCAAATGCAACTGGGCGACTCACATCATGTTTGATATCTGCTATAAGTCGTTCACCATCCAGGTCAGCCTGTCCAAATATTTTGCATGTGAAGAATCATAATTACTCTTACAATATACACATCAGCATAAAAAGTCTCCATTTTTACACTCCAATGAAAAAGCATCACAGTATACCTTCTGACTTGCAAGCATATCTGTTTATTCAGAAACTCCTTCAGCAAATTTTAGTCCATTTAGGACCAACCCAGAGGAGCCAACCATAAGCAGACATGTGGCAAGGATATAATGGATATATCAACCGGCGTATACATTAATACACTGTGTCTCATACACCTTCTATTTACATTAACCTTTATCCTGTCATGGAGCATAGTTAAATTTTTTGCATGGTTTATAAAAAAGTACTATTTAAACATAAAAGATACAATTATGAAATACATGGCATTTCGTGGAAAACAAAACAGAGATTATGTAGCATGTCTTAAAAATGCAGTAAATTTCCTTGTTGCCTAAATACAAAAAATGAATTTCTAGAGGTGTTACCCCATGCACAGTATGAGAACATAGGTCCTTAAAATGTTAGCCCCTATACCAAAATACATATTTTGAGTTGTTTTTGTGATATGAGTCTTACAATGAATGATCTTCTTTTGTTCTATTTTTTATCCAAAACCTTAAAACCTTTTTATCAGCTATGTACACTTAACAGTTGCTAGCTGGCTTACATGGTAACAGGATGAGATTTACTGAGCATTATGTGAACACTGCACTTCAAATATTTTTTTAAGAGAGCATTTACATAGAAGTACCAAACCTTCCCAAACAATCAGTGATATAAATTTTGGTTAAAAACTAACATTTGAGAGATTCTGCAGGTCTCTAAAATGTCTGCTTTTAACCAAACTCTTAATGTGCCTGATCACCCAAGATTTTAGTACTTTTATTTCCCACGAAAGCTGAAAATTTTACATACAGAAATTAGGATGTTTTCTTTACATTAACTTAATTTGTTCATACACACTCCACCTCAGTTTTTAAGTACCAGTTCACACACCTGGAAGTATGTATACTTGTAAATTTCTCCACCCGATAATCTCGATACTTGTCCAATGGTGGCCAAGTCAATGTAAGAATTGTTGAACACAAACAGATCCACGCTGCAACCAGCACTAACACAATCTTGGCCCAGGGTGTTGTATACAGTCACCTGTGGTACTATAACAATCACATGTGTTAGCCTACTGGCCTCTAATATCAGCTCAGTCTCTAAACTTTAGCTGTACAGCAAAGAAATATGTAGTGTTTCACCCACAACCATCAAAACAGTACAGATCTGAGATTCATATTTTTATATACTAGTTGTTAGTTATCACGAAACACACGCAAGAAGAAAAACTGGTATTAAGTCCTTTCTTCTTATGAAAACTTTTACATGCAGCACCTGACAACTAAAAATCCTACACATCAAAAATGCCATACTTTGCAAGATTTGATGTTTTCATAGTGGTGTTGCTAACAATTCAAACCTTTTGGGATGTAACACCATGTTGAGCAATAAACAATTACTGACTTTTTGAAGAAACAGTACCTTCATCTTCAGAATCTACTTGGACTTTTTGACTCTTCTTTGAAACATAGCTAACTATTTACCACTTGACACAGTGGAACATCCCAGAAAACTGACATACATCTTCATGCTGTACTTCATGGCCAAGGTTTTAACACTGTGTAGTCATGGCGGCGCACACTGACGTTTCAGAGGAACTTGCAAAGTCCAGCTTCAGAAATAAAACATGTTGGATCAGATATGGCCAGTTTCTATCTAACGCTACTCTCTAAAATCCAACTCTTGTCACTTTGATCCTGAATATGGAGGCAGCATGTTCCCTCAAAACGTTGGTATCTGACTGTGTGGCATTACAACACATGACCACAACCTAAACATCCACTTGTGTGAAAACCTCAAATCCCACACTGTACTTGTACCTCTGACAGATGTCTTACCACAGGAAGAAAGAAACACAGTGTGACATGTTGTTAGAAAAAATGAAATGGTCAATCGTTATAGACATCCCTCATTACTGACACTGTGTTCCTGCAAATCACTATTCTAAATTATATAACCACTAGTCTGCTGGTGCCCATATTTACTGAGGAAAACCCGCAACCCGTGGAGACAAGGAACACTTCATGTACGCAGTTACTGTGGAAACCGCATGACCCGAGCGAGGTGCACCCATTTACTTAGTTACCTTTGAAAATTTGCGACCCGTGGGGGCAAGGCACAGTTCACGTAAGAAGTTACTGTGGAAACCCCGCGATGCGGGCAGGCAGAGCACACCCATTTACTTAGTTGCCTCCGAAAACACGCGACCCAAGCAGGAAAGTCACACTTCATGTAAGCAGTTACTGTGGAAACCCCACGACCCGAGCAACGAACACGCACTCATTTACTTAGTTACCTTTGAAACTTCGCAACCCGTGGGGGCAAGGAACAGTTCATGTAACCAGTTACTGTGGAAACCGTGCGATGTGGGCGGGCTGGGCACACCCATTTACTTAGTTACCTTTGAAAACTTGCGACCCGTGGGGGTAAGGAACACTTCATGTACACAGTTACTGCGGAAACCCCATGATCCGGGCAGGCAAGGCACACCCATTTCCATAGTTACCACGGAAACCTCGCAATGTGGGCAGGCAAGGCACACTCATTTACGTAGTTACCGTGGAAACCTGAATAATGTGCATGCATCTATATTATACTGTAGTATTAGTGCCCAGCGAACCTTTATGTATTTAACGTGGACACCTCAATTAGTCATGTCTCTTACATACCATCCGCACGTCCGTCAAACTAAATTCTATGTCTTGTCTCTCCCTGCCATCTTGTGGCAGTCCGTGAAACTCCAATGTCGGAGTGTGACAGAGACTGACAATGCCACAGTGTATATAAGATAGGCTTACTGCTTGCAGAAAGCAAATGGTTGAAGCATTTGAAGGAAAAGCCACACCATAAAATCCCATACCATGATTTAAGTTTTTTTTGTGGAGAAGGACCTTGCAGCAGATGCTATGGATGCACCGCAACCTTAAGGCTTCTTGTGCCACCTTATGATGATGATGATTATCATCATCATTATTATTATTGTTGTTGTTGTTGTTGTCCTTTTCCTAGTAATGGAGCACCACTGGAATGAAATTGACAGGGGAAGACCAAAATGTTCGGAGAAAAACCTGTCTCAGCGCCACTTTTCCCACCACAAATCCCACATGGACTGACCCGGGATCGAACCAGGGCATCCGTGGTGGGAGGCCGGCACCTAATTGCCTGAGCCATGGCACGGCCTTAGATCATAAGTTACACCAAAAAGAACATTGTTTGCGAATATTTCTTTGCTATTTGATATATCTGTGATTAACCATTTAAACACTGAGATTATGCTGGATTATATTACAGGCTAAGTTCATACCTTGCAGTAAACACACCTTGACAGGGTTTTACAAAACAATCAGTTAATGCAGCATGGGGACACAATTGCAGTTTGTTCTGAGATCCATATAAAACACGTAAATAAAGCTCAGTTATATTAGAGGCTCAGTCCGTACTGTGCAGTAAACACACAACAGGGTTTTAAAAATCGATCAGTTAATGCTGTATGGGGAAACAATCGTGGTTTGTTCCGAGATCCATACAAAACACGTAACTAAAGCTTAATCACATTACAGGCTCAGATCGTACCGCGCAGAAAACACAATTCTCTGTATTTACGGCTGCTGATATCTAGTAGCGGTCTATGGAACTCCAACGTTCTCATAGTTCTTCTGCCATCTGGTAGCAGTCCATGGAACTCCAAGCATTACATAGCTTGTTATTGTTACTGAATTATAATAATTTTCCCATAAGAAAAACGAAACAAAAATAAATGACATACTGAGAAAAAACATTCAGGACATAAAAATTCAAGTTAACCATTACCAACAGCATGGTACAGATGTAATTCATGGTTGCCTTACTACACGTTAGGTCTAGAGAAATGGGTACTGCAGCATACATTTAAACATTCTTATTACAATTAGTAAGTATACAGCACCTCCTGCAGTTTACGAAATAATAATTTATCAAGCATTTGGTGTTCATGTTATGCAATGAAGTACATACAGGAAACATGCATCTGTTGATCTGTCAGAGAACCGAAATTGCACCAATCTGGAAAAAGTTAATGCAACCTTCCGCAATCAAGATCTTCCATCACAAAAATTAACTATTCAAAAGCACACTAAAACAGCTGATATCTGTAATGTGACTTAACACCCAAAAATGAAAGGATGTGACACATATCTGTAGTTAATTCAGCACAATACCATGAAGGAATATGGGAGAAGAAGCATAACTCAACACATTTTTAACTTCAGCAATAGATGGAGATGACTGGTCAGCCCCCAGTGTCCACATTAGTCTGGGTGGGCGCCAGGACACTTTGGAGGAAACAAAATCTCTTGCCTCTGCCAGAAACTAAACCACAATTCCTCAGTTGTCCAGTCCACAGCCTATTCGTTATACCACCCGAACTACAGCTGTTCCATTGTGTTATGCGCCTTATAAACATCACACAGATCACTCTGTGTAATAAACTGCACGGCGAATCGCTTATAACAGAACAGCAGTGGACATAACGAATGATGACATAGAACTGTATATTATGCAACAAGAACATACCTAGCACTGTCCTTTCCTTTTCTGTACCAAGCAGTTTCCTATCATCCCTGTTTTTTAGTTTTCCTGGGGCTTCAGCTATTGGTAACGAAGAATGGAACACCAACAGCTTTCCAGCACACTCTGAGGCCTGGGTAAGAAATGCACACCACAAGAATTACCATTACACAACATGCGTGCTAAAAAACTCGTATGAAATTCACTGCAATGTTTATCCCTTTAAAGCACAATGGTTAGTTACTACATGCACCACCTACTTTTACCATTTAAAAACTCCATGGTTTGTCTACACCATGTATTTATACATTTCTGATGATTCACATTAAGCAGTGCTCAAACTAGCTGGTCATTGTAAGGAAGAATCTGTCTGTTCTCTGCGAGGCAGATAATCAGTTGCTATACGTTATTCACACATGTGTTACGGCTTCTGAGTATCAACTGCCCATAATTTACCATTTCAAGTTACAATACCAACAACCTGGACATATTACAGTTACTAAGTGCTGCCTTCTGCCACTGCCTTGTGAGAATACCTGATCACTTATGCAAGTGCATCATTTCCTATTTCTGGACGACTGGTAAGTAAGTTCATGTGCCAGAACAATGCCACACACAGACAGAAAAACAGAGAAATAAACACAACCTCCACATAAGTCGTGTTCCTTTTACTGTGAAAATAACATCTAATTAGTTTAAAAACCTACAGAAGAAAGCCTTTAAAATTATTAGTGCCTGTGGTTGGTACCGCACCTTGAGTGCTTCAAGACCAGCCTGGATTGCTGGAGCCAATACAGTCTCTGTCTCACGTGTATCAGCAAACATGGCGGGTATTTGCTCCATCAAGCTATCAATAACAGCCTCAGATTCCATGGGATCACATAGAAAACCCTCCAGAAGAGGCATAAACATGTCCTGTACATCACCCACCACCATCATCTGTGGCTGAGCAAGGCAACCCTGAGAATAAAAACACAGCATATGATTTTACATGCTGTAACTGAAAGACTGTAAAACATAACTGTAAATAACATCACTCATATATTGTGTTATCAATAAACGCAACCTGATGCGACTCCTTGCACCTCTGCTGGCTAACCCCACATCCCTTTAACAGAACAACAATTGTTTGCAGCATTTCATACTAAAGAACTGTATATCAATCTACATATGTTGAAGGAATTAAAAAATGTAGCTACAAGCACCATTAACAATACAGTAAAAAAACTGCTCAATACATGTTCTGAAAGAGAACTAGTTTGTCTTGTCACAGTATGTTACTACCCAGCCAGCTGTAACAAGCAAGTCTGCACATACCACTGGGAAAATATGATCAGACGTATCACTGAATATGTCAATATGATGACGTGGCAATCAGTTAGCCTTACAACAAAACAGATGTATTAGAAGTTACATTCCTTACCTTAATATTATAGAAATGCACTGTGTTGTTATAAGTGATGAAACCGACTCTCATATCAGACTTTTCGGCGCCTTCATCCTTGGGTAAGAGTTTCAATATAGTTTTCATCTGGCCACACAGAAGATGAACCATACCAGATTTGATATTGTTATAAGACACATCAATCAAAAAGATGAGTGCTGGGGGTCTTGGGAATGTATTGTTCTGAAACATGGCAAGAGAATCTTTGATGCCATATTGCATTCATATGAAATTATTTACAATTGTATGCCCCATCTCATAGACGGATAATATCCAAAGTATTTATAGAATAATTCATAATATATCAAAAACAACTAATTATGTAGCTCATTCCACCGTATGTCTGAAAAGGTGTGACTTATGCTGCTGCAACACAAAACTAAGAACAACTAAATACAAAGAAAATGTACTATTAAATCTTTTAGCATTCTTACGGCCTTACAAGCTTACAAACACAAATTATCAGACTGTTATTTCACATGAAATTATACCTATGGATACCATATGACTACTTTTTTTTACTCGCTTAAACAATAGCTTTCCCCTTGATTTTATCTACCAAGTTCACGCAGTACATCCCCATCATATAGGAAAGATACAATAAACACAATTTTTTATAAGAAAGGCCTACTTATTTCTATTAGAATAGTACTTTCAGGTATAATATATTCCTAGACAGTAACTGCTGAACAAGATTTAATAATGTATGTTAAACCATGTTTGCAGTGTAATTTACGTACTGTTCTGAGCTGTATTATTAAATATTATATTGTATTATATTACACATTATATTATCAATATTATTAATATAAATTCCAACATTAAATTTGAGAACAGCATAAATATTTAGGTGGGATAAAAGACTGTGGTTTCATGGAAAGGTAATATTAAAAGTCCAGTGCTGATCAACATTAAAATCGGTTCATATATTCAACTAGCATAAAGGCTGTTGAAACTTCAACAGGAAATTGCTGCAGTTATAAAAATAATTATTGAATTTGGTGCATAAAATCTACTAATAAAGAGTTTCTGCACATGTAATAAATTACTTCATCAAGCAGTTAACTTACCCTACAATAATCCTTCGTGGCAACAAACTCATATGCTCCTAGCATCAACTCTGGTCTCTCAAACCGATCTACCCGCTGACCAGTATGGTCTAAATGCTGGAAGTACTCTGGAGGTACTGGTAACAGTAACAAGAATAATAATGATTTTCAATCAGACTCCTTTGCATATGTTAAGCCAAGAAACTGCAAGCACATGATTCAGGTCTCCTGGGATGTGATGCTGTGTCAATGGCTGAGTCGTTCCCGATGTTTTGAAGATCACAGTGCCTTCATCTTAGGGCCAGGCTTGACCCGGAATGAGGGCGCTACATTCCTTTCAAACATCGATAACAATGTATCAGTTGATGTGACATTACATCCCAGAAGATAAATCGGCAACACATCTGTGAAAACCAAAAATCTCACCTCAACCTTATTGCAGTCTTCATTTGTGGGCTTCTTCACACCCATAACTGATTTAAACAAAGATAAACTGCTAACGAATTCCTTTAACTAACTCTATATCCTTCAAAATGTGTCATATCCAGTCTGCATAACAAATCCTTACTGCCCAGTGATATTCATACAGAAAGACAGAGACATGAGATTCACTAGAGGCCAAATTACACCAAAGTTTTTTTTATTCTCTTGAATACTGATCCCTGTGCCCTAAAACTTTTAGGTCATATTCTATACGTACAGATAAAAAAGTGACTGCAATAAAACTGATAAACTGGTTACATCAATTTTGGTATGTATTCTGCAATACTTATGAAAATAGTGTGAAGACTGTAAAATCAGAGATTGAACTCATACCGGGTAAGATTAATGTTCAATAATGAAATACTCACAATACACTCTGTATTCTCTGAGTAAGTCACACAAACAACATTAATAGGCAACTTTTTCTAACGTGTTATCTTAACCTGTTATCAAATACCTATACAACAGCCTCACCTTCTGTAGTGGCTTTACAAAAGAGACAGTGGAAACGTCGTCCCCCATCAATGAACTGCATATACGGGCACATGTACGCTTTGCATCGGTTGCACCTAACAGGTCCAATTTCTCCCATGTTGACAATGGGTGGCAAATATTCCTCATCTAAGGCTCGGGCCAAAGGACTCACTACAATAGCAAATGGCACAGCAGTCTGGAATGAAATAAAATCATTATAAGTAGCATGTCTACCACAAAACACAGTATTACTACACCTCTGTTCTCCAGAAATCACAGTTTCAGCATCTCACTATGTTTAATTCTTTATTCACATTTTCATTCACTCCTCTGAGCAAATACAATGACACAAAGAGGACTGGATATGCTGCTGGCTACACTTAGTTATGTTCCCAGAAGAGGTGTCTCTTTTGCACGCATGCATGCACACACACAATATACCTAAATGAATCTATATACTCAAAATAATTTAAATAATGAAGTAAGAAGATATGCCCACGGAACATTTAGAACTATTTAGATGTATACCAGTTACAAAATAAGAAATATTAGAACATAATCTGTCTTTCTTGGTTGTAATACCACTACCACTACCAATACTACTACTAGTACTGTTGCTGGTGTCACTGGTAATTAATAAGTGCCTATCATTACCATTGTCAGCATACAGACAGTAATAAATTCCTTCACACATTCATGACGTATTAGTAGCATTTACCAAATTTACCTGAATATAAGATAACTTCAGCCACATTTGTGAGCTGTTCTCAATAATATGGCTAACAAATATACTAACTTAAAGATGACCAGGAACAGCAAAACAGTATGGAGCTCAAAGCATATGGCCAACTTAACAGCTCTCACATAATAACATCAAATGGTATTCTTTTTACACATGAAAGTAATTTTAATCATAACTGAACCACATACATCCGCACGTCTACACAATATCCCACACTGCAGTAGGCATACTCCACACACATTACGAGCACTTCCACGGCAATAACTGTAAATGAGAAGAAACGGCACTCTATATCAGTTACCTACAGCGTACTCTCAATTATGCAGGGTAATGATGGGAAGGAACATGTACGAACAATCAAGAAAGACTCATACTCCAATACATATATTGCAATGGGCCATAAACAAAAATAAAACTAATTTATTTATTATATACATCATACACACATGGCTTATGAGTAGAAGCTTACTGTTTACATAAACAGTCCATGATTTTTGTTTCTACTGACGAATTTGTTTCGACACTTGGGGATGAATCACGTTATTTACCACCTCTTTCATTAGTCATTTCCAACTCACAATCATGCGTGGATAATCAAGAGTACACTGCTTCTAAATCTCCTACATTAAACTGAATGTGTGAGGGTTCTTACTTGCTTCATCATATCAATGGTAGCTGGAACATTGTACATTGAGCTGCGAATGTATCTAGGGCTAGCATTCCCTTGGTCTTGGGTGATGAAATTGGTAGTGACAAGAGGTGGAACTAGTCCCTTCTGATTTGTAAAGAAAATGCCTGACCTATTTCGCTGGTCATCTTGCACCACTGGTATCTGAAAAATAAAAAATTTAATACCATCAAGTTTATACAGTAAATTTAAAAGCATATTTCAGAGAAACCAATTTGTGTGGTACTGCTTATCCATTTGAAAGGTTTCACACTTGTCTTTGACCTCCACTCCATTATCTTTATTTACACATTTTATGCCTTATTACATGAGGAACCAGAAGAATAACAGCAGCTGGTAAGCTGCTCCGAAATGTGTACTACACAGACTTTTATGACGCAAAGAAAACAATGTTTGAAAAGTTTTTATTTCACTTCTCACATACACCAGATTTAGGTTTTAACAGTAAACTTTCAATTAGTGACAGAAAAAGGCAAGGTCTTCCTAATTCATTTAAAGCCTCTTTCGTGTTTCAAATGCTCCATCTTATCAGTTCCAAAAACTGACATACTCATATTTTGAACGAAATGTGAAATAATCTGAAGTTACACAATCTACAATCAAGTTAATATCAGTAGTACTTTAAACACAAAATGTAGTCATTTTATTTACACATGCAGTTTGGACCACGCAGTAAACACTCTCCCTCTTGGTTATAAAAACTGTGAGTTAATGCTGTACAGGGCAAAGTCACTCTTTGTTCTGAGACCCATACAAAACACATATATACACTGCGTGGGCAGAAGGTAGAATTTTTGAATATGAAACCTGGTAGAGTGTAAAGTAACTGCTAGGCTTTAGAAGGTTAATGGATGATGGTAAGGATGATGACGAAGATGATGCAGATGATAACAATGATGATAATAACAACAATGATAAACTAATAATAATAAATATATGTCAAGCACTTAAAAGAATTAGAGATGTACAATGTCATTGCTCAGAATGTAAATGTTAACTGATGAAGTTTCTTTTACGTGTCTTTTAACAATTCCGTCTACTGCCAGGATTACACAGCATCACTGAAAGAATGCATGAGCAAGGAGCACTGCTCATATGATACTGACAAGGTAAAAGTGAAGTACTTGAAAAGAAACCAATAAACCCATTCCCACGTCCCTCTGTCCACCAAAAACCCCACACGTACCAGAGTGAGATTCAACCTGGGCCTCCAATGTGACAGGCTGGCAACTGATCACCTCAGCCATGGCAGGGTCACTGATGTAATGATCTGCCTGAAGTTTACTGCAGGTTTCTGAATTTTCTCTGGAAATTTCAGGTCATGCATGCTTGATCTTCACTCACTATATTGGTGAAATGCAATGACCTTCCAAGACAGGCTTGAGTTACTTACTGGACTTGGCATATGATCAGGATCAAGACGTCTTGCAGGCTGTGACTGCAAACCTGGATGTGCTGGTTGCGGAGGACCCATAGGCTGATGTGGTGATGGGTAACTGGAAACAGGGCTCTGTGGCCCCATGGGTGGCTGGTGCATCTGTGGTGGGGCTCCTGCGTTTGGATGGTATGTGTCCTAGGAAAACATATTAAACCATCCTTAATAAAGATGGCTGTAATAACAAAGAATCTAATACCACTCAACTTCAAATATTCAGAAAATTGACTACTGGAAAAAATGAGAAATTTCAGCATAAATGTAGAAGAGCTCAAAACCACATTACATGCAGATTTCAAAGATATACAGTCACCCTCAGTTATAACAGAGCCCAACGGGAGTCCTAAAATGATCCGTTATAACCAAAGTCCGTTATATCCAAGCTTAGGTTAAATTACGTTTTAAAATAACATTTAAATTAATACCGCTTAAGTTACGCTTGTTTTCAGTTTTACTGCATACAGACATGAAAAGTTACATTTTACACATTCCTGAACCCTTGATGTAACCGATGGAAGCACCACGGACTAAGATGCCTGAATGCTCTCCTCCTTTATGCACCTACTGTACATACTGTACAACATGGCACAACAGCCCCTTGTGGGCCAGCGCCTCCGCATTACCGTGGCAGACACACCACACTCTCATAGGACTCCTCTCGACAACTGATCAGCCTGACACAAAGACCTCTACCTGACAGCACACAACACTCACAAGAGACAGACATTCGTGCCACCAGCAGGATTCGAACCCACAATCCCAGCAACTGAACAGCCCCAGACCCACGCCTTACACTGTGCAGTCACTGGGATCAGCCAAAATGTTTAAATACTGTACGTATTTGCACCTGGTTGTCGGCCAGTACTGATACATATTACTTCTTTGCCAAACAATCAATTCTGTTTATGTACCGTAAATGAAAGTCCTAAATAATTGCTACCTAAAATGTTACACGTAAATGCACCAAAGTCAAGCTGTAATTGATTTATGACAAGGCACTCTACCCCAAGTGCCATACAGATGTTCGCACATGACAATTACGTGCTTTCTCGCTGGTGCATGAACAACAGAAACAGGCAGAAATTGCCCCGGCTTATTCATTATAACTGCTAATGGTTTGACCCTGCCCTTAGGAAAGCCAAGCAAAGTGCAAAATTTACCAGTCTCGGCAGCATCTCCGGGTACAAAATGCTATCAAATTACACATGCGGTCTTCATGTCAGCTCTGACTAGTGAGCACTCTGCACTCGAACACACTATAACTGTTGTGAACTCTCCATTATTTTGCCAAAAACAGTATAGCCAAGGAAAATTAACTGTTTGGGAATGTCGGCGAAATCCAATGTGACCGAAGATATGATATACAACAGACCGGTGTAACCGACGTAGTTACTGTGATAAAGCATGTGGAAATGGCTGGGGAATGAAAAAATGATCTGTTATAACTGAAATCCATTATAACCGAGGCCGGTATAACCAAGGTCGACTATATTATTAATTACAAAAAAAAAAAAACGCATACAGCAAGACTTGTATGTAAGACATGTATGTACAGACTGTAATATCTGCAAATGCTCTATCCAGCATTCGCAACCTGTTTGCTGTGGACCATCAAAGGGGCCAAAATGTTATTCCCATGAGGCCGCGAAGTTACTCCATGGCCCCTGAGAATTCATATAACTTCAGAACCAGCCTTGCCAGCCTCGCTGCTCCAGCCAGCATGTGGTTTCCTCCAATATCTTCTCTTACTATTATTGCAATGAATATAATGTGAATTCATTTACAGCTGTTCTCAGATCATAACAGCTTCTTGTCATAATATATTTTCTTAATTAATGGAGCATAAAAGCATACATTAACATATGAAAGTCCAGGAAATTTTTTAAGCTAACTAGGGGTTCTCATACTCAAACACGTTGGGAACTGCTGCTCCATACTCATGTGTAATTATTTGTGTGTTGTCTGAAGAAGTATTATACACTGACATACTTACTGAACACTGTCCACCATCTCATTTCCATTACAGAAATACAAAATTTCAGAAATTGCTTGTCTTCAACACTGGGTAATGGGGATGGGTGATCACTCCATGCCTCAGCTACTTTACCTCCAGCAGATCTCCCATTACCCTTCAAACTGGAGATCACGTGGACCCAGAGCCAGTCTGGACACTTTGTGAAAGGGAAAAATCTCTTTCCCTGCCAAGAATCCAACCACAATTCCTCAGTTGTCCAGCCTGTAGCCTTGTCCCTACACTGACTACAGTGTCCCTTCCTATCATCCAAAATGATGAATGTAACAAAGAGCAAAGAATTCTCTCTTAAAACATTCACTCACTGGAGATGGAGGGTATGGCTTCCCTGTTGGTGGACCAGGTTGTATGAGAGGTTGAAAAGATGATCCTCCATGCTGTGGAGGTACAGGTCCAGGCTGCAGCATACCTCCTACTGAAGGTGGCATACCTCCAGGCTGGGGAGGCATACCTAATGATGAAGGCATGTGTGCCTGTCCTCCAGGCACGTTTCCAAGTTGAGGTGGCAGGGGTTGTGAAGGCCCTCCTACAGGCCCTCTCCCAGGTCCAGGTGGAGGCCCCATAGAGCCATTCATATACTGAGCTGGTGGCAGAGGCCTACGCTGTGGCTGTCCAGGGGGTTGCAGAGTTTGGTCTGGAGATGACGCAGGAGGTGGAGGACCTCCATTGATAGCTGGTGGAAAGCTGCCTGGAGAATAAGAATTTGTTTGTGGGGCACCTGGTGGCACGTTAGCAAGGCCAGGTTTTGTTAGAGGTCCAGTGGAATAATTCTGAAAACAAAACACATACGTTTAAATTCTGCATCATGTTGTCATCGTATGATCTAAAACAAGTACAGCATTTTCTTCAAGATGGTGAACAAGTATCAAATTTATGTTAGCAGTAAAGCTGTCCCTATACCTAAGTTCCACAACACGAAAAAAACACATGAGAGTGGACAAAAAGCTCCATCAAATCTTAATATCAGCACTACGTCAAGGAATCTGGTCAGCTTCACATTCTGGCTGCTTAATGCTGTGGAAAGGGGACCCAGTCCCCACCGAATAAGTACCAGTCTGGACAAGGTAGCAAAGGGAAAAATGACTGTCCTTCCGAAAAACCAAATACAGGTTGTCCAGCCCAAAGCCATGGCCACGAATCAGCTACTACATCTCATGTATCTCTGACATAGAGGACACCCATAGAATTAACCTCTGAGTTTTCTTTCTCTATGTAAGGACAACTGTTCTGATGTTGGTACACATGCATAAAATGCTGACAGTTTAGTCTGACAGTATGAGTTGTGAGCATGGCACTCTGTACTACTAAAGAGCTGTTTACTATAACAGTATGTGAAAGTGCACACAAATTATTTGCATCTTAATATTCCAGTGGTTCATTCAAGAAATTAATAATTTAATAAGAAAACTGCAAGAAATTGATGTGTTAATTAATCTCAAAGGTACTGCTGAACGTAAAGAAGAAGAACTGATCCGACTGTATGTGAGATGGAAGCAGTTCAGTGAAGTACCAGGTACTCAGCTCTTCATTTCTCTAACATCTTGGCATTAGTAGTGAAACAACACATAAATTCTCATACAGGGTTTACAGATAATTCCTTAGAAGCCATAAATATCTGGTTCACAGATGAGGCCCATTTCTATCTCAATGCCACTTTTAACAAACAGAACAGTCAGATATGGAGAACAAAAAATTCAAACATCTAAAGATTCTTCACAGTGTAGAGTCTGGTGTGCTTTGTTCCAGACTAATGTCAAGGTCAGCATCAGATATGCTCAACACCTACAGCATAACTCCCAACCTTCATGTAAATGACTGCTGTATTACTTCTGTCATATGATTACTTAAATAATTAACATAATAAAATTATAATTATAATTAAAATAAGCAGTCCTGCAAAGACCCCATAAATTCCTTTTATGCTGGCAAGTGAACATATTATTCCATCAGTAATTGACTTTGTAAACCATGCTTGGATACAGATGAGGATAGACACCAATGACCCGCAACAGAAGAGCATTCTGAAATTAACGTCTTAAACCTACAATCATCGTACGTCCTTTATTCATATCACCGTAGGCGACTTGGAAATGGTGGAAAAAGCAAACAGGGTGATTTCTGGAAAACAATTAGCAACACAAGCGACTCATAAACTATGCTGACAACAAATGTGCACAAAATGAAAGATGCCACAAATTCATATTACAGAAACTTAATGGAAGTTTATTCTGAAAATTGAAGTACCAAATTCATACCACAGGATATGAATACAACTCAGTGCCACAGTGATTTCAATGCACCATGCCTGGGGGCTCAAGCAAACCCTCAATACCATCTTACGTACATAACTTGCAGCACAGTAAGCAATTAACCTCAAACTCACTTGTAAACACTGTCTAGCCCCAGAAGTGAGTATGGTTTAAACATCTTATAGCACTAAGGGGTTACAGTTCTTATTTCATTTGTACACATAATTCCTAAACCCTTGGGAGCCACAACAGCATTGTCAGTATAGCGACTATGCTATGGATAAGACTGGGGAGTTGTGGTTTGATCCCTGACAGATGAAACTTCTCTCTTCATTAGTGCCCATCCTGCCTTCTATTCAATAGGTATGGGGACTCTATCCCCAGGGGTAAAGCAGCCACAGCAAAGAAGCTGACCAATCATCTCCATCTAGGACAGAGGTTAAGAAGGAGTAGAACTATACTTTCACTCCTCCATATGCCCTCATGAAATGAAGAGGGGCAACTTTACCTGGACACTAACTCTACTACACCAGATTACCTGAAGATGTTACATAACAAACCCTTATAGAGCTCCATGTAACAAAAATGCAGATTACCCCACAACAATATGTGGCTACCTTGTCTGATGTCACTCTTAAAATACATGCATACTTACTGTTGTAAACCTCTAAAATGTTTCTTTACTTCTAGCTTATTGAATAATGCTGTCAGTAGCACAAATTACATGGCAACAAAAGATAAGATGATAATGAATGAATCATGACTCAAAAAGAATGTCAAAGGAAGTGACTGTAAACGAGAACAATAAAGAACCACAATCAAGATAATCAGTGTAATGTCAAGACTCAAAATGTGTGCTGCTCTCAATGCAAGGCAGAAGTGTTATCATTTGTGCCACCTTTCTTGGTAAAATGTTTATTTTCTGAAGAAATATTTTAAGATCACATTATCAATAAATTTACTACGAAAAAAAACTAAAAAACAAAAAATCAATGAACAGTTTAAAACACGAAGTGGACATCAGTCAACCATGAAATTAGTCCTCAATAAATAAAAGAAACTGAAAAACACGAAGACACACACACAATATACATAAAGGTACACCTACCGGAAAAGAGAAAACATTTATATAAATACAGCTTACTTACATAGTTTTGAATAGACCGCCGGTGTTGACCACTTATGTTCATCTCCAATAGCTGAGTTGCTAATTGATTTGGAGTTGATGTTGGTGGTGGTCCTGTCACAGGTAACTGTTGTGGCATAATATGAGGTCCACGAGGTAAAGCAGGTTGAGAACCAGGTCCTCCATGTGCAGAAAGCACGTTCTGATTCACAGGGGGTCCTACAGAACAAATACCATACTTCAAAACACTCACGTCACTGGATATGGAATCATGCGAACAATTACCACACTCCAGCTTAAACTTAAACTGACTTGTTCAGCATCCTTCTACAAAAGAGGCAGGCAGCTTCTACCAGAAGAGACCTACTTCTGGACAAGATATTGCTTCAAATAAGTAAGGCTGCAGCCAATGTAATAAAACCACAAAAATATTTCCAGTGTGATAACTACAATACTATAATCAAGGATATTCCTGAAAGGAATGACAAGCTTCCAATGATGATATCAGCTCATGCATGCTTTGCATCATGTGAGTTCCACACAAACTCTCTCGTCAAGAAAATACTTTGATTTAACAGCATCTAAAAAATGCAGTGTGTTTATTGTCGGGTAGGAAAACAGCCACATCTTAAGTCACTAAAAAAACAAATTGTAACTGCATGATAAAATCATTTTGCATACCAGTTGAAGAAACTGGTGGTCCATTTGTGATGTTCGACCCACTGAAACCAGGGTGATGAGAGGCTGACCTAGGGGCTCCACTCATTCCAGGACCAAGAGGCATAGGTCCACCAGGTTGAGGCAAGTCACTATTAAAGGGTGGGGGCCCTTGTGGAGTTGGTCCCATTCTCTGAGGACCTGGTGGGCCAACAGAGTGAATGCCCCCAGGTGCAGGTGGTCCAGATGGTAGCTGAAATCCCCCTGGTGTACCAGATGGCGATGGTCTGAGCCCTCCATGTGGCACAGGAGGAAATCCACTTGGTGAAGGACCAAATCCTGGACCTGCGGGAGATCCATATTGCTGCTGTGGTTGCTGGGGTAGATATTGTGGATTCATGTTTAATCCACAATGAAATCTGGAACCACAGCAGTCCATTTATAAATACCAAAACATAAAGTGCATTTAAGAACATGTTTCACACGTAGGCACATTCTCCGCCTTAGTCTCGAAGCAATTGCCCGATTTAACCTCTTTTTGTAGTGTTGACAGTGCACCGTTATTTAAGGCTGATACTAAATATTAAATGGTGTATAACGAAATGATCAAATTCTCCAGCCAATAATATTGATACAGTTTTTTAAAAAATACTCACAGCAAAATAAATGACACTCTGAATTCAACTAAACATTTCTATTCAACACAGCGACAACTTTCGCCTCCAGCTGGCTCTGCCACGTAAGGCTCCACCACGCATGCGTACTGCTGGCCACGTCAAGCTTAACCAAAAGATACTACGTTCGACATTGTATTAAATAACCGAAAAATGTTTGTGATAATACATGTATTATACATACCTACATACAAACTTCAAAGCTGGTTACCAGACTTCTTTGGACAGCTTTAAGGAAGACAATTGAGTTCTATTGCATATATCCCCGGATGCAGGTAAATTTTTCCTCAGCTGTTGGCAGAGGCCCACAGGATGTACGACATTCTCGATTATGTCATTTGTTTGAGGCGCTGGAAGGGTGGCTGGAGGTCGCGTGGCTCTAGGACGTACGTGTCGTGATACTTAAAAATTTATTAACTCAAGCAGTAAAGTCTACAAAAACAAGACTAAATTTCGTACACTTCTAATCCAAGCATTAATTAATGATTTTAAGTAAATGACAACTCAACTTGTCAAGACTTGGCCACTAGAAAACGTGGTCACTTTACATGTCGGTAACGTACCATCCTGCATGCATTGATGTACGGAATTCAGCATTGTTTCGTAACTTCCTGGTATATAACTGTTGGAATAATTCACTCCCCAACAAACAATTCACTTTCACTTTTTTATATGTTTTCATATATTTTTGTATATATTTGTTTCCACATTACTTCCAGTATGGACAACTGAAAAACCAGCTACAGTAGGACAACCATCTACCGTGGTGATATAGTGTACTAGTTGAGAATCTCCCTGAGGATGGCCCAGAAGGGCCGAAACATGTGGGAGTGAATTAGCATAAAATAGAGAAATAAACTTAATGTGCATTTTGTTGGTAATTTTTCAATTGTTTTTAAACAATTCAATATTTTGAATTCACCCACCCAATTTATAGCTTGTGAGACCCTAACAGGAATGATGTAGAAGTAATGCATGTTACACAGGGAAAACTGCAAAAGTACCTTGGTCTCCACATCCTGTGAACAAACGGTGGCGATCAAAAACCAGAATTTTTACATATCAACTGGGGAAAATAAATACCATTACTGTGAAACATGCACCTAAAATTAGGTCACAAACACATACCCACACATCCTTCCCAATTCATAATCATCATCCAGTCACTCATGCCATATAGTCCGATACACTGACAGCATTATTAAATAATCTTCTAAGCCAGTACTGTCACAATGATGTTGATTTCTCCTCCTGTCTTATATTCCTGAATGTCAAAAATACACCCTAAAATACAACTGCCATGAGGCACAGTGATGCAACTTCAAACAACAAAATATGAAAGATCTCTATCCTGTTGTGTATAACAAACTAACCACAGTACTACTTCGACTACTCACAGGTTTTCCACAGTTGATGGAATGTTGGGCATTTGCATCAAATAAGACTTGAAATATTTCTATGATGGGGACAGTACAAGCACATACTGTGTGCTTCATTCAAACCCTGTGCCATACCTCTAACCCACCACCATATTACCGGTAATATGAACAAATGAGCCTTATTTAAACGTCCAAACAGTACCTATTACATTACTCCTTCTGAAACATGATACAAATGAAAACACATTCATACTGTTTTCAAAGCAATCTTCCGAATTCTTATGTTTACCATGAATCAGGGTCAAAGCATTTACTGTCAGCAGCATTACCCAGACTTTCTCCTCTCCACTGCATCCAGACTAGCAAAGTGGCTCACACAGCCTCATATCTAATCGGTACCCAGGGCTCTTCTCCTTGGGACAAAGTGGCCAGGGAATACAGCTGACTGCTCACCTCCACATCTAGTACTAATGTGAAGACTACATGGAGCTAGTACATGGCCACAAAATTACACACTTACTGAAAACCTGAGGTAGCTGGAGAAACTGACGAAGAAACCTTACTCCAACAATCACTCTGTTTGGCTGCTTTACATAATTCATCACTTTACTCACAAATGCAAGTTTTCTACAAGTTTAAATAAAATTAGATCACATACTGAAGCATGGGCCAGGTTAGCATAGTCAGTATAGTCACTCACCACTCGCTGCATGGTCTAGGGATCAAATCCTGATGGGGGTGAGCTTTTCCACACCCTTCCAGATGGGCCCTGGGGCCCATCCAGCCTTCTGCACAATGGGTACCAGGTCTCTTTCCCAGGGGGATTGGGGCCAGGGCATGGAATTGACCACCCACCCTCATCTAGCACCAAGGTTAAAGAAAGAGTAGAGCTATACCTCTACTCTGCCTCTGGGCCTTCAAAGCCTGTTATAGGGTGAATTTTACCTTTATCATGTACTAAAGCACAGCATTTTCACGTCAGTAATATTAATCCTTGAATTTCAAAGCAATAGTAATACCCCATAGGTCAAATATCACTCTGTCATCATTCCATGTAACTACTTTTAGTATCACTTGGATCAAATCTTTCCAGCATCCTCTATAGTGTCACAGTACAAATGAAGACCATCTAAAAAACGAAACCACTTGCATACTGTCCCACACTCAGCACAGACAGTAATGTACTTAACAGGATGTCATCTTTGTCACATTTCTCATTTGAGACAAAATGTGAGTTTCCTCAAACATACCAATGCTTTCATAATACATTACAGATGTGGCTACAAATTAGTGAACAATATAGAGGGCTTGTAATTTTCTACTGAGAAAACACAGGGGAAACTGTTTTACTAAGCAGTCTCCCAGTGTTCAAGTTTTCTTCTCCATACGTGCAAGTTCATAATTTTTCCGCCAGTCCATGCAGGTCCTCAGAGATAGAACCCAGAATGCAGTAATGACAATTGACCAGCATACAATATGACCAGTGTGTCAGATGAACTTGTCTCTAGGTGGGATATCTGTTGGATGGAGCATCTGTGACCACATGTGAGAAAACCTGGACACTGAAAAATTGTTTTTTAGTAAATTACTTCTCTGTATGTATATTAGTCGCTGTCAAATCATCACGCCACTAGCAAAAAAATTGTGCACTTGCATACATGCAGAAAATAACTTGAACAGTGGGAGACTACTTTGTAGTTAAAGGTTTACCTGTGTGTTCCATGTCCGTGCACTATAATATACAAAAAAAACATTAATCACCAACAAATTCGCAAAGTTTTTTTTTCGTCAATTGTAACACACTCCTACATGTTTCGACCCTGCTGGGTCATCTTCAGGGAGAACTTTCTGTTGTCATTACAAAAAGGTTGCACTTTATAGTTGAGTGAGAATGTGCTGTTGAATGTGTGCTGCGTTGTTTTTGGAGGCGTGAACTCTCTGTGGTCCCAGCTTGCAAGGCGGGACCACAGCACATTCTCGCTCAACTGTGAAGTGCAACCTTTGTGTAATGACAACAGAAAGTTCTCCCTGAAGATGACCCAGCAGGGTCAAAACATGTAGGAGTGTGTTGCAATTGATGGAAAAAATTCTGTGCATTTGTTGGTGATTAATGTTTTTTTTTTTGTTTACCTGTGTGTTTTCAATGGGAAGTTACAATTCCACCAAATCATCCACTAATTTGTAGCCACACTGTATACTACTCAGATCAGCAGTAGTCAACCAACACATTCACAGTGAGCTAAAGATGAAAAAAGGGCAATGACACAGGGATGAACCATGAGAAAACTTACTACTTGTGCTTACTACCTGTGAAAAGTTATTGATCACGTATCTCATAAAGTTGACATGCATCTCCTTGATAGCCTACTATGGGAATTTCAATGCATGAAAAAAATATTTGAAGTATACGGGAGTGTATGTGGATTACTTTCATACAGTCTGTGTCACTTCATAATGACCTTCAGCATGAGTCTCACCAACTGCCCATGGAAGTACAGATTACACACTGCAAAATGAGTAACAGCTGTTTTGACTGTAGCAACACTGCAAGGGACAATAGCTCTTCAGATTCAAGGCAGTGCAGCCTGACTTAACAGTCGTCCTGCTTGTCTCATGAGTATAGCTACTATGTATAAATAAGTCTCATCCTATGCTAAAACACCCTCCTGTCTGGCTGTGGAAGAACACTAAACCATGTTCACAAGAATCTGTGACTCTTGTGACGCCAGCCCTGGCCTCCTGCCCGTGACATATGAAGAACGCAGTCTACAACTAAAGTCAAATTTGTTTTATACTAGTTGTGAAGATAATACAGTGTACAGAATACTATATTTTAATACATTACTAACAGTAAACACCTTTCTATGCAACTGAATTTACAACAGAAAAACAGTCAACTCACATTCTACTACAAGACCATTCACATAAGATATGCGCACAGTCAATCAGAAAATATGATACAGGTCTGTATACACAGATGAATTCACTACAATCCACTTATGATAGCAGATGTTAACAAAACCTTCCATCCAGCTGTTTTATATTACATAGGAAGATGATAAAGTAATGTAAACCAAACCATTTTGATGTATTATTTATTGGTCACATAAACTATTAACCTGCATACAGAACTTAGCTGAAGCAAGTTATATACAATCATTACAAATGCAATCTGTATATTTTAATTGGTTTCTAGAGTACTTGGCATATTAACTCCCTGAGTATGGTGCTATAGCATCAAAACATGTCAAAGGATTTATAAAAACTGTATGATTATATATGCTGTGTGTGTATTTGGTGGTTTAATACATAAATTCAAAGGTGACAGTTTTCCTGACATTTTGCTGATTTAACATTCTGTGCATCAAATTTCCTCTTCTCAAGCATAATGAAATGCAGAACACTTTACATATGTGAAGGGAAGTTGACAAAAACTGAACAGCATTGCAGAAGAGATGTGTTTGCTCTAGGTGCAGCTGCAAACTGAGTTAGGTGCAGCTGCAAACCCAGTCAGCTGAGTTGCTGACAATTAACATGTTTGCTCAGTGTTGCCAGTTGACATTGTGTTAGTTGCAGCTTTTATGTGGTCATAAAGATGAGTTTCAGTCATAACTGTGGGATCTTGTTACAAGAAAGGCTGTACATTGAGCCAACATTAGTTCGGGGCTCTACTGTACATTATTGAAAGAATTTCATCAGCCACCATATAAAATCCTTGGACAATGTAGCACAATTCAAATATTTGGAAATGATACAATCCAATAAAAATTGCATTAATGAAGACATTTGAAGCACATAAATCTGCAGTACACCTGCTACTATAGAGTTCAGATACTTGTCTTCCTGTCTGCCATCCAAAAATGTAAATATTAAAATATACGAAACCATAATTTTGCCTGATATTTTGTATGGATTTGGTACTTAGTCTCCCACATTGAGAGAAGGGCATAGACTGAGAGTGTTCAAGAACAGAATGCTGAGGAAAATATTTGGACTTAAAGAGGAAGGAAACAACAGGACAGTACAAAAAAGAGCACACTCACGAGCTTCAAAGTTTGTACTCATTACAAAATATGGTTACGGACACTAAATCAACCAGGATCAGAAGGCCGAGGCATGTAGCCTGCATGGCTGACAACAGAAATGCATACAAAATTTTAGAGGTAAACCGTGAAGGATAAAGCACATTGAAGTTATGCACAGATGGTAAGATAATATTAAAATACACGTAGAATTTACAGAAACAACGAAGAGGTTGGGGTGGACTACATTCTTCTGGCTCCGGACGGGAACCAACTGGTGGGCTCCTGTGACCATGGTAATAAACCTTTGGGTTTCATAGACTGTAAGGAATTTTTCGACTAGCTGACAAACTGTCAGTTTCTCAAGAAATGACTTCCTCCACGGAGTTACATTTACTCTGCTGTGCTTGCATACACTGTCCTTGCAGTTTTAGTAATTTAAGCATGACATAAAATGTATATCGTTTCTATCTTACGATGGTTCCAGGAGACAGAAACACACAGCAGACTGACAGTACTGGATGTTTGTGAGTTGACAATGACTCAAAATTATTACGTACGTACTTCACAAAAATTGATGTGCCAGGTTGAGATCATTTATGTTTTCGTTTTACACACAGTGGATTGAAATTTTCTTTTATGTCACAATGCCTTTGAAAACCAGGCTTCTCTTTATTTTGAAAGACGAGAAAAAGATGCTATGGCTATTGCGCACAGCCCAATATAAAACCTGCCTGCCAGGGACCTGATTTTTATCAAATACACAAAACCAAAATAAAGCCAGGTTTTCCTCCTTTCTCCCTCCCACACTTGCAAAGCTTCTTTTGTTTCATGAACAGAAATTTCTGATGGTCATGTTTCTTGGTTCGTACTTTGCCTAGTGGCCTATGTCACCCTCACGTCAGCAGCAGTCCCCTTGTTCCACGTCTTGTGACAGTACATTGGTTCATACAGTAACACTTCTGAGCTGCAGTCTGGAGACGTTTAGTTTGTATCTCGGCCCGAGTACTGAATATCAGGTTTCTTGTGGTTGCTTCAGTCCATCTAGGCGGCCGTCAGGTCAGTACATAGCGCGTCCAGATAGTAAGATGCAGTTGGGTGTAAACAGTGTTTAAAAATTTAAAAAAAAATCTTGATTGCAAAATTTGGTACCTACATTACACTACTTATCCACATAGTCACCATGCAAATTAAGGCACTTATCATATCGTGGGGCCCGCTTTCTATGCTTGCATCGGAAAAGATCCCCTCCAAACCTTTCAGTCAGTCCTGCACAATGTATTTTGTCTCTTGGTCACTCCTTGGACTCTGGCCGGCCAAAAATTTATCGAGGTGGAAAAACAAGCGATAATCACTTGTTACAAGTTCGGGACTGTTTGCAGGATCCTTGAAAATTTCCCTCTTGAGCTGTCCGAGTAATGCGCGTGGATGGGCGGCGGCGTGCGGTCTGGCATTGTCCTCTTTGAAGAAGCGACACCATTCCTTCACACTCCCTTCCTTCATTGCATCATCACCATACACTCCAACAATCTGCCTGCCAATTTCCGCCGGACGAACATTTTTAGCGTTTAAAAATCGTATCACCGACTGCACTTCACAAAGTGCGGGATTTTCGATTCTCTTGGCCATCTTTCATGATTACAGCACATGGCGGGTGAGTGTGAGCGTGCGTAACACCTTCTACGCAATACGCACGCCTCGCCTGACATACAGAACCCGACTGACCTTGACAGGAAGTTCGCGCTCACCTACGCAGCTGCTATGCGCGATCGCTTCGTACTTTCGTGAGGCGACACCTACATTACTCCCCACATTACTACTGACTTGTTTACAGTTGACTATACAATGCACAGAAACATGCATCATCCTATAGTGTTTCCACTGAACAGCCTGTTATAAGAATATAGAAAGTATGGAAACAAAATCGTTAAGCGGTTTCTTTATTGCTGCAGTGTGTGACTCCTGCCTCGAATTTCGTAAGCATTTATTTCAGGTTCTTCCCAGAACCTGCTTTTTTTTTTCGTGGACGTTTCTTAGGTGTCTTCTAGATAATGTCACAGCAGAATCCTAAATTTGTGAGTGGCCACTCCTACCGATGTACCATTCGCCATTTTTCACATAATGCAAAAAAGACCTAATTAGCTTAAATATTGTACAGTCTAACTCCATTATAACGACAGCGGTTTATATGGCACCTCGCCTATAGCGTCAGATATTCTATGGTACCAATTAATTCGTCACTCTTACTCATAGCGTAATACTACTGGGTTATAACAACACTCGTTTATCACGGCACAAAATATTTAGTCGCCTTCATGACGTTATAACCCACTGTACTATTAAAAGTTTGGCTGGAGGTATCCATAGCCGCGTGATATAAAGCACGCGTGACTGAGGGTTTCTGTCGTCCTTAACCTTTTAAAGCCTAGCGGTAAGTTAACGTACCACCGGGTTCAACATTCAGTAATTCTACATAGTGCTCAAATCGCGTTTATGTGTTTTGTACATATCTCGGAACAAACTGCAACTTTTACCGTAAACATCAGCAACTCATTCGTTTTTTTAAACCGAGGTTGAAAGTGTTTACTGCGCGGTACGCACAGTCTTTATATAAAGCAGATTACGTTTCGTCTTTAAAGGGTTAACTCTATAACCACCAGTCGCTTTTGATTAAACCCGGCATAAGATCGGTGTAGCACGCTGGAACAGCGTAACCCTCGAGACCATGGTTACTCAAACTATTTTACTCGTACCATTACTGGTACGCCAACCACTCTTTGTCCGTACCCGGCCTCAAAAAAATCGAAATGTAAAAATAAACAATAAAAAATAAAATACAAGGCACATATATTTGATAATACGCAGCAGTGGTGGGAACATTATATAACTCATCCGCGCTGTCAGCGAGTATTTCTAATTTCAACTTATTTATTTAAATACGAAAATTATTGGCGGTACATTGACGTTATTAAATTCGATTTAGTGACACGCTAGCGAAAAAGTCTGAGAAGTCCTGCTCTAGAATTAATCAGGTGGTATCCGGTTTGAGTTGGTACCAGATTACCAGCTCGTAGCCGAGATTTCCATCACAGCAAGCCCTCGGCAAGCTCAAGTTTTAAGTATTTGCAGTTTCTGCTATTCTGTCAAAGAAAATGCTATAGTAATACGTTCAAGGAGGTAACGATCGATTCCTTCATGATCTTTTCCAATTCATCATTTAATAATCATCGTAAGATTCTACGATATGTACCATGAAGCACTTAAAGTATCGCTAAATAAGAATGCTGTTTCTGTGCATTCCATGAAGGCACATGGGAGAGTGGAGGCATGGCTCCATATATTCTTAATCTCGGCACTAGATAGAGATCAGTGATGAGTTTCACGACCCCGCTGTTTTATACTCAAGGAAACAGCCGCCGTTGCCGCAAAAGCGAAATTGTAAGTCAATAGATTATAAACTGAGATGTAGTGAAATCGGTAAAGGCTTCGATTTTTTAGCATATTTTATACAATAAAAGAGGTGACTAGGCTTAGGGTGCGAAAAATATTTAACCCACAGTGACCAATTTTTCTACCATATGTTTTAGGCTTAATATTGACATAATAAATCCTACGTTTTTTTCACGCAATGTATTTGTGTGTTTCACGTTATTCTCAGACTAAACAGAGAGCATTTCTCTAAACAGTTGGCTTTTGTAATAGAAACGCCATGTGTTCTATGTCAGATATGCAGTAAATTTTTAAATATTATATGAGTGAAATATACGCTTCAAAGGAATAATTCGATACAAGTGTAGCGTTATTTCCTCACTACATGGAAGGCCATTCCTGAAATATACACAGCAACACGCAAGGGTACGAAGTTTCAAAGACTCAGACGATTAATAATAATAATAATAATAATAATAAGAAGAAGAAGAAGAAGAATACGAGTGTGGCTGCGGCGACACAGCAGGTTTTGTTTACTGCTTTCCTCTCTACGCCAAGAAGCAGTCTTCCGACCTGCACGGTGATTAACGCAAAAATAGCGATAATCTTATATTAAAATTAGAATCGACCTACATGACTACTTTTGCATTCCGATCACATTTGTGAGAGCTTTAAGACGCCAGTGTTCGTGTTATAGTTATGGCTCGGTTAATGACTTTTCAAATGGTTCTGCCTACGCAGTGTTAATCACCCTGTCATTTAACATTACGTGTAAGCATATAAAAGGAAGCATACCTACATACATGCATACGTAGATACACACTTACATACATACATACATACATACATACATACATACACACATACACACATACATACATACATACATACATACATACATACATACATACATACATAGACACACACACACACATACACATACATTACATACATACATACATGCGTACGTACATACACATACATACATAAATACGTACATACACACACATACACATACATACATACATGCATGCATACATACATATATACATACATACATACATACATATATACATGCATACATGCATGCATACATACATACATACATACATACATACATACATACATATATACATGCATACATACATACATACATACATACATACATACATGCATGCATACATGCATACATACATATATACATACATATATACATGCATACATGCATACGTGCATACATACATACATACATACATACATAGACACACATCCATACGTTCCATGGATCTATAAGTGTATCACAAAGACAACAGTATGTAGAACAAGTCATAAATACACAAATATATACAATTTTACAGAGTAAAATACTATAAACATTTTACAAAACAGTATTACAGATCACCTTTACACATAGAAATTTATCTACAGAGTAAAAGGACTGTGCACATAAGTATTTTATTAAGGGTAATTTAAGCTTTGTATTTTTAGTTAATTTGAAGCACGTACTGTCCCAGCATTTCCGTGGATTAACTGAGGAACACTATCGACTCAGGACAGCCGGTACTGGGGGCCAGATTTGAAACCAAGACTTCCGTAATACAAAAGAGTGCCAGCCATTGGCCTGCGAAGTTCGGTCGGTGTTGCATATGAGAATATACACAACGTATGAACACGGACCTCTCTGGTTACATCTTGTCTCAACCATCACACTGCAAAACGTGACAGAAGGTTGCGTTCCATAATGCAGCGCACAAAATTACTGGATGCGTTCTTAGAAGTTTATTTAGTTACAAAAACGTGACTAATAATGTGGCAATCATTGAACGCGCCCATGTCGAATTTCAATCACGTCTGTGGAAGGCTTATCGGATATGTCGAGAAGTACATTTATATTTTTATTTATAAAGTAGGCTTTTTTTACGGGTTTACCCACCCGAAAATCTAAATTGTCAATAAATTCTTCCTGGAAGCCTCCTATAACAAATTTAAATAACATCTTTTATACGATTTATATTATAACAAATAAGTACAAATTGTCACCTATCTCTGTAATAAAATCTGGCGTTCCAATCAGGGTAAAGTTCTTCAGCGACCACTACAAATAACAATGTGAAAACTTAAATTAATTATTATATAATAGAATAAAACCAGGCCGAACCCAGTGATAAACCATGGAATAAGAAGGAGGGATGTACACAGGAATATTAAATGTAGCAGTTCTGGGAGATAATGATGGACTAGATGGGGAATAAGCCAGAAACAAGGAAGTTTTTTTATGAAGATTGTAACTGAATCAAAATTAGATACGTTGTAGGCCGATAAACTCTTGACTTTGAAAGTAAACGTGAAGTCCACACAAGGAATATTTTAGAACTAATAGAAAAGAGAGGGTAGATTGTATTCATCTGGCTCAGGATATGGACTGCTAGCAGACAGCTGTGAACACGGTAATAAGTCTTTGGAGTCCATACAATACAGCGCATTTCTTGACTCGTGTACAAGAAGAACTCTATTCCAAGGAGTTAATTCGTTAGACATGCTATAAATGTGCTGTACACAACGTTAGTAAAATTCAAGGAGAAAAGATGAGTTTTCCTAAGAAATATTAAGGGCTATAACCAGTCAGACAGAAGATCAAGCAGGACGGTAAAGCAATAATGCTCTGGACTTGTATTACTGCAAGTGGCAGGTTCGAATCTCGGCCGAGACACCAGCTATTATGATTGAGGCGCCTCGTGATATTACTCAGTCGCAGACAAATTCCGGAATAAATAGCAATCCAGATAGGCCAGAAACACTTCTTTTCAAATCCTCTGCAATTGATAATTCGCCAATCATTCTACCATTCGACACTGTATACTCTGTCAGCGTTATTAAATAAGCGACAATGTAAATATTACACAAAGTAAAAAAAAAAGACATACGGAGGGAGTTAAATATTTATTCTTCAAGCGGAAGAATAAATGATAACGAAAAAATCGTTGACACTATTTACCAGATTGAATAGTTAGACTTTCAGAACTTGCAAAACGTACCAGATACATGGAAACCACTCAAAAATTGCTATGAAATAGGGGAAACAGACTTCAACCTAATCCATCGACGGCAAAAGAAAAAGAAAAAGAAAGAAAGAAAGAAAGAAAGAAAGAAAGAAGGAAGGAAAGAGAGAAAGAAAGAAAGAAAGAAAGAAAGAAAGAAAGAGAAACAAGAAGAATGTTGTACTGAACTTTAATTTCTGATATCATTTAGCAATGTTTACGACAAGGAAGTACAAATTTACCATAACTCTAGAAGCCGCCTCAAAATTCTAGGTGCCGGAAGGCTGACACAAAGTAAGTTCCGTGCTAAAGATCCACAAATCCTAGGCGCGCCGCCGTACACAATTTATTTGCAGCGGCTACCTGGCGCTTGAGATTTGTGCACCACTGGATTACGATTTAGTTTCAGTGCTGTGCAATTTGTTTGGCCGTGAGCGAAATGCAATTATTTGAATAAAAGTCACACAAGCGGCATGTGGCGCCTATGGGAGAGACAGGAAATGCATACAGAGTTTTGGTGGGGAAATACGAAGGACCACTCTGACCCCATAGGCATAGATGGGAAGATAATATTGAAATATATCTTTAAAAAAACAGGATAGGAGAACGTGGACTGGACTGATCTGGCTCAGGATAGGGAAATGTGGTGGGCTGTTGCGAAGACTGTATTGTACCTTCGAGTTCCATAAAATGCGGGGAATTTCATGAGTGACTTAGGAACTATCTTCTCAAGAAGGACTCTGCTCCATGGAGTTAGTTAAAATGAACAACTTTATCGCGATAAATTGCTACTGTAGTTCTTTAAAAGGAACACTTTAATGTTATCCTTTCATCTGAATAATTTAATTCGTTCGTTCAGATTTTTCGACTACATTCCTTACGTATGTGTTCTCTCCTTACCGTGTGCAATATGTTCCACTCGTCACCCTAATACCTGGTGCACAATACAAGTTATCACACACACACACACACACACACACACACACACACACACACACACACAC
>BLKM01008651.1:4489317-4791845 GCA_013340265.1 Coptotermes formosanus | reverse complement strand
CACACACACACACACACACACACACACACACACACACACACACACACACACATATCAGTGAATGAAATGTAACCCGAAAATGCTCCTCCCCCCCGACCCAGCCTGTCCAAAAATACGAGTTCCAAGATGACGAACAGTGGCTTAAACGTAAAGTGCAAAATTTGGCCGCTTGATGCCACTAGTAGCGCGGGTGCTTGGTGCTGAGGAGAGAAGGGGTGGGTGGGAGAGAAACAGTTGCGAGAGTCACGGCGCCGGGCGAGCGCAGTGGGTCGAGTGTTGCCTACCGGGGCAGGGGCAGTAGTGAAACCAGCAACAGCTCCAGCCGGGGAAACTGTGCAAAAACAAAACACATAATAATAATAATAATAATAATTATTATTATTATTATTTAAAAAGCGGAGTAACGTCATTCAGTTTCCATTCAGACACATTTTAACTGCCTTTACATTCAACTCGGCCGCCTCACAGGCAAAGCATTCAGGGGCTGAAAGGGTCACACACATTTATTTACATTGCCAATTGTCAGTATGGCGGTTAGTTGAAACTCAAGTGCAAGAAACTTTAACAGTGTCTGGCACGGAACAAAGTTTCGTTAACAGTCAAATACCGTACTTTCTATTACGTTGTAATCATACCTGAAGCTGTGAATATTGAATAGTTTATTTAAATAAAATAAAAATATATACTATTTTTTTGTAATACGGACCCACAGGGAAGTGATTTTGTTGTGTCAGTGGTTATTTAATCACTGCTGTCAGTCAATTATTTTACAACTTGTTACGTGCTTTGTCTCCTCATCCAGGATTAACGGTCGAATAACATTCCAGTACAGGTTAATAAGTCTCCTTCTTTTAGTATTAAAATGCCAAATTAAACCCCATTCTAAATAAACGCTTTTACCACTGCCAGGGAAGACATTACAAGTAAATACATACCTTCTACAATCTGAACATACGAGATCCAGTTTATAAATTAGTTCTGTTACAGTGTTTGATTATATCATTTTCGTATGCAGGGTCAAGTACAGAAGTGCTATTACATTGAAACTGTTGTTGCCTCTGTGAAAAGAAACTCGTGCTTAACACGTTAACTTTAACTGGACTGTTGAATACGTGTGTATGTGTGCAGTGACTGGGCGAAATAACGCAAGACTTGTCCACCTGAAACAGCGACAGTTCCCGCAGTAACAACAGGTTCGTTATAAAGGTGAGTCCAACGTTCTGTCTTTAATGTGGGAGAATCAGGTATATGGGAACCAGTGCCACATAGCACTTAATCCTGGGCCTTATGAATGGATGCTAATCCATTAACACCTCCATCAAGGCCGTGCCATGGCTCAGGCGGTTAGTCGCCGGCCTCCCACCGCGGAGGCCCGGGTTCGATCCCGGGTCAATCCATGTGGGATTTGTGGTGGACAAAGTGGCATTGGGACAGGTTTTTTCCCGAGTACTTCGGTTTTCCCCTGTCAATATCATTCCACTGGTGCTCCATTACTAGGAAATGAATCTTTCACAAAGCGTACCACTCCCACCTAACGTCCTGGAAGATGGTCCTTCATAAAAAGCCGATATTCGCCCACCTGGCCAGAAGATTCCTCACATTTGAATTAACCATAAGGTTCATTAAAATGTTTATAGCAGCCCATCAATAATTCCGGTCATGAACCCGTTACATCCTGCACGACTATGAAGATTCCGTCGTATCCGATCTATATCCTCACATCCCATTTCTGTGAGATTCATTTTAATAGTATCACACATCGGTGTCCCAAGTGGTCTCTCTTCCTTTCTGGTTTATGCACAACATCATCACCTGGCAAATTCCGCTACAACGTCCATGTGACGATGTTGTAATCTCTTAGCCATCAGTAAGTTGATACACCACCAGATGTAGCCACATGGTGTCTGTCTGTGAATATACGCATCTGTACTGAATGCTAAGACCAGTAGAGATACATCAGCGTTAAATACAGAAGAATACTAAAATGTACTTGTATAAAAGTAATATTTCGCCACGATTTAAAAAATCAGACTAGTGTTTTGTGATCTGCACAAAATGACCTCTGAATGTACGTACCCATTATTTGCCTCCTCTTAAAAAACAAACTGTACTTAAATAATGAAACTGCTATACGAAGGAATGAGATGTGCTATATACTTCATAAATATTTACTTGCCTAACTATGTGTATTTACTAACGCCTTACATTCCGCATGAATCTGTTACAAAGTTCGTAACCGAGATCAACAAAACCAGGACACATCTTTATGTGGGGCGTCTCTTTGTGATGCATGAACGGAAATGAGGAAATAAGGACGGTCAATCGCAACTACGTTTACACTGCTTTATTGCTACATGTTTCGGCTTTAGTGGAAAGCAATAATCAAGTCACGCAAAAATACACAAAGAACTTCCGTTTCACATCCGAAGTACTGAACAACGATTTTAATAGATACAAGTTATCCATTATATTTTAATATACGCTCGTGAACTTATCTAGTTTCGGCTTATACAACACCTATGTTTGTAAGGTTTGGATCCAAGCTATTTGAAAAAGTACAATTGTGATGGGTTTTATATAAATCATCTTTACATCTTTTTTACATACCTGGTGATGGGTTTCCGTTAAAGCTGAAACAGTTAGCAATAAAATAGTATAAACAAAGTTGTGATTTTCAGTCTTTGTTTCCGCACTGCAACCAAATTAAGCGCAGTGTTAACTACATACACCGCGAGATTTAGCCCTAAAATACCCTACTCTGTTATTTGTCCACATAGTGTACTTAAACGCCCTGTATGATTCTCAAACAAAACAGAGGCTTTTCCCCTAAACAGCGCTAACTCACTGGTCTTTATAATGTGAGCAATGTAGAAAATCAATTTTTGAATAATTTACATGCAATTTGTGCTTCCAGGAATTCAATGCAGTTCATAAAAATGAGAGTATGGGACATCAAATGTTATTCTATTATTTACAGCTTTGGGGCTGCATGGTGATGAGGCTTGCATATACCAAATAGATCAATTAGTAGAGTAACTGTATAGGGCTACACGGCGACACAAGAACGATGGAAATGTTGTGCGTCGTAACGACTTCGAAACAGACCGAAGAGAAGGAAATGGGAAGAGAGGCTTTATATAAGGCTTATATGTAACAGACACAGATAATGCGGTATTTGTGTAATTCATATTCCCAACACAGCATTAGATAACATAATTATGATTAAGATGATGTAGGTGAAAGCGAAGATGCGTCAGAATTCTAATAAAATATTATCGATTGGCAAAAAGAAGAAAGCCGATCCCAGTGGCCGCGCGGTCTAAGGCGTAGGTCAGCGGCCGAGCGCTTGCTGGGATCGTGGGTTCGAATTCCAGCCGGGGCATGGATGTTTGTCTCTTGTACGGGGTTTGTGTTGTCAGGTAGCGGTCTCTGCGACAGGCCGATCCCTCGTCCAGAGGAGTCCTACCAACTGTGATGTGTGCTTGAGTGTGATCAAATGAAATCACAAACCCTCGACACCTACTGTGAACAAGTAGGTAGAAGGGGGAAGGACTAAGAAAGAAAGAAAAAAGAAGAAACTTATACCAAGTTTCGGAAGTTGACTCTGCCTCTCTCATCATGTAGATGTACAAATGTCCACTCAGTGGAACCCGTCACATAAGACTACTACACATCACAGATCATAAGAAGCAGAACACATCTTCAGATATTTGAATCCCTTAGGCACACGTCACGGCATGACATGCCTATGCAGGCACACAGGGAAGGCGGGGGGTGTACCTACAACCCATTCGCAATACTCGGCGATACGATAGAAGGAGGTGGGTGGTCAGCACCACGCTCCCGCCCCTTTATCCCCGGGAAAGACCCAGTAGTTATTGTAGAGAAGGCTGGGTGGGCCTCGGGGCCGGTCTGGACGTGACGGAAAACTCGAACCCACCGGGATAAGATTTCCTGACCTTCAAGCCCCTAGCGGGTAACCCTGAGGCAGTCAAGCATGTCCCAACATATTAAGAACCACGATTGTTCATTATCGTGGTCATAAGAGTCTTTCAGAGTCCCCTACATACAGCCAAATAAACCCAGTCCACATGCTCATATCCAATTTTGTAACATCCTTTTTAATATTATGGCTTCTACTACATTTTTATATATCCGCACATTTCTCATATGATCCATATATAATTAACGCCCAGGTAATTATCCTTCAGATTCCATAAAAGACGGTGGATTTCTTTAGTAACTGACTATTGGATTAACACGGAAGTGCTTCTCAGATTAAACTCAACACGCGCACGGGAAACGGAAATGAGTACGGAATACTGTGCGAAAACAAGCCAGACGATCTCAGCCTTGTTCTAGGGGCTGATACATACAAAGGTGACTGGTGGGGGTAATCACATTGGTCTTGGTTATTAACGTTATGCAGGTGGAGTGGCTGGATCGAAGACAGTGTTGTAGTTGGCAGTGTTAAAGAACTCCAAGTGAGAGGAATCTTAAGCAACGAGCTGTCCATTTCTGTGCGCCTCTGCAAAGCCGTTTAAGAAAAACGATACGACATTCGTCAAATGTGCACCCGCCCGTCTGTCCGCATGGGACAGATCGACTTGAACCGAGCATATTTAACCCTTTAAAGACGAAGCGTATCTGCTTTATATAAGGATTCGGTGCGTACCGCGCTGTAAACACTCTCCACTTCGGTTATAAAAACCAGTCTCTTAATGTTTTATAAGGCAAAAGTTGCTGTTTGTTCTGAGATCCGTACAAAACACATAAACGCAATGTGGGCACCACGTAGAATTTTTTAATGTTAAACCTGGTGGTATGTAAAGTCACCGCTAGGCTTTAAAAGGTTAAAATACTCGCGTTTGCAGTGTTGTTCTTGGCGTTATTCATTTATTTAAAATCCAGGGATAATAACAGAACGAACACGCAGGAAATGTTACATTCTGTGGACAACTATTAACTTGCTTTATTTTGCATGATTTCAGGCTTCCGCCGCGATGTTGATGAAATCTGCGTTCTTCTGGAATATTACGTAGCGCTGAGTGGTAGTTCTGTACCGACGTTTCGGGACAACCTATCGCTCCCATCTTCATTCGGCTTCCTTCTTGAACTTCTTGACCCTTGAAGATTGGACCCATATGTTGTCCCGAAACGTCTGTACAGATCTACCGCTCAACGCTGCGTAATATCCCAGAAGAGTGCACATCTCTTGTTTTATTTTTTCTATCCTACTCACATGTGAGAACTTAAAATAAAACTAGCCGAGATTAAAGTTACATAAAGACAGTGTGATACAAAGTTGAAGGATATTTTTTGGCCTTTGTCTACCACCTTGTGTTTTTAGCATAAAAACCACAATTTTCGGAAATGGTTTCTATTTCCGTCTCCAGATGGGCAGGATATGAAGGGAATCCTACGGACTTGCGCTCGTAAGTGAAGCCGCTCTGCCGCTGTAACTTGCAGCCCAACGGAATAGGAACCTCTTCATATCCTCTCCATCTCCAAACGGATATAGCAGCCATTCCCGGACACTGTGGTTTGTACGGTATACTAAAACGAAAAGATGGACAGAGGCCAAATATATGACTGTAAAGCCAAAAGGAAACTAACGTCATGAATTATTTTCACAGCTTTTTGTTCAAAATTAAAACATCCGTTGTACCTTGTGCTAACTGGTAGGGTGGCTTTACTTCTAGAATGTATATACAAAGCTTTAATTATATGGCGCTAGGTAAGCCTGACTAAGCTGTGACTTAGGTTAGGTCGACTCGATTTTATAAACATGTTCACAGCGCCATAATTTGAAAACGCCATACCTTGCCCAGTGTTTTGCAACTAAGACTTCCCTCGTGAAGGCAGGAGGAGGGACACAATATGCTAACCAGCAAATTGTTTTATTTTCCACTCGTCAAAAAAATCTATCCACATTATTGCACTTATCGCACACTTTTCTGATGTGGAAGTGAACAACATGGCATAGGATGGGTTTCTTTTGTGTTTCCGATTGACAGATAATCAAAACGTATTTACCTTTTAAAGCCTAGCGGTAACTTTACGTACCACCAGGTTTAACATTAAAAAATTCTACGTGGTGCCTACATTGCGTTTATGTGTTTTGTACGGATCTCAGAACAAACAGCAACTTTTGCCTTATAAAACATTAAGAGATTGGTTTTTATAACCGAAGTGGAGAGTGTTTACAGCGCGGTACGCACTGAGTCCTTATATAAAACAAATACGCTTCGTCTTTAAAGGGTTAAATCCACCCAATAATAGCACCGTTCTCTCTAAGCCTCAAGGTATTTAGAATTGCATCAGAAATCACCACGGAATGCTGTCACATAATACCAGCCATATTGACCTCTATGATAAAGTGTATCTCAAATCTTTCCCTAAGCAATTGATGTTGATGTCAACCGACTTTCGTTCTGGGTGCCACAGAAATCACGGAAGAAAATCTGCTGATAAGGACGTCAAAGAGAGCTCTACGATGAAATTTGATACTATCACTTTGTCATTGCTGCAGGGTATCAGACTGTGGTTTTATCTCAGTATTTGCTATCACATTTCGAAGGTTTCGGATTTTCAGGATACACATGACATTCGGTGAAATGTTGACATTTCTATTCATCCAAATAACTACGCAGCCGAGAAGAAGCTAGTAAGATATTACCCATTTATTTGGTAGTTAGGTAATTACTCTTTTATGTCATCGGCAAAAGGAAGACATCTGGAATATTTAATAACAATGCAAAGATCATTATTAAAACTATAAAAAAGGAGAGGCCCCAGGACAAATCCTTGAGGAACTCCGCAAATAAATGCAAAAAGTGATTAAATAATTGCCGAAATCAGTATAGAAGACTGACGATTAGTTACACAGCTGCCGAAACCGTCGGAAAGACCAAAAGCGCCAAATATTATCAACAGAATAAAATGCGGAACAAGGTCAAATGCACAGCTAAGATCGAAATAAATAGCCCCCACTTGACGCTGACAACTAGTTAAGGCAGAAATGTGGTTTAGACAAGTTACCAAGTTTGTAAACGTGGATTTACATGTAAGAAATCCATGCTGACAAGAATTCAATTTAAGCTCAAAAGTAACGTGACAAGTGTTTTTTACTACGAATTCAAAGAGTTTAAATAGATTTCTCAGGAGAGAAATAGGTCCGCAGTTACTAACAAGGGCGCTGTTGCCTTTCTTGAAGAGAGAAGTGGTCGCCGCTTGCTTCTATGGTGTTGGAAAACGCTTCAGTGACAGGCTAAGATCAAAAATGTATTTCAGCGCAGGTGCTTAAAGCCATGAGCAACCTCCTACAATAAAGCCTGGAATGTCATCAAGTTCGACAGATTAGTTCTTCTACACGCTTAATGGCGTTCAAAAATGTCCACCTCTGAAACAAAAGCTAACGATAACAAATATTTAAACATGAAGCTGGGGTGGGAAACTCAGTAATAAAATTATTATAAACCGAATGCAAGTGCGTAGCAAATGCGTCGGCTACTTCACCAGGTTCAAATAAATACTCACAGTTTGCTTCTATCTGCACGGAAGTAGAATTGCGTTTCCTAAACAAAGATAACCCTACATAGTTCCAAGATTTAGCGGGTTGAGATTTCAGATCATCATCCGGAGCCTTAAACCAGTTTAATCTATCGAATTTGATGGTAGACTTCACTAGATTGTGATAAGAGAAAACTTTACTACACAAAAAATCAGTTATTTCTTCTTAAATAGCCTATTATTATTATTATTATTATTATTATTATTATTATTATTATTATTACTAACTCTTAGCAAGTTGCAAAGCAAATCTGTGAGTCCCCCCCCCTCCCCAAGATGATACGGCATTGGAAATGTTCAGGGTTCCTTTTATAACTGAGTAAATAAAAATTCTGTTTGCTTTTGATGTTTAAAAACTATATTCAATGGAACTAAATAGGCACTCGGCAAAAGTTAATACAATCAAAATTCAGAAGAGGATGTTGAAGGCATAAGAGTATTGTCTGTACGGAGTCCACGAAAATCTACTGCGAGTCAGTTTGCAGCTAGCTGTAAGTTAAACCACAAGCCAAAATATACTGCATAAGTAGCTGAGATTGCATGCTTACAAAATTCAACTGAGACATGTAATACAAGAGTATATCTCTCCGGAGACAGTCAATTCCGTAACTTCATGTGAAATAATATCGATAAAAATGAATATTTCCTAAGACGAGAACTTTTTACACAAGAAGCTTCGTTCCACATTACTAGCCATATAAATCGTTACAACTATTGCAGCTTGGAAGTTTTTCAGTGAACAAATGGTACCCCAAAAGCAACCTTGTGGTCCAGACTTCTGTATGATCGTGTAGTATTTTTATTTTTGCAGAATGCACCATTAAGGGAAACACTTGACACGTTAAAACTGTTTGTTTTCCATTGAAAACACTGAAAACGGTAGAAACTGCAACTGCTTTCCAACAGGGCGGGGCCACATCCCATTTTTATCGTCAGATTTGACATCCTGTGAATTTCGTTTCATAATAAATGAATTGGAAAGAAGGGGACGAAGAGACAGATCGCCAGCCTGGCCAGAACTTACACCCCTAGAAGTTGGTTCGTACTTTTCGGGTTTTGAGATCAATAAGAATGACATGGGCGAGCATGTGGCAAGGATAGGAGACAAGAGAGGTACACACAGGGTGTTGGTGGGGAGACCGGATGGAAAGAGGCCACTTGGAAGACCTAGGCTTACATGGGAGGATAATATTAAAACAGATCTTCAAGAAGTGACGTGGGAACATGGACTGGATTGATCTGGCTCAGGATAGGGAGCTTGTGAATGTGGTAATGAACCATTGGGTTCCATGAAATGCGAGGAATTTCTTGACTAGCCGCGGATTTGTTAGCTTCACAGGAAGGACTTCACCCCATGAAGTTAGTTAGTTAGTTAGTTAGTTAGCTAGTTAGTTAGTTAGTTAGTTGCGAAAAAATTGTCTGCACTGAGAAAAAAGTGTGCAAAATTTGGACATGTTCCTACATTTAAAATTTCCTCTGTGAGGATAACTACTGTACAAATCTGCAAGCTATTGCCATATCTGTAAAATATTACTGACAGCGAATTCCAGGAAGGTTCGCAGTGCGCTTACAAAAATTGTGTGCTGATAAAATTCAGTCCGAAGTGTTAAGTACTATTTTTTATTGTTTTTGGTTTCACTGCATTATTTTAATTATTCACGCTCTAGAATAGGTGAGTTACAACTGTGTTATGTTACAGTATGAGAATATCCTAGCACAGTATGTCAGAAGTGTTTCTGGTATGTGTTTTGTTTTGTTGTTACCGGATATTTAACACAATAATGGCGTTTTGGGGTGCATCAGAACCCTTGGTTACTTCTTTACTGGGCAAATATTTTACGTGGTCAAGTTTTGGAAAACACATAAAAGCTTTGTAACTACTTCCGTTTTAATATTATCTAATTCTCTATCGTGCATAAAATTTAATTTAACCAGTTTTCTTGGAAAGTGGATAACGCATAAATATTTATTTCTGGGCTTTTCCAGGAAAACCCCTATGTTGTTAATAACCAATAGAATTTTAAAAGTGAGGTAAGCAACAGTACGCCTATATAAACAAGCTACCATAACTCTTTACCGAACAGTCATAATTTATATGGGCCACCTGCTGTCACAATATGGGGTCGACTCGGCCTCTAACAGAAATGAGTACCAGGGATATCTCCTGGGGGGGGTAAAGGAGGCCTGTCCGTAGGGCTGACAATTTTACCCCCTTCATTTGCCGATTGACTAGAAATTCTACGAGACTCAACGTCCTGGAACCCTAAGGGCCTGTCCAGGCTTGTAATGGGACAGCTTTACCTTTACTGTCATACTAAAAACCTCTGCATTTTGTCCACAGACTATACCTGTTTTTTTTTTCCTATGACTCTTAGAACAACCAACGAGTATTTACGTACACAGCATTAATCGGATGTCCTTTGTCGTGGAGACAAAAAAATGTGATTCCTGTGCATTAGGAACCGAATTTATATATATATATATATATATATACACCCGTATTTTTAGTTGAAAGGGTTAAACAATATACTTCCACACACCACTTATAAGCCATCCCTCTATCTGCGCCTAGGTCTACCTACAGTTGACATAGGGTCGTAAAAGAAGCAAACAATCAAGCTCCAGACTATGAACCTCACAGAGGAATCACATTCGTTGCCGGAGAAGAAAGGGGAGTGGCGGTAGTGACAAAACACGGCCATGAAAGAGAATCGAGAGTCATCAATTACTCTCTCAAGGCGAAACGTTAGAATTGGGTGACACAAGAGGAAACTATGAGGAATCATTAAAACGTCAAGCGGCATGAAATGCGCCTGTCATGAGACACTTCAAGTGCACAGGAGCATCCATCATATAGTCAAGACCTATTACAAATACAGGTCCAGCCTGTCCCTGATCATGAGGGATATAAACATCCTGTGTCTTACGCTTCAGGGTTTTCAGTTTTAACTGACTGATACGAAACGAGACAACCTTTTACTACGGTAGAGCTGTCAATTTGCACTGTCGCCGTACCAACTGATGCTTTTGATTAAAATATAAAATAGTCAAAGGAATAAGTCTACGTAATTAGAAATTTAATTGTGAAATACTAAAAAAAAAATGTAAAGCAGCCCCATTACAGGCCTGGACAGGCCCTTAGGGTTCCAGGAGGTCGAGGCTCCCAGATTTCTAGACAATCGGCACATGAAGGTGGTAAGGTTGTTAGCCACACGCAACGGCCGCCTTTACCCCCCCCCCCCCCCTCCACGAAATATTCCTGGTACTCATTCCTGTTAGAGGCTGAGTCGACCCCAGGGCCATAGAGCGACCGACAGGATTATATCAATGAAAAAATCCACTGACACCATCGGGAATCGAACCCGCGACCTGCCGGTTTGTAGCGCAGTGCCTCAACCAACTGCGCCACCGCGGCCCCCTATTGTGAAATACTATTCACACTAAATCAGTCGCTCATTATGCAGAGGCTGACACACTTGTTCCATTATTTACTGTCTCTAACACAAATAACACACAATCACCTCTCGCCACTCTTTCGGTCAGTTATTCACTCACATACAAATTTCCATTTACTAAATTCTCATTCACAAACTAAACAATTCAATCAATCACTCCCACATGCTCAGCCATCCACCACTGGCTTAACAGGTCAATCCCGCTTTCATGCATTCAGTCACTCATTCACGCACAAGTTCATTGTTCTATGCATGCACTAGTCACTCATTCAATAACTCACCTTTATACACCCTTACTACACCGCTCTCCAAATATTTTGTTAATTGACTCACAGCTGCTGAAGTAATTCTCCGCTTCGTACGAAACCCGATGGTACGTTGTCGTGTTTATAACCCCGCCAATTAGCCTGAACCTAAGCCAGATGAATCCAGTCCACATAGTACCGTCCTAATTCTTTAAGATCCATTCTAGTATTCCCTTTCCATCTATGGTAAGGGAAAATTTGTATGTGTGCATACCATGAAGGCATATGCAGGAGTGAGACTGTGGCTCCCATCATTCTTAAAATCTGCAACAGATGGAGCAGAGTTGTCAGCTTCACGTTCCGGCTGCTTTGCCCCTGGAGAAAGCGCTCTCTGTACCGACCGAATAAGAGAGTGGGTGGGCTCGAGATCCAGTCTGGATGCTTTGGAAAACGGAGAAACTCAAAATTAGGTACCTGTTTTAAAGTTCGCCTTAAGAGTTCGCCATACATAGCCAAGGTATGTCGTGGAATTGTGTAGATTTAGCCTGTATCGAATAAAATATAGACCTAATTTAGTAAAAGAGTAACGTCCGAAATAATTTTAGCATAACGAACCAGCCATCGCACAAACCTTCACATAATCAAACGAGCGAACAGCAATGGTACGACTGAATGTAGTGTATCAACAATGCAAGTAAAAAGACACAAAGAAGTAGAAGAATAAGGAGATAACTGATACTGACCTTATACAGGGATAAGAAAGAATGGAAGTAATACTGACCTCAATAATAAGTGATTCTGACGATGGTCGAATTATATTTAGAACTTCGTTCAAAATTTACTAATCCTTAATAACGTACCTCCTATACATCGGACACATTACGGGAAGGGTACCTACTTCCGTACAGAAAAGTAAAACTTAGAAAATAAATTTGTCTTAGGCACGAAATGTAGACTTCATAATTTTTCATAAGTTGAAGCAAGTTTGCGTGCAACTTTCTTGCTGCAAACTCCTGCTTTAACGAATCTTCCCCGTCCAAAGCATTTTATTTCACGCCAAGCTGTCTGGGCAGCGCAACAGTGCTGGCCGTGCTGATTGTGGTAAAGCATGTTACAGGGTCCCAGCAGACCAGTGGACCTGCGCGCAATATTCCGAACTGCAGGTCTGAGCGCAACCGCTCTCGGTAGCCTCCATAATACGTTACAAGGAGTTTCGAATAGAATTCATACAACGTACTTCCCTGTTACATATGTTACTGGTCCTACAGATCTAGTAACATTATTATACAGGGTGATTTTAAAGTAAATAACTGAATCCTTGAACATGCTTGACAGCTTCGTGTTGCCCATTGATTCCCAATCGCACAACTATGAAAACCTGTATTTCCTGCAAGATAGAGCATCGTCATATTTCGCGCTCCCTCTTCGTACGCGGCTTCACAGCCATTTTCCCGTTCGATGGATTTGGCGTCCACGACGAAAATAATGGCCTAGGTGTGATCTATTTTTGTGGAGTTGGGCCAAAGAGGAAGTATACCCATCATACACAGGGACACAAAAAGAACTGGAATAACAAATTGGAGATATTTTGTTGCTGTTCCTGTTAACTTATTACGGAAAATTCTTTGAACCTGTGAAAACTGGTGTGTAAAATTTTGGAGTTATGTTGAAATCTGACACTAAATGTTAGTCTATGGGCTTGAAATTTGTGAAACAACTGTAGCAATACAACATTCCTTTTATGACATGCAATCCATTATCGTTACTTATTTACTTACAATCAACCCTAATTGTTTTATATTTTACTTTTGCAATTTTAATTTCTACTTTTTTTACTTTTGAAGAGCTTATTATTCAGCTGCAGATGCAGTCGGCTTTACATTTGCCGAAAATAACCTCAAAGACTCGCTCCATCACCATACTCCTAATTGTTTACTTACAAAAAAGTCTGAAACATAAAATGTAATATGCTTAAAATCTGTGACGATCCCAAATTTCACCCCCCTGGGTCGAATAATAAGTTATTGTCATGACACCAGTAGTTAAACAAAATTTTCTCTTGGCTACAGTGTTTTCATTGACACATTACAAAAAGAATTATTTTAACAAAAGTCACATACTTTTTCAAGAATACGTACCGTCCACCATTGAAAACCCTACGCTAACTGGCGCTAGTGTCGCTCACACCAAGTTTGTGCGTCCGCCATGTTGTTATTGCAGATTGAAGAAAATTACAATACATGTAGTTTGGGTTGCTTCCTTGAAACTAGGATTTCGGAAAATCGATCAACAGTTTCAATTAAATATGAGATATAAAGAAAGCACAGTGATATCATAAATCTACTGAAAGTCACTCGCTTGAATACGGAAGTACGAACCATCTGCCGAAACGTCGAGCATGTTAAACGTGCGGAATTATAAACAGCGGTTTAGCGTGGCGGTAAGATATTAATTAGGCCTGTAATGCACTAGATTATTCGCACTCACTAATTAGTGAATGCGAATAATCTAACCTTATGGATATTTGAGTGGACATCACACCAGTGACCCCCTGACGATGACGACACGTGTCGTCGAAATATATGTATGGGATTATTTATAAAGGTTAACAAAAAATGTAATGGTGCGTTAATTGGTACGTGTCAGTTTATAATAAGCTTTCGGGTTGTATAAAAGACAAGGAAATTTTGGCTACATGAAAGTGTATTTTGCTCCATGGAGTCAGACAGTTGTTTGATTGGTTGGTTAGTTAGTTAACCAGCCTGCTTGTGTAATATGCGATTGTGTGCGGGCTTGCACTGTCACTATATGACGTAGCGGCCAGTGGGTCGATATGTAGTATATACGCCCTACACATTTTATAAACAAAGTTAATTAAATGTTTTGGTACTTCATATATGACAAAGGTTGATAAATAGGGGCAATAAACTCTTCGAATTACAAACAATTTAAATGGCGTTATAACTTGAACAATGATGGAAACTGGAATTTTGCGGACACGCTGTATATATCAGCAACAATGGCAAGCCTGTAATGGACTCATGAAATATGACAGCCTGAAATGAGAATAACTCCATCCTAAACAACTAGGTTACCTACACATAAAGGCATCGCAACTCCGAAAAGAAATTTAACACATACCTAGCTGCAAAGCACGCAACATCTGTGCCGTTCTTAATAACACATTCATTATTTTATCCTGCGAGCAATTTTCCGTGCTTATAATACGCTATGGTGCATAACGTAATATAACGTTTAAGTACGTGCTAACTAACACATAAGAGTTAAGTTAGTCTAGCTGTTAGCCAGTTGTTTGTAGACGTGCGTTAATATTTCGCGTGACATTACGTCTCTATTACATATGAAAATTATAATTGTGTAATAAAATAATTCTTGCCAAAATAATGCAGCCCGTTGCGCACATGCATGTATGTATATACATGCATGTGCGCGTACTATATGCATACGTGCGTGCGTGCATGCATGCATGCATGCATGCATACATACATACATACAAGCATGCATACATACATACATACATACATACATACATACATGCATACATACAAGCATGCATACATACATACATACATACATACATACATACATAGATACATACATACTCGTACATACATACATGCATGCATGCATACATACATACATACATGCATGCAAGCACGCATACATACGTACGTACGCACGTACGTACACGCATGCATGCATGCATGCGTACATACATACGTACGTACATACGCACATACATATATACATGCATGCATACATACATACATACATACATACATACATAGTACATACATACATACATACATACATACATACATACATACATACATATAACAATATCAATACAAACGATATGACATGAAAACAAAATCAGCAATAAAATCATTATATCTACGTAATTAACAATTCGAGTGTAATTGCATAATTATGTAAAATTAAAAAACTAAATTAATTGGAGTGTGTTTCAAAATTCAGGTGTATCGAAAGAACACTAACAAACAGAAATGAGTTTAGTAATTAAACTAGATAAATATCTTAAGAACTTTATTCCATTATTCAGTTAAATAATTGTCATGTCGCGTCTACTTTTCAAAACGCTGATGATCAGGTTTGTTTTGTATGAGTGCAAGACATGGTGCCGTAAGTGCAAGTTCATACCAACTAATGCACCGTTATTATTCAATTTCCTACGTTGCAATACATTGATACAATTGATAACTATGCACGGTATGAATAATATAAAACATGGTCCCTTACTTTGAGGGAGGGGTAAATTACATTGTCTGAACAGAAAGTGTTCGGGAAAATATTTGCAGCGAGGTGGTTGAAGCAAGTCAACACATTACGGTGCCACACAACGAGGAGCATCGTGATGCATATTAATTACGTGGCATCATTAAGACGGTCTGGGCACAACTTTACAATATGGGAGGCAAGATACGTTTACATAACTGTGGGAAAAATCCACTTGAAAAACGAGGACGGAATTAGAAAGATAACATCAAGATGGCCGTTAAGGAGACATAATGTGAGGTTACAAGGCAGACGGAACTAGCTTAGGATCATGTCGAACTGCGGGTTTTGAATTTAGATGTGTCCAACGTAAAGTAATCCTACCACAGTGTTAGTCAACACGCGCTAGAGATACGTAGGAGACGTTGCCGCTACTCCAGGCGTTCTAAACTCGAAGCGTCATATTCGCCATGGTTATCGCGAAAAATGCTGTTTGCTATGTTTCTACACGTACAACGCGATTAGTACTTTTATTTGCATTCGCAATTAAAGTCTGTAGTAACCGCGAGACAAAAAATAATGTATGTCTACAACAAGTACTAACTCCATGGAGCAGAGGCCTTCTTGAGAAGCTAACAGTTTCTCAGCTAGTCAAGAAATTCCCGCATTTTATGGAACCTGAAGGTTCACTACCGCATTCACAAGAGCCCGCCACCTGTCCCTATCCTGAGCCAGCTCAATCCAGTCCATGCCCCCCATCCCACTTCTTCAAGATCCATTCAATATTATCCTCCCATCTATGCCTGGGTCTCACAAGTGGTCGCCTTCCCTTGGTCTCCCCACCAAAATCCTGTATGCACCTCTCTTTTCCCCCATACGTGCTACATGCCCCGCACACCTCATTCTTCTCGATTTGATTACCCGAATAATATTTGGTGATGCGTACGGGTCATTAGGTTCCTCGTTATGTCGCCTTCTCTACTCCCCTGTCACCTCGTCCCTCTTAGTCCCAAATATCCTCCTCAGCACCCTATTCTCGAACACCCTCAGTCACTGTTCCTCCCTCAGTGTGAGAAACCAAGTTTCACGCCCATACAAAACAACAGGTAAAATTATAGTTCTGTATACCCTAGTTTTTGCGTCTTTGGATAGCAACCTGGAAGATAAAAGATTCTGCACCGAATGATAGCAAGCATTCCCCGACTTCAGTCTGCTCTTAATTTCTTCATGAATGGAGTTTCGATTCGTTAGGGTTGTTCCCAAATATTCGAATTCTTCCACCCTTTCGAACGAGTTATTATCTATCTTTATGTTGTGATTGTGTCCTGCATTCTGATTTCGAGACATGACCGTGTACTTAGTTTTCTCAGCATTTACTTCTAGACCAATCATCTTATTAGCAATTACTAAATCTCCTGCGTTTTTCTTTATACTATGTATGCTTCCGCCCAATATATTAACATCATCAGCATAAGCCAGAAGCTGATGCTACAATAAATACTGCCAAAGTTTCAAGGATGATTCCGTTTGGTTAGCTTTCGCCGAGTTAAAAAATGCAGTGTTAGTATGCAGATCTTGCAATAGTTACTTTAATGCAAGTCAGCGACTTCAACTTTGCTAAATTTAAAGAAAGGACTACTTTTAATTCGCAACTGTCTTTTTACACTTACGTCAGCTCTGCTAAGCCAAGCCTGACGTTCATTAAAGGTTTAATTCTTTCGAAATCCTCGCATTAGTGGTATCACCAGATTTTACTGTTTCCTCTGTTACATTCAAGGACTGTCAGCTTAAATCACGGGTTCTCCAATTCACTTTTGATCTGCAAACCCATAGGCTTCATGAACTCCAAAAACAATCAAGTTTACAGCTTTCTGTAGCCAAACACTTAATTTTATTTAGGAAAAAAGAAAACAGAAAGAACTCGAGCAATTGTTTACAAATGCTATCCTAAATTTTACTGTCAATATTATGCTATAAGTCTTCGAAGATCTGCTGGGGTAATGGGTAGGCATTAGCACCGTTAGTTTCGCAAAACCAACGTCACTTAAGACTCCGTGCCTTAGAAAAACAATTATGAGAACGAGTGACTTTAAGAATTCATAAAAATATTGTCATTTAGACTCATTATTAATGATTATCTCGCTTTCCTGTATAACTTCACAAGCGTGTTTAAATAAGCACAGAACAGTAATATCTTGTTTAAAATTTGACATTTGCAGGGAGTTTAATATTCACATGATAGTATTTTGGGTTACGACACCGTTTTGCCTGGCAGATGGTTACAAGAATCTAGAAGCAAGACACTGCATCCAACTTCAGGTACACTGTAGCCGGCGGGAGTGTTTTCCTCCAAAACCAGATTAGAGAGTGGCATGTCCCACACGACGAATTATGTCACGGTTAAATATGGAGTTGTCCATAAATAATGGACCAATCAGAGAAACAAATAATTTTCTACAGTGACGTAAATCAAGTGAACTGACAGAGTAGGCACAAAGCGTACTCTCCTTAAGAATCGAGGTCCTGAGCAGACTCTTTCTTTTTATTAGTAAAAATACAAATTAACGAAATCATGGCTGTGTTCTGCTACTGTAAAACGTAGAATGTACTACAGAAATATATATATATATATACATACACACACACAGAAAGACAACTTTGCTCAAATCAGATACCAAGAAGGATCATCGATAACAGTAATAATAGGAATATGTTTGGCCGACGTAATTAAAGATATTTAGCTCCTTATAAAATGTAAATCTCATTTTAAATATTTTGGATTTAGCGTACGTAATTAATCTGAACTTAATTTGTCTAGTTAGTTAGGAATTCCAGTCCTAATTTTGCAGCACAGTCTAAATCATAACGGTGGCCGCGCGGTCTGATTCCTCTTTTGTTTCTACCGCTTGAACACTGGGATTACGGGTTCAAACCCTACTCGCGAGACGGATGTAAGTTTCCGTTTCTTCTGTGTTTGTGTTGTCCATATGTATGCAGAAGCTTTGCGACTAGCCGATCCCCGATCCAAGGAGTCCTACCGTAGTCCATACATAACTCCGCGACACCCGGCCTAACGACAGGCTATGGACCCAACTAGCCTGTAGACGCCAATAAACTGAAGAGCAGAATTTAATAACCTGCTAACAGCAGCTTTTATTACAGTCTATCAAGGGCCAGTAACCCAATCACGGGCGTAATAAAATAATAACCCGTAAGAGCGAAATTTACAGAAATAAGTCCACATATACTGCAAAATGTGTTCCCTAATGCACCTGAAATATTTATGCTTTGTAGAGATACAGGCAGTGTTCATGTTTAATGCAGTGCTTAAGCTTCGTTAATAAATGTACGTCTACTTATATTATTGGAGTTTATTTAATTTCAGCAAAACCAATAGGGGCCTTACTGACATACTGTATAACTGCGTAGTTATAGTTAGGTTAGGTTACTTTAAAGTAAAGGCTTTATCTTTATGTGTTGATGTCAGGACAATCAGAGTGGGTGAGTACTTTACACAGCCATTAGTCAAGTAATCTGACACTCAATCAATCATTATCCGACAACTGATTCGTCAGATGAAAGACGTGACAAATGGACTTCAGGATAAACGGATAAGCGGCGACATGCGAGACAAGTAACAGTTGTGTTAGTTACAAGATATTTGCTGTATTTATTTTCTATTTAATGATGTCAGGAGCTCAAACTATATTGCGCCCGCTAAAGAATAAGAAAGGATAGCAAAGACAACGGTTGTGGCCTGGTTTATTGTAGTAGCCCGGAATTTGTCTGGAGGTATTAACAGAAACAAACGAATGTTGAGTTCAAGGAAGTCCGGTCTCTGGGCTAATATTTGAAATCATGACCTTCCCAAAGCAAAGCAGGAATGTCAACCACGTTATTGGGATAATGGAAGGGATTATACAACTGGTTCCCAACCTCAGGTCGTGACCCAAATCAGGGTCGCGGGGGGTCTGACGTAGGGTCACGAGAGGGCTTTATGGAGAACTCGATAATCATGAAAAATTTAAAATTTGTATGTAAATTCAAACAGGAGTTCTGACATTATTGTTCTGTTCATTTAATGTAACGTTCCATATTTTCAGTATTTCACAAGTTTTTATTTAGAAGCAAATAATTTATCTAAGCACATGTATGGGTTAGGTCTATTTAAATAAAGATTTGTTTCTTGCATGTTTTGTGTATTTAATATTGTCCCAGAAATATCGTATTTGACAAGTAACATTAAAAAATTTAATATTTTTTTAAAAAAGTGGTAACGTTATATAGTGTTCAAGAAAATGCATTAGTATTAGTTCATTTATAGTAAATATCACTGACTATTGCCGTTTCCATGGAAGGTTCGCCGGTCACCTACCATTTGCTACTTTAGGGTCACAAGTGCAGAAGATTGGGAACCGCTGGATTACACCATCCACGTAAGAAATACCAGCGCATATCTATAGTTCAGGTGCTACCCTACAAGTTTATTACATTAGTTTTCAAAATATAATACACCGCTCACATACAAAAGTCATGTCATGTGGCACATAAATTGTGGTGTAGTAACTGCGATCTTACGTCGTCACTGGGAGGTTGAACATTCGGTTCTCGTCACTGAGGTTTCCGTATTTTCATAAATCTCGCTCACATACTGGTGTACTAAAACCTGGCCATGACGCTTTCCTTCAGAATTGTCATCTTTAAAATACAGAAAAAAATTATCCCGTTGTGTGTGGATGTGAAAATTGATTTCTAACCTAGAGGAGAGAAGCTAAATTGAGGGAATTTAAAACCAGGGTGTTGAGCAGAATATTTTAGCCCAAGGGCAAGAAATAATAGAATAATTCTGAAAATGTAAAATGAGAAGGTACATAACTGCACCTCTTCAACTAACATTATTACAAAAGAATAAATCGAGGAGGATCAGACATAAAAATGGATATAAAAATTTATTCGAATATTTTGCAGGAAAGAGACTACTTTGAAAACCGAGAAGCAGATGGGAGGAAAAATTAAGACGGAACTTAAAACTGTGTATGAAAGTGTGGTTGGGACTCACGCCGCGGGTTTTGGGTCTATATAAACACAGAAATGGACAAATAGGTTCCACAAGGGCAGCAGATTTACTTAGTCAGGTATGGGACTAGCAGCTTCTTGAAAAGAACTTTTCTGCGTGGTATTCATCAGCTAATTAAATGTTCCTTCATTTCACGTTATAAGATACTTTGTTGATAAATCCTCGTTGCACTGAGAAATGAGAAACAAGATATTGCTTTATTTAATCCGTATAAAATTCGTGAAAATTAAACTCAGCCCCTAACAATGCAGATAACTGAAACAAACGTCTAAAAGCAGCGTTTCCTCTGTATCTAATCACCGCGCCACGAAAGCGTGTTGGGGACTGTGGGGAGAGCTGGGCCTCAGAAATGGAAACAGAGAGACCACACGCTTAATCCTGGCAGAAGACCGCTCTCCTATTATCTGACAGGACGTCGGATGAGCATTTCCTAGTATAAAGAGAAAAATCCCAACGAATGCAGAGTAATTCAAACCGCTGCTGGTGGTCACAGTACTGCGTGCACACTGTCATACTGAATGATTGATTGCTACTGGCTAGCACGTGTGCCATTCCTACTCAGAGTGTGGCTTGCATTAACCCTTTAAAGACGAAGCGTATCTGTCTTATATAAGGACTCAGTGCGTACCGCGCTGTAAACACTCTCCACTTCGGTTATAAAAACCAATCTCTTAATGTTTTATAAGGCAAAAGTTGCTGTTTGTTCTGAGATCCGTACAAAACACATAAACGCAATGTGGGCACCATGTAGAATTTTTTAATGTTAAACCTGGTGGTATGTAAAGTTACCGCTAGGTTTTAAAAGGTTAATTTACTTACCTATAAACCTACAGGCTTATACCGTTCGAAAGGCTTAGGAAACGAATGATTGAGTAGTTTAGAATAGAGACACAACGGACCTACAGGCCTAAAACTTTAGCATATAAGACGAGTTCATTTAACTTCTGGTTTGTTTAACCCTTCCATGCCGGCCTTGGTGCACTGTACGGACCTTTAATTCTTCACATGGCGCCAGTCTCCGTGCACCGTGTGATCGTGACAGTATTTAAGGGCACTATATATGTAAACACCCCCCGCCCCTCCGTCCTGGACAGTAGACGGGATTTAAATCCCGGTGACTCGGACTACATATCCAAGTGGCAGCGCGGTCTAAGGCGTGGTTCTGCAGCCTCACGCCTCCTAGGATTGCGGGTTCGAATCGCGCTGGGGACATGGACATCCGTCTCTTGCGAGTGTTGTGTGTCGTCAGGTAGAGGTCTCTGCATCGAGCTGATCACTTGTCCAGAGAAGTCCTACCGAGTGTGGTGTGTCTGAGTGTGATAGTAAAGCCTCGATAATGAGGAGGCCCTGACCCACCAGTGGCACTTGTACCATGGTAGAGAGAGCTCAGACCACATAATGTGTAATGATAGGTACAGCAGTGAATAACTAATTGGACAGGATACGGAAGGAGGCGGTTATGGTATGATTTGAGGTAATATCTCTTCACTTAGATGGAAGAAGTGACGAAAATCACAAATATCGCAGAAGGATAGCTGGTCACCCGTGTGAGATTTGAATGCAGGACCTGCGGAATACAAAACAGGGTGCTCTCATACGGATGGCGAAGTTGTATTCCATCATGCGAATCGCGCTGTTAAAAGAAAGTTCTGTGATAAAGGAAAGGGTGTATGAAAAAAAAAGTGAAGGGACGATTAGAGCAGACAGAGATAATGAACTTCAGGTGGGGGAAGGCATGGCAACATGGTTTGATGGAACACTGACAACTTCAGTTATTATCCAAAGGGATACTTACATCCCACCCTAATTCTAGCTTCCCCTCCCATCTACGCGACAGGCATAATCTCAAGATGTTTACTGAGAAAGAAGTTGAAGACTTTTCAGAAATAAACTTGTAGGAACTGCCCAAGATATGAAGTGATAGAAAGGGCGAAGTTTTTCATGTGCTTAATTAGGCACCGATTATGGAGACATGGGGGAGTAGGGGTATGGCTCCATGCATTCTTAAAGTCGGCACCAAACAGACGTGAGTGGTCACTTTCATTCGAAGCCAGTCTGCTTCCGGAAAGTGTTTAGTCGGGATGAACTGGATTTAAAACTGAATCAGTGAAAATATAGCTTATCCCTGGGCTTAACTAAAGCCAAGCCGTGAAAACAAAGGGTATAGTGGCGTGGAAGTAGAGCTCGAGACACTCCTAATCTCGGTGCTGGATGGGAGAGACAGTAGTCGCTTGTCTCTCCCCGTCGAATTATCATCGGAGAAAGAGCAACCGGTATCAGTTTAATGTACTGCTGCGTGAGCCCCAGAACCCACCTAAATACGACGGTGAAGAGAAACATCCCTGGCCCTGGCAAGAACTGAATTCTAGTCACGAATCGATAGTCACTACACTGACTGAAAACCCCCCAGCTCATTATGTCTGTGGGGAAGGTACATACTCAGAAAACGATGCAGAAAATGGTGTCATTATAGGAAAATTATTAGATCGATTTGTAACAGATTTCTTATGAAATATTGTTAGTCTTAGCATCAATAAATTATCCTGAAAGAAATATGAAAACAGAGGTCAAGGAAACAAAAAAATGAGGAAATAAAGAAAGAAATTATTACAATCTGAAATCCAATTTACACAGCTACTATATCGACCGGTATAATATCCGGTTACATTCGATAACTGACGTTTAGGCTACTGTGAAAATCAGTGCCCGCAGGATTTTTTAAAACGTAGTGAAAATAATCTACATGTTCCACAATACCTACGTGAAAAGGGAAGAGATTATTTAATAATCAATGCCGCACAAGATAATAATGTTGTCGTTATTCAATTAAAATGATGCTTCTGTAGAACTTTTGTTTTATTTAATAAATGATTAAATATAAAAAAGTAACTCATGTCAAAATCCCAAGGTGGTGCAAGTGCACTACCTTGCACCTCGCTGTCGGCGCTGCTGACTGTGATTACATGCTTCGGCTAGTAAACGGCCACATTAAAGTCAGTTCCAGACATTTCCCATCGTAAACCTAAGCAACTTAAATATAACGCATTAAATATGAATTTTTAAATTATAATTTATTTGCGATTCAATAGATAAAATTACAACTTCGTCAAATTTCTATATCCGCATAATTCCTCAAGGTGTCTGTTCACTAACACAATTACAATGAATTATTAATGTTAAAAGAACAAACAACTAACTACGGCCGAAGTAACAAACTGAAATGTTAAAAGGAAATGTGTGACTTGCATATACGTCCACCTAGCGTTACTTTCCAGCAGAAAGAACTCGCTTGGAATGAAAATACCAGGATTTTCTGTTGAGATGCAAAACAGGAAGAGGCGCTGACGGTGAAGGGGGACTGTACGAAATAACAGCAGCGCCGACACGTTGCTAAGATACCAAGGACGAATAAATTTACTTTATATTACGGTACGGTAATTCTAGCGTGTACAGCTATGACCTACACTTGACAGGATTCGTGACACACTCTCGCTTGAAGGCGCTGTTTAATGATGGACTTAAGATGAAGGGAGATTGGACTGCAGGGATGTAAGGTTTGAAATTCTCATAACATTAACCATAAAGTTTGAAGTCTGTTGGGATGCGACACCGTGTTTCCTGTTAATAATTTACGATCTTTTCGGAGGAACCTACAGTCTTCATGTTCCAGGTACAAGAAAGACGCGCGGGACATGGTTACATCTCCTACCCCACCCTTTTGGTCAGTTTACTTTTCTGTCCTTAAGATGGAAGCAAGAAATTGTTCCGAAACTGTGGCAAACTGCTATAAGATTACGCGGCTTCATAAGCCAATACAAAATTACTTTAATCGTATGTTCTTTCACACCGCAAACTACTTTTATCCGTGGAAAGATTTGTGAGCAGGACAAATATGGATGTAATGTATGGACAAAAACACTATAACCAACAAATGCACAAAGAGAGTTTTATCATCAATTGTAACACACTCCTACATGTTTCGACCCTGCTGGGTCATCGTCAGGGAGAATTTTTTGTTATCGTTACACTAAGGTTGCACTTTATGGTTGAGTGAGAACGTGCTGTTGAGTGTGTACAGTCCCGGCTTGCAGTGCAAGCCGGGACCGCAGAGAGTTCACGCATCCAAAAACAACGCACTACACAGTCAACAGCACATTCTCACTCAACTATAAAGTGCAACCTTAGTGTAACGATAACAAAAAGTTCTCCCTAAAGATGAGCCAGCAGGGTCGAAACATGTAGGAGTGTGTTATGATTGATGATAAAACTCTCTTTGTGCATTTGTTGGTGATTAGTGTTTTTGTACGATATAGTACACGGACAAGGAACACATTAAAGTAATGTATGGAGTTTCATTGGCCGATGTGCAAGAATGGTGTATACCTGTAATCAGAGTAGTAATGACCATGCAGAATATGTACCTGTCAGTTGTAATTGAAAAGGGAGCCAAAGAACAACGAATAGACTCAAAAAGTATTCCCATGACAAGAAGTTCTTTTCAAGTTTAAAATAACGAAAAATTACCATTACGGAACAACCCTCTTTTTGAGAATCCAAAGACCGCTCAGCTGGTCGAAAACACGAGTATCTCACCTTTTATGACCCACCAACGATTATTACCAAGATAACAAGAACTCGCCTTTGGACACTGTCCTGAGCCAGATTACTATATTAGACCTCCCCACGTGGTGAATTCTTATATTAACATTCCATCTACATCCATACGAGGTGGTGTCTTCCCTTCAATTTCTTAACATTTTTCTGAAGGTAATTTAAAAGATCAACTGTGTCTTATGGAATGTGGCGCCGTATATTCTGGTATAACTGTGTGGACGTTTCAGAGGATTATTCTACCTCCATCACCAGAATCTACCCTGATGAAGAAAACAGCAAGACTTTCTGAAAGTTCGGTACACTTCTGCCAGACAACAGAGCCATCACATCATAGAAGACAGCAATCTTTACAGGCACCGCCGTGAGAACCTCAAAACAAATTACTGTACAAAACTTTGAAATGTGTACAACTGCATCCTGTCTGTCTTGCAGTTTCACATATTTGCTCAAGCATTTTGTCCTCGAAACACCTTCACGAGTCTTGAATTTGTGTTACTCAAAATGTAACCTCCATCACCACTCTTCAATCAAATGTGCTGAAATTCGGCCAAAAGGAGGTTACTTTAATCATACAAACACAAAAAAAAATAAAATATTTACTACTTCAGTCAAATTGCTTGCGTCAGCGAACCCATTCACAGCACGCAGCCTTCACATTTAATTCTGCAAAGAGTGCTATTTACTTACCATTTCCTCGGTCTACTACTCACATGTATCGATATTGAAACATCGCTTCAACAGTCAATGTACTTTTATCACATATTCTCTCAATACATTTGCCATTACATGAAAAATACGTTAACGATTCTGGAACAGAGAAGGATAAAAGAAAGGAGATAAGAAATGCACAGAACTTGCATGGAAGTAGTCAATGCGTCGTAACAAGTCTCACAATTGCTTTTGTTTTTTACAATGGGAAAGGAATAAGAAGAAGCAGAGCGGCAAGAGTGTAATTTTAAGCCAGGGAAAAGGAGCAAGGAAATGCTAATAACATTACTTCAGACTGTGGAAGTTAACACACACAGACCACTAACACACAATGACGATAGGAAGAAAAAGGCAGCGATAGTGTAAAACAGGGTAAGATGATGTGCTAGTGAAGAGGGCAAAGGAGGAGAACTGAGATAGAGAGGAGGGGCCGCCTGTTTAGTAGTATCAACGGGAGGTACCTCTGTGAGATTTGTGTGACGAAGAAAAGCCTTCCATTGCTTGGCAAATGCAGTGTACAGACACGTGCGGAAACTGGCACATCAGCTCCTCAACAGAATGCAGGGCAAATGCAGTGTACAGACACGTGCGGAAACTGGCACATAAGCTCCTCAACAGAATGCAGGGCAAATGCAGTGTACAGACACGTGCGGAAACTGGCATATCAGCTCCTCAACAGAATGCAGGGCAAATGATAATACAAAGAAACTATGAAGTTGGTCGAGGATATGTTAAATTTTAAATATTTTCGAAAATTAAAATCAAAGCCTGTAACGTTTAAAATATAAGAACATTCCTGTCTACAGGGATGTGGCGCCGTGAAGTCTTGTAGAAGTGTACTGATGTTAGGGAGACATCTACTGTGAGATGTGACGCCGTGTAGTCTGGTAAACAAACTAATAATATTTGAAGACGTCAGCTGTTTCTATCTTCAGTGTAAAAAACATGGAGATAACAGGTTCTTCAAAATGTTCGTATACTTATATCAGACTTCATGTCATCATCTTCAAGAGGATCGTACTGTCCACACTTACCGCTGTGACGGCCCCATATCACCCAAGTTAAGAAAAGATTAAATTCAGCCAAAGCTTCACTCAGAATGTTATCAAATCTAAAGAAAACAAAAAATTAAACCTACAATACATGACACTAAGCTTCATCTGTTGTATGATACGAGTGTAAAACACGATCTCTCACCCTGAGAGAAGAACAGACTGAGATTGAGAACAGGGTGCTGAGGAGAATACTTGGACTTAAGGGAACGAATAAAATAGAAGGACGAAAAAGGAACGTCGTAATTTGTACTCCTCACCTGTTGTTACTTTGTTTTTCACATAAAAACATGGGATAGGCGAGGCACGTAGTGCACAAGGCCATGAGAATTACACACAAACATTTAGTCTGGACACTTAGCGCTATACACGCGTAGGTAAGTCACTATCAAAGCTAAGCTTAAATAATATGATAAAGTGTCAACTGGATTAAACTGGCTGAAGATAGGTTCCAGAGGCGGGTTCTTGTAAACTATATAATAAGACTTCAGGTTCTATACACTGCTGAACAGTTTTTGACAAGCTTATATACTAGCCCCAAATTTCAGGCTTCCGCCGCAGTGTCGTTGAGTCCTTCGCTTTTCTGGGTGGTATACCACCAACCTACGCGGCGTAACATCCCAGCAGCGCGAAGGTCTTACCTAGTATTACCTTCCAAAGAACAACTATGACATACGAGACCAGATTCTCATAAAATTATTACTGTACAGGACAGCAAAGTATTAAATTTTTCATAAATTACAAAAGCGACATGACCATACAAGTAATTCGTAAAGCTGTTTACGTCTCTTGCTCTTTTTTGCGTTTATAGTAACGGCTGCATGATTGCAAGCTAAGCAACTAGTATGGCAACGACTGTGAGACTAAAACGGCTCTCGCAAAAGAAGTCTTAAAAGTTAATTAGAAAAGAGACCGTAGCTAATTTCCTTTGCTGCTCCCGACACAGTCTACAGGGGGTCGTGCTATCGTGATACTTGTTGCTGTAACACCGTAAGCGTAATCATAAATGAATCCACGCACTGTATACGTGATCGTCCATGTCAGTCACTGTATAACTGAATTTCTTAAGCATCATGCGTCATTTGGAGAGTCATAAATTTCTAATTTTGACATGATATTAAGCGGTTTAAGTTATTTAATTTCTGTCGGGGTTCTTTGACCGGAGTGTGACAGCACTGGCCTCCATCTTATGTCGAAGCAAACAATTCATAGAGCTTCATGCCTCTTTATGAAGATAAAACAGAAGTTACGAATTCTGATTAAATTCATCGCCATAGTATGACGAAACATACAATGTATACGCACACACATACAAGCATAAACTTAATACTACTTCACATTTACCGGAATAAAATTCACTGGTCCGTCTTTGACGTCTCTCATCGCACACTAACTCAGTTGCTTCTATATATGTCATCGTGCGTCATTTCTGTTTCTTCTGTATATATCATCGCATGTTAATTCAGTTTCTTCTGTACATCCCATCGCACTTTAAATCTCTTTTTTCTGTGTATGTAATCGCAAGTTAACTCAGTACCTCCTCTATATTATCTCGTTGCACTTTAACTCAATTTCTTCTATATATCTAATCATATGTTAACTCTGTTTCTCCTGTATATCTCATCGTCTGTTAACTTTGTGACTTATGAAGATCTCATCACACGTCAACTTTATTTCTTCAATATATCTCATCGCAATTTATCTCAGCTTCTTATGTAGATCTCACCACATGTTAACTCTATTTCTTCTATCCATCTCATCGCACGTTAACTCAGTTTCTTCTGTATATCTCATCGCAACTTCACTCAGTTTCTTCTGTATATCTCATCGCACGCTAACTCAGGTTCTTCTGCATCTCTCATCGCGCCTTAACTCAGTTTCTTCTGTGTTCCCCATCGCTCATTGTAATATTACGCGTGCAAAACTGTTAGAAGAAACATTCTTTCTTGTTATTACTATAAGAAGTAATTCGAGCTACGTTTCACCATAAATAATTTCTGCAGCGGAATTTGAGTTACGCCTTAGACGTTTTATATAGACAAAACAGAAAAAATTAAAGAAACTGGATAAGGCCGAACGAGATAAGATACAATTTTAAACCAATTTTAAATATTTAAGGGTTTTTACATGTAATCAGATATATTCATCACAGCCATTAGATACTAATTGCAAAGATTACAAAAGACCTATTGTAGTAACTAGTGTGAAAATGGTCTTATATGTTATGCTACAGCACACGCCAATAAGTACAACCGGGTAGCAGAAATAATTAAGCTAGAGCACATGACAATCAGGTAAAGTAATCTAACACTGAAGATGGCGCATGTATAAGCGTCAAAATGCGAATATCTTAAGAATATGTGACAAATTGTAAAACGGTAGATGATACGTTGCTATATCGCACACACAAAATCAACACTATGTACGCGCCCATTACATGGTGACTGGTAGATTATTTATGCGTATGGGAACGAATATGAAATATGTCGTTTTACTTATACGGGAATAAATACGCGTTGTCTTTTTTTATATGATAAAAATTGTAACCATGTCCTCTTATCTGTATTAAAGGAATTGGGCGATTTCTTAGGTAACAAAAGCAAAAAAGAAGTTTTTAAACAGCTTTTTAACTTCCCGGAATAGAAAATATTTCCGAAATTGTTCGCATTACGCCAATGTCAATATTTTCCGCATCCTGCTGTCTGAAACCAACGAGATATACAGGCAAAGTAAATGGCGGAGAAAATGAACTCATTTCTGCCACAACAGACGCCATAAATGGGAGGAAAACAGGATTAGTGACATTCGTTGGCTTCAATTTACGAAGCTTGTTTTACAGCCGAGAATAAAATCGCTCATACTGTCAAATCTCACAACAGAACTGACAGAAAACAAAAATAACTCAAGGCCGTGCCACGGCTAAGGCGGTAAGCCGACGGCCTCTGATCGAGGAGGCTGGAACTCGATGCTAGGTCACTATGTGGGAATGTGGTGGATACAGTGCCAGTGCGACAGGTTTCTCTTCGAGTACTTCGGTTTTCCTTGTTAGTATAATTCCACCAATGCCCCACACTCATGTTTCATTCACCTATCACTGATGCTAAATCTATTTATCTCCGTGATGCACAGTCCTTCTTGAGAAGCTAATAGTTCCTCAGATAGTCAAGAAATTTTGCACTTCTTCTAAAACCCGAAGGTTCATTACCGTGTTTACAAGAGCCCCCCAGTTTTCCCTACTCTGAGCCAGATCAATCCAGTCCACAGTCGCCCATCCTATTTCTTAAATACTAAATATTTCCCTCCCATCTATGTCTATGTCTTCCAAGTAGTCTCTCCCTCAGATTTCCCCACCAAAACTCTGTATGAATCTATCCTCTCCCTCATACGTGACTTATTCCCATTCTTCTCGATTTGATCACCCGAGTAACATTTGGTGAGGCGTACAGATCATAAAGCTCCTCTTTATGTATTCTTGTGCAATCCCATGTCACCTGGTCTCTGTTAGGCCCAAATATCTTCCTCAACATCCTATTCTCAAACAATCTCAGCCCATGGTCTTCCCTCAGTGTCACAGACCAAGTTTCATTCACTCAGCTACACACTATTAGCAACTGACAAGGCCCTTAAATAAAACGTTAAAATCCTAATTCGCTGTCTGGTTATATACACAAAAACATGCAATGTCCGCTAAGATAACACGATTTTAATTCTCTGAAACTAATTTTTAAATAAATGTCTCCAACTTCCCACGAGCGTAATATACTTTATTCATCTATTCTACTTGTTTTATCCTAAATATAGAGGGACCGCATTTCGACTAAGTTTTAGTATATACCTGTCAAAGTACACAGTGTCATATCCCAGGGTACACTTAACTATGTTATCTTTTCTAACTTCTCGGGTGTGCGATGTAATGAAACCACTATTCTGTAGCATAAACCACACTGCTTACAATGTGCTGCAAGGAGTCACTACAGCTTATTTTGTGACAAGTCTAGCTGTCTGGAACGGTCTATACACAGTGTCGAGTTGTGGAGCAAGTTATTTGTAATGCATGGTTCGTTAGACAGAGACCCTCTGCTAGCAGGAGCGCATATGAGGCAAATTTTCTATCATTCTGGGCAGCATTGTGTAATACTAGTCCTTCCCAATACATGAGCCTCACAAACCTTGAGTAACTGCAAAAACACTAATCACCAACACATGCACAAAGAGAGTTTTATCATCAATCGTAACACACTCCTACATGTTTCGACCCTGCTGGGTCATCTTTAGGGAGAACTTTTTTGTTATCGTTACACTAAGGTTGCACTTTATAGATGACTGAGGATGTGCTGTTGACTGTGTAGTGCGTTGTTTTTGGAGGCGTGATCTGGCGGCGGGCCCGGGGGCGCTGCCGGCCGGGACCGCAGAGAGTTCACGCCTCCAGTACACAGTACACAGTCAACAGCACATTCTCACTCAACTATAAAGTGCAACCTTAGTGTAACGATAACAAAAAAAGTTGTCCCTGAAGATGACCCAGCAGGATCGAAACATGTAGGAGTGTGTTACGATTGATGATAAAACTCTCTCTGTGCATTTGTTGGTGATTAGTGTTTTTGTATGATATAGTGCACGGACATGGAACACATTAAACTTGTGTAATTGGTCAACGTATGCAAAGACAATGTCTAATATCACAGCTCACACTATAACCTTTTGCCAGTGCGGAACACATATGACACCTCTGTGATATCTGCTAATATAGAAATAAATGCTTTTTACACATTTCAAATTAGACACAGCAGTGTCAACCCTTTAAACACTAATTCCAAATCTAAGTCATTTTGCAACTGTCAGATAGTCTGGCCGTCATTGCCTCGAACCCCCTCCCACACCGGTGGCTCATCACCATATCTTATTCAGTAACGAGTCTGACCATTTTCAGGCACATTAGCCTGAATTATACTGAAAGATTCATATTTTTGATGTTGCAAATCTTCCGTGCAAGAGTGCAGCACACACAAGTGTACTACTAACTGTATTTATTATGCAAAGCTCCTACATTGAAGTTTAAATAAAATACATTTTTAGCGTTGTAACTACTCGTTTATATTTTGATGACTTATATAGTGACAATTCTCATTGTATTCTTATTACATTTTATATATATATACATATAGCCTGCAAATTATCTATGACAAGTTTCCATATAAAATTTACACGTTAACCGAACTTGTAACTCCCTGAAGATGGCCAGGATATGTGGCCGAAACATGCAGGAGCTTTGTATAATAAATATAAAACACTGTGCAGTTAGTACTAAATTTGTATTGAAAGATTCAGTTCATACAGCACAGTGTCGGTTATAAAAACCAGTAGCTTAACGCTCTACAGGGAAATAATCGCTGCTTTTTCCCCCGCTGAAAGCCGTACAAATACGTAAATATACTCTAGGGGTACAGAACGTAGAATTTTTGAATGTTCAAGTTTGTGGTGTATAAAATAACCACTGGGTCTGAGTAGTTTAATAACCTAAATACCAGAATTAATCATACACATTCCATACTGTGTAATATTGCAGGAGGAAGATTTAATCAAATCCGGTGTGCAATTATTGCTGTAATTAGTGATTACCAGGTAAACAGGTTCGGTTGATAAAGCAGCACAATGTAAATTATGAATGATGTTATGTTCTCACAGCCTTCGGGTTGTTACATTTCGCGCTTGGGGAATACAGAAATATTGGCGTAACATTCCACTCCTGTGTGATGAACCCATCTACTGCCATATAGATTTATGTTCGTAACTGGCAGCACTGATTTAATATTAAAGAGGGAATTAAGACTTTCCAAGTAATTTAACTGTACTTTTCAAAGTTGAAAATATTTTCAGTATTGAAATGGGTCTACGCGCAGACGGTGTTTGATAACACATTCGTGTAATGACTAATACCATGCAGTCCTTCTTCAGAAACTAACGGCCAGCCATCTACTTAAGATAGCACTTCCCTTTCCTGGAACCTAAATCGCCATTTCTGTGTTCACATGAGGCAGAGAGTGTTCCCCATCCTGAAGCGCAGAGTGTCCACTTGAAAATGAAACCCACACTAAACGTTGCGATATCCGGCTATGTACGATTCATTCCCCATAGTTTGAACCCCGCATGTTCGCTTATTCGCACATCAGGAAGTCTTCAAAACAGTTCACATTCCGAAATTGCGAGTAACTGTTTAATTGCTGTACACTTCTTCTTTTCGGATACAACAAATTCAGAGAAAAGAACTCGATAAATTATCGCTCCACATTTTAAAATTTAAGTGATGATGATAAGCAATACGGGTTATTCTCACGTGATAATGCAACCGCCCACACACTGATCAATTAATATGGATCTCAAACAAGAGAATTACAGGGCACAGATTGGATTCATCTAGCTCACGAAGGAGACAAGTGCAGGCCACTTGTAAAATCGGTAATAAATTCTCAGGTTCCATAAAATGCGAGGGATTTCTTGACTAGCTGAGGAAATATTTGCCTCTCAAGGTAGACTTGCTCCAAGGAGATAGTTATTTTGTTACAGACTTAGTTACTGCTCTTGTTTTTAGCCAGAAACCGCGACAACAAAACATTCTAAACTGGATGGTTGTAAGCTTATACGACACACGTAACTTAAATTTACATAAGCACCAAAAAGTTTAATAACACTGTAAGAAACCATTTCATTTTCTCCCATTTAAGCTAGTCGCTTTTTTTTTTTAAAGTCTTCATGTCTAAATGTACTGATGTTTTACTGCTATGCGTTTTCGCTGAGGGAAATAATTTAGCTGCAGGTGGATACTTCTTAGCTCTTCAGCTGTCGTATCAATACCACATTCTGGCCAATTTTTTCCCCCGGCCTTAACAGACACCATAGCTATGAAGTAAAGGCTGGAGGTCATTCTCGCTAAATTGGTACACCAATCTTAAAGAAAATTCAGTGTTTCAAATTACTGCAGCTGGAGGGGATGGAGGTAAATTCTATACGGTCGTGACAAAGGGCTAAGAAGACGATTCTCCAATCCCGGTACTTGAAATATAATGCAATTACGTACGATACAAAATGAACTGAGGTTAAATATTTATTCGTCGAGGCAGTTAATCGATCGAAGTTTGGCTTGGACAGGTGGTTTTTATGTGCTTCCATTTTCCCGGAAAAACGATGTTGCGATATAATTACATTCAAATGAAATGCCATTTTATTTTTAGTACACCTGAAATTTCACAGGAACGAAGATGAAACGAAAATAAACCTTCCGTTATTACTAACATATCTGATGGCATGCGTTATCATTACCGTTCATATATTTATACTCCTCAAATACTTATTCACCGCTTACAAAGACTTCTTTTCCGAGTTTCAAGGTTTTCGCGGAGGTGTACCTCAGGACTACGCGGGTGTTTCCCTCTTCGAAATTTAAGTAGACGATTGATTTCCACAAAACTTTGTGCAAACGCTACGCCAACGGCGTTACATACTGTGGTGTGTGATAATTCAGAAAATTATGTTATTTTTGGCATGTAAAATAAAAACATGGCGGTCTGGCAAAAGACATTGTTTAGCCCCCGGTTTAATAGTGGTAACTAACGAATCATTGGAGTTAGGCACATAAAATTTGGTACTGATATGACCACATACATAACACTATACTTCGCAAAGATGTTTGTAATTCAGTAATTACAGACATGGCGACGATGCGAAACTTTAATAATATTGGATAATTTTAACACATAGGAGGTATTTGTTTACAAAAATAAAATGAAATAGCAATTATAACACCGACATATGCATATAATTCAACATGCATGCAATAGGAAAGCAAGCCTTTGTTATCTTGATAATAACCTAAATTATAGTCATAATATTTAAACCTGCGTATATCATTTCTGAGGATCTATACAGGCCTATATAAGCACGGTGGCACGAAAAGAAGTTTCAGCGTCTATAAAAGTACTACACGCGACTAAAGTACCAAAACTGCTCGAATTGAGGTCAGCATTATGAAGCACAAAAAAGAGTACAGAAAATATGATCTAAATATTTATTTGTGTCCGAAAGACACAGAAACAGCGAAATTTGTCTGGATATGTGACGCCAGTCAAAATTCGAAAAAGGTACATCCAAAATGAAAGCATATTCTATTAGTTAGACTGTCGGGTAGCTTTACTTACTAATGAACTTGTATTTAAATCTCTTATGCAAAATGAACAATACGAAAAACAAACCCCAACAGTAATTTGCTTTAATACTTTTCCGAAAAGTCCTGCTTCAAATCTCTACAGGGCTGCCGTATTTCGTAACAAGAAGTTTTCGTGGTATTCCTCAAGAACTCCAGACCACTTAAAGTGTAGCATTTTGAAACATTTCTTTTCATTTTCAAATCCTTCTCATTTCACCCTGCATGATCATAATCTTACCATATCTATCGTCAATCGATAAGCGTTGTTAAGTAATTCGCACTGCAACTATAAAGTATCCCCAACAGTCCTGGTGTTACATGGTATGATAGATAACTTTATTAGCGTTTGGTTGCGACATGGAAAGAAAGTCAGTTCCTGGTGGTTACGATTTTGAATGTCGCTTTCCTATCACGTACAAATGCAAATACCGGCGCTCAGAGCTTCAATTATCTGGCTTGCTCTAGCAGGTTCTGTAAAACTGGAAGAAGAATTGAAATAGTCCGCAATTTATCTGAGTTTCTCGGGGCGATCTGTGGACATACCACTGAATGGATTTCTAGTGGGTCACTGATAAGGAAAGTGACTTGATTCCACTACACACTGATTCAAATCTAGGCTGCAGTATATGTCAAACTGGCTCAGGTGTGCACTGATTTCTATCAGTCATTAAAGATGAATCTATAAAACAGGACATAACATTTTTTCCAATGATCCTTTCAAAGAGACATAAATCAGTGACCGCCTTTATTATATTTCACTTCAATTAGTACAGGAGATGCAGTAGCATTATGTACTCTTCTAGAAAAATCCAAACTTACTATCTTCTCAGTATCAACAATAATTATTAAGAGTAGGTGTTACATTACAATAATATAAATTTGTTTTTAAGTTCAGGGCTCATACTTTCGAAATGCTTCGTTTACAATTACTCATACCTCAGTCACCTTCATGTCAGTTTATTGAAGATACGTAACGTTGTTCAACGGCGCAACTTTTGTATAAACGCACAAGTACACACACACACACACACACACACACACACACACACACACACACACATATATATATATACACGTACATCACTACTGGCAACGTACCCGTCATATGAGGACATGAGAGGCTGCATTATATTCACGCGAAACTCCACGGCACTTTCATCTCTCATTTCTTTATTCTCAGATCAAATCAAGCCTTATTTTCATCTGTACCAGTACTGCAATCTGTGTTACGCTTCACTATGCTTAACTGCTTTCCAGCCTCAGTGCAACAGGGAACGGAATTGATTCTCAACAGTTTCTTCGGGCTCAATGCGTAATTCAGAGGACATGACTAACCGGCGACCACGGAAAACGGAGTATGACTCACTCACTCACATCAGGCTTGTGACTCACTCACTCCCGAGACGGTTTGTGATTAAGTGTAACGCACCGGTACTAATCACTCACACAGGACGTAGTTACTTTCGGTAGCTAATAGATGGCGTATATCATTAAGCAGCTTCGACAGATACACACTTTTATATATGACGGACTTTCCATTGATCTCTGTTACTACCTAAGCAAGGTTATCTTCGTATTTCAACTCCAGTCCTTTTGCAACACATTCGCATTCAAATAATCTGCTGACGTGTGATTATAGCAACAACTAGGTCCATAAAATACCTGCACCATGCTGCCTCAACACAGCGTTATATACACAAATGCTTCAAGCAACGATAGCGGACTTTATAACTTATAATTAACACGTTCTATACCTAACATTGCGTCAATATTTTCCAATAGGCCCTGTTTTATACAAAATTTACGCAGATTCGGACTTCATAGTCCTATTACGCGGACAGACACTGAGTTACCCTGACAAAGTTCAAAAGCAGACCGCTAACACCAAATATAATATAAAAAGTTTGGGAAATTTCGGAGAGTAAACACAAGGAGAGACGAGCAGACATACGTGTCCATTTCATGCGTCTGGTGCAAATGGCGCATTAAAGGACAGAACAGTAAACGTTAATGTGAATAAATCATTGACATCGTATTGAATATGTTTATGCCCGTAATTAGCCAGTATAGGTTCCAATGTTTTTAATTTTAGGAACTTAAATACTCATTAATCTGAGTTAACCTTTTAAAGCCTAGCGGTAACTTTACATACGACCAGGTTTAACATTAAAAAATTCTACGTGGTGCCCACATTGCGTTTATGTGTTTTGTACGGATCTCAGAACAAACAGCAACTTTTACCTTATAACACATTAAGAGATTGGTTTTTATAACCGAAGTTGAGAGTGTTTACAGTGCGGTACACACTCAGTCCTTATATAAAACAGATACGCTTCGTCTTTAAAAGGTTAATACGTGTGCCTCTAAACTTGTAAATCGAGCATAACAGTATCAATAATTGGATCAGTGTTTCGCTCATGGCTTTCGCCATGTTGACAGTAAAGATTTGCCTTCTCTCAGCGATTCCTCTTTCACCCGACTGCGGTGAATTACTACTTCCCATAACATCAATGGCATATTAAATAGGTAGAAATACAGACAGATTTCTGAGAGATAGAGCTCCCAGACTTTATTAAATTAAGTTCATCCGTTCTCCATTCAAAACGCAACAAACCGCAAACACCGCTCACCTGTCCTTTCCCATCACCGTATACAAAACCAAAAACTTGAATAAAATTAAAAATTTTAATGGCTTTAATCATTTTCCATTAGAATAGGCCTGTTATATCTTCTCCTCTTGGAGTATTTAGATTTTTATGCCAGTAAAGCATCTTTAATTAAGGATCATTCATGAATTCATCTATCTCTTCTTGGGATAATCTCCGCTCCTTTAACTCGTCTACAGTACAGAGCTAACTTTGACACTCTGATATTACAATATGGAAATAATAAAACGTCCTCTGATAAATATACATACAATAAAGGTAGAATATTTACATTCCTCAGAACTATCAGTCACAACCAAGACTCTTTACTTTATTGAAAGTTATTTGGCGACCATGTTTCGGCTTATAAAACCCTCATCAAGCCTTACAAAAACATGAATTGATAAATTCTGTGTGCCTGATGGTGGCTTTATATACCGAAACATGGTCGCCAAATAACTTTCAATAAAGTAAAAAGGGCTGATTGTGACTCATCATTCTGAGGAATTTAAATATCTACCTTTGTATAGCCACGCCAACTTCGGATATTTAGCATCAAAATTACGTGCAATAAATAAACCATCTCTTACTCAGAAACTAACAGTCGTTCATCTACTCAAGAAATTCTCCGCCTTTTAAGGTCCCCTCTTCACAAGAGCCCGTTACTGATTCCTGTCCACAGACAAATTAATCCAATCCAAAACCTCGAGCTTTATTCATGTGAGATCCCCTGTAATTTAATAGTTCCATCCATGCCGAAGTCTCTAAATTGATATATTCCTTTCAAGTTGTCGAACGGAAATGTATGTATTTTTATCACCCCAGGCATGCTACATATTCCGCCCATATCAACCTCGCCGACATAATCATCCAAATAATATTCGCACAACAGAACTTAACTAAGACTCATATTTTTCCAGCTGGGTTTAGTTCGCGTAACAGACGTTCGAAATTCATACCCTCATCCAGTAATCCGTTCTTTCACTGAATAAAACATCCATCCATTCATTCAGCGATAGACATGACATTTTCTGCCTAAGGTCACAATATCGTTTGCTGCATGAAATACATGGAACTGACAATGGCAGTGGATTCACTGTGCTCGGTGGCATGGATGAAGCGTTATTAGTTGCAGCAGTTTGACGCTGGACAACGCATCATATTTGGCGAACAGAAGAGACTAAACAGAAGTACATGTTTCACAACTGAACTGTTACAAAATAACACCCTTTTACGAAAACATAAATTCTCTCCTTTCAGTGCTGCAAAACAAGAACACGGTAGACGGTTTTCCTTCAGCATCTGATAATAATTCACATTGTGTAAAGTTTCCTTTCTCTTATAAAATTTATATTGCCTTATAAGTAATCTGTAATCTAGATAGTTGGGCCCCAGTAGGACGAGGTAACGGGAATGGAGAAGACTGCATAATGAGGAGCTTCATAATCTTTACTCCTCACAAAATATTATTCGGTGATCAAGTAAAGAAGAATATGATGGGCGGAGCAAGTAGCACGTAGGGGGGAGGAAAGATGCATACAGGGTTTTGGTGGGAAACCTGAGGGAAAGATACCATCTGAAAGACCTAGGAGTATAGGGAAAGATAATATTAAAATGGGTCTTCAAGAAATAAAATTGGAGGGCGTGGAAAGGATTTATCTGGCTCACCATACAGGCAAGTGGTAGGCTCTTGTGAATACGGTAATGAGCTTTCAGGTTCCATAAAATGCGGAGAATTTCTTGAATAGCTGAGGAACCCTTAATCTCCTCAATTGGAACTCTCAAATATGAAGTTAGTTAGACAGTTAGTTAGACAGTTGCAGGCAGGCAGACAGTCAGTCAAGCAGTCAGTTACTCATTTAGTTAGTTAGTTAGTTAGTTAGTTAGTTAGTTCAAAGGTATCTGCAATTACCCCCCTACACAGTTACATAAATTCCGTTTATGTCTGACAACTTGTTTAAGATATACTTTAATATTATCATCATCATCATTCCATCTATGCCTACGTCTTTCTTATTACCTGGAATTTAAGAAGCTAATATTTGAAATCTGCGCTCTTCTGGGATATAACGCGGCACTGTGTGGTGGTTCTGTACCGACGTTTCGGGACAACCTATCGTTCCCGTCTTCAAGGGTCAAGAAGATTTTCTTCTTCTTGGATTTCTTGACCCTTGAAGACGGAACCGATAGGCTGTCCCGAAACGTCGGTACAGAACTACCACTCAACGCTGCGTAACATCCCAGAAGAACGCAGATCTCATCTACATTGCGGCGGAAGCTTGAAATCACGCAAGCTAATATTTGGTCAACATTGCTACTTTTCCCAGGAGTGTCACGTGACACGCTCGAGCCACACGTGCTGATTTAATCTCCACAAACAATAAGAAATAAACATCAAAGATTTTGAAATCCATCATTACATAATCACATCCATCCTCTGTCACTACTTATTCTTCGTTTCTAGCAGTTCCCTCCTAACCTGTCCAACTTGTCTTGCAATAAGTACTGAAGCTTCACGAACATGTCAAATATTATTCTCCTACATGTTTTAATCTATAGAATCCCACACAACATAAGGAATTCTGATATAAATTTTATAATTTTGTTACTTTAGTCTGTCCTTAGCCTTTTAAAGCCTAGCGGTAACTTTACGTACGAACATGTTTAACATTAAAAAATTTTAGGTGGTGCCCACATTGCGTTTACGTATTTTGTACGGATCTCAGAACAAACAGCAACTTTTGCCTTATAAAACATTAAGAGGCTGGTTTTATAACCGAAGTGGAGAGTGTTTACAGCGCGGTACGCACTGCGTCCTTATATAAAACAGATAAGCTTCGTCTTTAAAGGATTAATCTAATCACGCTTTCCATTTCGATAAGTTAATTTCGTTTCCAAATAATTTCATTTCGTCAGATTTCCGTAGAATATATCGCAGATTCTTAGAATATATCCCAATGATGAGTCATAACCATACGTTTAACTTTTTCTATGCTGGATGAATCAATACAGGTTTTTAGAGTTTCTGGGCTATTTATATTTTCGTGCACTAAAATAACACGCTCAGGACGGACTTGTTACTGACCTGTTGCATACAGTTCCAGCGCTTCCTAACTCTGTTGGAGCCTCCTACTGGCATATTATAAAGCGAAATTGAAAAAAACCCTTCCTTCAGACCGCTTTGAATAGGAATGTGTCAAACAAGCAGTTGCCAGACCCTTACGAATGTCACTACTTCCTTCTTTTCAAATACACGTAGCCAGTGTTCTCGGTACAGTCCTACCAAACTCTACAACAACCTTATACAATAGCACTTTACATACAGAGTGGCCAAAAAGTCAGCTAAATGAAATAATTCCCTCGTATTCACTTTAATGCCAATACAGAGTTATGCCAATCAATTTGTAAAACGGTATCACAGCATAACGAGTTGTGCAATGAACATTGAGGATTTTATTTCGAACAATTTTTGTAAATTTAGTAAGTTATTAAGAAATGTAAAGCAGATTTTAGTGTACATTTTACTAACCGATTCACTTACTTGTGGACCACTTTGTGTTCTACAACTTCAAATACAGAAAAAAATAGTCAATAATTAACCCTTTAAAGACGAAGCGTATCTGTTTTATATAAGGACTCAGTGCGTACCGCGCTGTAAACACTCTCCACTTCAGTTGTAAAAACCAGTCTGTCAATGTTTTATAAGGCAAAAGTTGCTGTTTGTTCTGAGATCCGTACAAAACACATAAACGCAATGTGGGCAACACGTAGAATTTTTTAATGTTAAACCCGGTGGTACGTAAAGTTACCGCTAGGCTTTAAAAGGTTAATAGAAATACCTGGTAAGCATACAGTATGTGATCAGCAGTTGATCTGTTATGTTGGAATCCACAACGATAAAGAGATAAGCCCCCACTAATGTAATTCATTTATACGGTTAATCCTCGTATAAGTTTGTTCGGCAACACTTGTACAGTTATGAAGTTAGTGGGAGTCCATTTTATCACATATATGGACCTACATTCATTTCGTACGGAAAGAAAGCAAACCAAGTGACCAATGATTACATAATTTAACATGAATCACATGTCATGGAAGCTACGTCATGTTTTTTTTTACCCTACCATAAAATTAAAACTTTAGATTTCAACTGAATATGTCTTCCGTCTGTCGACCAGGAAGCGATAGGAATTAGGATTTGTAGGAGCCATATTTTACAGCTATCACAGCCCCGTTGCAGTGCGCTGCCGGGTAGGCGAACGGTTGGACTGGCCACAGATTTGTAGCCACCATCGAGACAGGCGGTCAGTGGCAACTTTATCACGGTCTGCTGCGCCACCGGTCGGAAACACAGGCGATGGTCGGGTGGAGGGAGGACAGGGTAGTAAGAAACATGGTCTAAGGCATCGCATATTCACATAACATCTAATTCACGAGCATTTCCTGTACAGAAAGAATACATGACCCTCAACTATATACAGGGAGTAAAGAATAACCAGATTTACAAGCTCATAGGTATTAATGATATCACCTTCAGTTTTACCTCCTTTACTTAGGAAGGGATTAAGATGCTAATATTATACAGAGTGGTGCTACTTGACACTAGAAGTTTGATATGTCGCATGTAGTTCCAAGAAACTGTATATTTGGTTGGTTGAGTGGCTGGGTGGTTAAGTCGACTTTGATATGTGTGAATGCCCGAGAGTATTTCAGTCCATTTATTCGCTGTGAAATTCTCATGTGTAAAATTACACGCTTTGACCCCATGCATGTACATTTACGTAAATGCAATAAAGTATCACAAAACGTGAAGTTTTAAAATGCAAATAAATAGTACTGGTATGTTCAAAATGACAATGGTACGAATCTGTGATAAGAATTTCAAGCCTATCAAAAGAAACGTTACATGAAGACATAAAATAGACGAGGTGACAGCAACAAACGGGCACAATCTCGGCTCAGAACTCTGTTGTAAACACACGGTCCTTTACATAGAAATATCAAGAGCTATGTCTCATGCCTCACTACGACTTAAGAAAACACAGTGTTTAAGGGCACACGCATTGCTACTTAATTCCTAATAGCAAAGTGGCATGATATGAAGAGCTTTGTTGTAATCCTATTGGCGGGAGACATAGTAAATATTAAATACTCAAACAATTTGATCGGGAACTTAAAAAATTTACCATTTTGGAGAAGAAAGGTTAGATCGGAGTATAATATTAAAATGGATCTTAAACCCATAGATTTTACAGCCGTGTCGGAATGCACTGGAATAGATAAGATACGGTCTAGTGACGAGTGTTCAGAATGTAATGCCGTATGCTACAGTAGCGTAAAGCAAAGAAATTTGTTAAGAAGGTGATGAACCATCAAATGGCGAGATGTAATGTTCTCACGAGAGTCATTATGAAAAGTACTCACTTCCTCCTTACAGTCTGTTCATTTATCAAGTTTCATTTGAAGTAAACGTGACATGATATCACTAAGGGAGACGTGTATGATTTAATAAGTATTTTAAAATTCTCTGCTAATATTTTTTGTACCAAAACAACAGTATAGAAAGTAACAAAGAATGCTGACAAGGTGCGGTCCCCGGTTTGACACCTCGCTGGAGAGGGAGGGATTGGAGGTAGTGGGCTATTGATTGCGGGAGCCGGTGCGAGCTCGGGAGAGAACCAGGCGGGCTCTACGACTCCACGGAGCTGGGATTATACACCCGGATCTCCCACTTCAGCGAGTTGCCAATCTGAAGGCTGCTAGCTTATTGCACCGTCCTGTCATGAAACGATTGGGCCATGCTGTCGACGCTAACTGGGAATGATTAAGAAAAATCAAGAAGAACTTCAGTAAGCTACGTTGGAGTTCAGTCAATTGTGTTTTGTGTCTGCGAGATCACAGGTCAGATTGGCATCTACGCTGAAAAATATTTTTCCTGTTTCTCTTTGGTCTCTGCTAGCAGTTGAAAAACCAACCCTTACGTCTTATTAGACCAAAGCTGCAGTAACAAGTCATCATCATTGTCATCAGTAACTACATAAAATTAATTTTAATAGCTTGTTAATAAACACCCAATGTCGATGCTTTTTAAACTTCCTGGCAGCAACAATCATTTATAAAGTCTCACTAATTATTCAGCTCCACTTACCAGAATTAGCTGAAATCGCGGATTCCTTAGACAAAGCACGTGGTAACACTTAAAGTTGGAATATATATATATATATATATATATATATATATATATATATATATATGCAAACGACAGGCACACAAACTGTACAAAACCTATGTTAAGTCGAAGTAAATATATTGTAAAAACGACAATATTTCTAACGGTAATAAAAAGAAAACTAAGGTTAAGAAGAGGTCTAAATGAAGAAAACTGTATACTCTGTTGAGTAAAATCCATTCAACCTGTGGACCATACGTTCAGAAACGACGCCACACTGCATTTTTCTTTCCATCATTGTTGGACGTGCGGGATATCTTTATCCACGAGTTTTATAATATTCCAATGCTTGCTGCGGTATTCTGTATTTATCCTGTAGTTTATAGCGACTTCTGTGAATCATTCAGGAAATTATTCCTGAGGCCACGTTACAGGTCTAAAACCCTACAGTTAAGGTGATTTGAATATTTGTAGTTAAAGAATGACTACACAAAAATAAGCTGTTACCACGAAAAAAATCTTAAAACTCTCAAGCTACTTTTGCAATAAATATTCCATATGGCCACTTTCAGGTGTATACACATTTTGACTCGTCTTTCTGTAGAATATGGAATAAACAAATAGTGTGTGAATGCAAATAGGCAAAACAGATAAAGGAATTTGGTTCTTAGAATTTTTAATTTTGTAAGACGTGAAATGGCATTGCAGTTCTTGGTATGGTACGTTTAAACATACAATACGGAAAGCAGTCAATGTATATCAAAGATGATGGTGGCCATTTGAAGCATTTACTGTAGAATTAAGTGTAGAATTTAAGAGCTTTTGCCCGCAAATCATACTCCAATTCAAATATGCATAGCACCCTTAGCTTAGCAGTCACTGATAATATGACCCATGTTCGTACTACATTTTTGACTTCAAATACGCTCAAGATTAAATTCCTGGAGTACCGATATAAAGCCATGGAATATCCTGCATGTCATAATAAGAACAGATACGAGATTCATGGTGTCTGAGAACAAAGATTGGAGGAGAATATTAAGCTATATAACAGCTAGTAACAACAGCATGAAAATACATTAACGACGGGCCTCATAATGTGCGCTCTTCCCCAGATATTACTAGTGTCATAAAATGCAGGAGGATGAGGTTTGAGGTAAATATAACACACATGGGAAATGTGAGAAATGCATGCACTACTTTAATTAAAAAATCTGAAGGAAAGAGAAAAATTTGGAGACCGTAACACAGATGGGAGGAAGATACTGATATTCATCTTTACAAAACAGAGTACTAGGATGTTAACTGGATTCAGCTGGCTCAGAATAAGGGCCCGTGGTATGATATTGTATACACAGCAATAAATTTTTGGATTCCATTAAAGGGACGGCGGTAAGTCTCTCGATTAACTGAATGTCTGTCAGTTTCTCGAGAACGACTCTCCCTCAAGCTAGGGTTTGGGCTACATTTTTTATCAAGACAGTGACGCTCGGATCGAAGAAGCATCTCGAATGTAAGGCTGGTGTCAACAAATTCTCACCTGGAAACTTCGTTTCAAAAGTGTCACGTCTCTGCTTCCAGCTCTCTGTCACTTTTGGCATTTGTATCCAGTCAAGGCTTGTGTTTAGGTGCAGGGAAAATACAACCTTACTTTAGTTGTCATCGTGTCGTAGTTGGATTTTTATTCTATTACTTCATAATGTTGTATCAAAGAAAGTAAATGAGATACTGCAAAACGACTGTTGTGTGTTGACGCTACAGTGATTAGTATCACTGCATATAGCACAGGTTCACAACGTTCAATCACCACGTCCTAACCTAGACTTACAACTACAGTACATTGTACATAAAGATTCAGTTTCTGTCTCACAGAAAACACAGTTTCTCCAATATAAAGAAGAAATAATTTCATGATATATACGGAAATCAACCAGACCTCAAGTATCAATCGTAAGGACCTCACAAATACACTGTGCGACCAAAATTCAGAGTTATTTTCCTTTTTGGGGAATAAATTTTAAACCAGGCAAGACATACCTTCCTAACCACTGGTATTCCCTGTGTTAGTATAGGCTCACTTCATTTCGTTGTTGTAAATTGAGACTTACGACATTGAACAGAAAGATGTTTTTATTCGTGACAGTTTATTCGGTAAAATGGCTACACTGCTGACTGGAAGACTGAGAAACACAAGTTGGGTTCTCGGCAGGGGCAAGAGGTTTTCATCCCTTCCACACTGTTCAGGCCGGCCCTGGGGCCCGTCTATTCTCCTAATCAATGGGCATCAGTGTTCTTCCTCTGGGAATAAAGCGAACGGGGCATAAAGTTGACCATTCATTCCCATCTGTTACCAACGTTAGGGCTGTGGAGTCGGTACACAAAAGCTCCGACTCCGATTCCTCGATTTTTAAAACTTCCAACTCCGACTCCTCGATTTTTAAAACTCCGACTCCAACTCCTTCATAAAAGCTCAATATGTATTAATAATGGTAAACCTAGAAGACATTTCATCACCACCACGTGAATCATCAGGCTACTTTTTTGGCTTATAACCTATATTTAAGTATAAGTCTAATGGTTACTGTAAGTATCAGGGCTCTGGAGTTGGCGTACCTAGTTAAGATTTTAGACTTAGGTCGGAGTCGGAGTCGGTACATTTTTACCGACTCCGACTCCACCTAAAAATTCCTTCCGACTCCGACTCCGACTCCACAGCCCTGACCAACGTTACGTCTAAGTGGAACTACACCACCACTCCCTCACAAGCCCACACATCACGGCACTGAACTGAAAATTTAAATTTACAAATTACGAAGCTATCGAGGTCGATTCAAGATGCTGTCTTGTCTCATACTTCCCGTATTTTCCTCTCTTGTGACAAATGGCGGTAGAGTGCCTTAAGTAAAAATGAATCACAACATTTTTACCCCATCTTCGTTTTCCCTTACATCAATATCAAATCATTCCTTTTTCTCACCGAATACGACGTGTCTCATCAAACATTCAGGGATTCCAGTCACCATCATTCTATTCGTAGGAATGACCCTCTGAGGTCAGAGTTGAATCTACAGCCTTATTTGTGGCACTGAATTGAACGGCTGCCCCCTGTTCTGTCATAACAGTACAGCCCACACACTTGGCCTTTATGGTTAGAGGGCCACCATTTCACTGAACAAAACACACATACCACGGACCACCTCGTGAATAATTCGTACTGGAAAAATCTGAACTTCAGACTTCATGAAATTCTCATCGTCCTCAAAAAAAAATTGTCCTCAACATTCCTCATAAAAAATAGCATCAAAGTGTAACGACCTTTTGAACCTCACGTTTCTAAACTTTATCACAAAAATTCTAAAAGTCAAATTTATCCTCCATGTGTAATTTGCATCAAAGTGCAGCAATTTAGTAACCAATATTTCATTTAATTTTTACTATCACAACGCATTTACATATTATGAAATAAAAGCAGTGTGGGCTACGTTTCCACTGATATGATTACACGTTCCCGTGGCGATCCCTTATAAAATCCAATAACGAATGTCCATTTCTATAAAAAGAGGATATTTTCCCGACTATCTGAGACACTATAGTTTCACGAGGACTGTGGCCCATGAAATCAGTATGATATATACACAAAACTAACTAACTCCATGGAGCAGAGGCCCTCTTGAGAAGCTAACAGTTTCTCAGCTAGTCAAGAAACTCCCCGCATTTTATGAAACCCGGAGGTTCATTACCGCATTCACAAGAGCCCGCCACCTGTCCCTATCCTGAGCCAGCTCAATCCCGTCCATGCCGCCCATCCCACTTCTTGAAGACCCATTTTAATATTATCCTCCCATCTACTTTATATTTGAAATAAAGAGAATATTAAGTTTAAAATTAACGCTTTGGCTGCGAACATGTATGGATACAGGACAACTGGGAAACCTAGACGTTGATAGTAGGACATATTCAAAAGCGCAGGGTGCGTAAGTCATATCTAGATTCAGGTTTCTCAAAATACGGACCATAATAAGCTTCTTCACCAGCTGAGTATAATTTTTTTCAGGAAGTACTTAATATAATAATGTTATTGGGTCAAGACATTTTTAAATGCAGCGAAACAGAGCACACAGCGTATGGCATGAGCATGACTGGCGTCAGCTTCGCCTTGATAAGCAGCTGATCTTGTTTATAAAGTGTCACTTGGACGACAATCTCAAACTTATGAGAAAAGTGAAAGCGACCTTACTCCTGCGGGTTCTTAATTTTCAAAGAATACGGAAAGAGGGTTGAATAAAATACATAACTGAAATGTGGATAGACAGAGTTTAAAGAAGTGGAAAACGCGTAGTATGAATAAGGTAAAGAAGGGAACGTCTAGTGATTCAGCACACGTTTTACTGCTCAAAAAGAATACCGTTACAAACTTCAATACACATCAGAAAAGATAAACACAGCGTAACAAATGTGAAGGCGTTCGCTCCGTTCTGTTTCATTACCCCGCTCGAAAATCGCCAAGATTTATGGGGAAAGGTTGTAGACTGAAAATTGTCTAAAACGGAACCGCAATGGACCGAGATTTTTTCCGTTACGTGAATGTTCCGTTTAATACAGGTGCCTAAAATTTGGATCCTTGGGACTCTAGACATTCGCGAAACGAGAAATGATTCTGCCTGTAAACCCTGTCCAGAGAATCTGCGTGGAAATCTGTGCTGTGTCAGCATCTGCTCCAAACATCACTGTGCCTAGTGACAGTCAGCACGGAAAAGCCGCTTGGACGGAAAACTGGGTTTCAAATTTCAAATACTGTCACGCGCTTCTGGCACAGGTCCGCCCACTCGCCTGATCTTGCAGTACCAGACCACTTCCTCTGGGGCTACGTCAAAAGTAAAGTATACGAAAAAGTCCTGCCAATATTCCTGACTTAAAAGAGCGAATTCAGGTGTGTATTCGAGGGATCCCTAAGAAAATGCTACAACATGATATGGTATCCTTCCTATCGCGAGTGCAGATATATATTGGACATGGTGGTCGGCTACAAAGTGTCATATTCAAAGACTAATGATTAGTTTGAACTCTCACGCCCATGAAATGAATCTTCTTCGTCCTGACCTCTTCTACCTACTCACAGCAGGTGTCGAGGTTGTTTATTTTCACTTGATCACACTCAGACACACACCACAGCCGGTAGGACTCCTCTGGACAAGGGATCGGTCCGTCGCAGAGACCTCTACCCGACAACACAAACACTGTACAAGAGACAAACATCCATGCCCCCGGTCGGATTCGAACCCACGATCCCAGCAAGCGCTCGACCGCAGACCTACGCCTTAGACCGCACGGCCACTGGGATCGGCGAAATAAATCTACCAGTGTTAATAAAAGCCTTCCGCTGTGCCTTAAAATATTATTTCGTTTCAAAAACCGTCAGGTGTTTCTGGCACACCCTACGTATATCAAAATTTCAGAGAAACCTGCATCCCCCATTCCTCCATTATCAGAGTACTTCGAGAAGGCAGTGACTACCCTAGACGACTAAGGAGATGGAGGCAACAAACCCTTCCGAAACGTTGGCATCTACATACCAGTGTAAACAGCGCAACGTTCCGAACGACTCACATAGTTACCATTTGAAATGTGCAAGGCCCTGTAGATAGAATTCGTGCATAAAAAATGGCTGATCTATAGAGGCTAATGGTTAGTGAGAACGGGCACTTAACACTACATTTATTAGGCATCACTATCACATACTCTGAGCTGAACACACATGGAATTTCCCTTCTGTGCGTACAGGCAGATGGACGAATAAACATGGCGAAACTAGTAATACAATTTCCTCACATGACGTATGTCTGGAAATCGTGTCGTGCTCCGCTAATTCGAAATGCATAAAGAATGAACAAACGTTGAAACGTAATTGCCTTGTCAAACTCTTCTCTGAAGCAATGTAAATGAAACTGGATCTGAACCTTGAACTGCAGCTAGAATTTCTTAACACACAAAACCGGGCGAACATTTACTAACATCATTACTGCAGCACTGGAGGTTGCTGGTACTCCTTCAGACTGAACTTAATTTAAGGGCCTCTGCCGTGAAAGGCCGGTAACTAACCGCATGAGCCATGGCACGACCCGCGAGTGTAAAGAGACTGGATTTCGGTAGGTGTTATTCCCCAACCCCCCCCCCCCCCCCCCCACCACCCATACGGACCACAACCTCTAGAAGGCTGCAGACAGTGGTAGAAATGCCAAGCACGACCAAAGTTCATAGACCAACGTGACTCGCATGTCTTGCTAAGATACTATTCTTCGTTCAATAAATTCTTCAAATATATTGTTTCTACTCGCAGATTTCAGCCTACGGAATGCGCCACGGTGTTGCATTTTGTAAGATTCCGAATTGGTATCCTTACGTCACAGTATGAGAGTTATTTCTAGCAACAGAGCTGCACGCAAACACCAGGAAAATCACCCAAAGCTCCATCGTCCTTACGAATTATCTAACCACACAGTCTGTTCTTTAAGTAAGATTAATTAAATGTGCAATAAATTCAGCTTTCATTGGTGTCAAATTCATGAATTTTAGCTTTAAAGCACTGTACAAATTTATATCTCTTTTTCGGTATGATTTCTTGTCTTTGGTACAGCTCAAAAGAAGAAGGAAAAAACATGTCAACCTGCTACCTGCTAATCATCCTCTCCCACCCTCCACAATTTTACTTTAACTGATAAGTATTTTATACACACCATCAATTCCAAGTCCCAGAAATCCCATCCTAATGACGAAAGCAGCAGTTCCCCCGAAATAATACCCGATTAGCAGACCAAACGGTGTTTACAAACGAGAAGAGCACAAGCTGAGTCCTGAGCGATATGGATATATCAAATGTCACATGCAAAATGACGAGTCCTTCACAGTTTCTAGTTTTCATCACGTAATATCACGGAGTTGAAATTAAGAAGGATGATAAGGGCGGGGCGTATATTACAGAGGGACAGACGAGCTAGGTACAGACCTCGTATCGAAATTTAAAAAAAAAATTAGCTTCGATTTGTAAGTCACAATTTGACTGTTGTATTTTATATCACATTCAACAAATATGTAAATAACAAAATATCGGATTATTTTATGGAAAACTGGGTTGTATTGAGGAAGTGCGGTGGGACGCTGTTGTTACAAGGACAGAGAAAGTGGGCAGAGACAAATTTGGACGAGACAAGTAACAAATTCAGTTTAGCAAAATTCATAGTGAGAAGAATGAAAGTGCATAAGAAATCGCCTTGCTATAACGAAAAGAAAACACTTCCTGTACTCGAGAAGAAAATCTATATCCTGTCACACATCTTCTGCGACACATTGATATGTCAGAACTCAGTCAGGACAGTACAGCACTGACGCCTACGTGTTAAACCCATTTCTTCAGGCATACAATAACGATAAAAAAAATTGTGGAATTCTGATAACGCAAGAAAAGTAATATCACAGCTGCACACAACACAGTAAAGCAAAATAAGAAGAAGAAGAAGATAAAAGGGTAGGAAGAAACATTTCAAATTGGTGACGTCATGATCGACCTCGCCCCGAGTTTTCGCCCTCGTATTAACCCCTCAACGCCTCCAGATAACACCAAATCAATCGCACTGCTAGGTCGTAACTTGTGGTTCTGTCTCATTCCCACTCACTACTTATATGACAACATTCCTTGTCACGGAAATGTATATCGTGATTGAAAATACAGTACGCCGTGTCCACAGAGTTCATCAAGACGAGTTCCAGATTCAAATGCACAAAAAATCACAGTGACTAAGCAAGAAAACACAAATTGTAGCTGGAAATGACTTAAGAAAACAACAAGCAATTCAATTTTAAAGATAAAACAAACACGCTACTTATATATTATTACATATTATTGTTAATTTTCAACAACAATCCGTAGAAACACAGCATCCATTGAAGTTATAAGGTTATATACAACAATTTTATATAATATTACCAACGGAACAAAACAATATTCTAAAACAAAGGCATATTTTTTGTAACAGCAAACACAAAACATTTTACGTCTGCAACAAATACACTTTCTGAAGATAATTAAGCTTTGTCGAAACAGGTTATAATACAATATGCCATTTCTTTTACAATCCTATTACGCATTGATGGCGATATTGTACAATTCATACAACAGCAGAAAGGAATGCAGAAAATCCTTAAATAGTATCCGACAGATTCAAGGTACAGTCCGCGTTCAAATAGTGTTCTTCCATCCCGCATCATTCAAATCAGTTCTTTCTTTAGCTATTAGAGTGCTGGCTCTTCAGCCCAACGGCCAGTTGTAAGGAGAGCACAAATGCAAGGAGAGGAACAACAAAATCAAGACAAGAGCTACGCCAGGGGCAAAAAACATAGAGAATAAAAGCAACAAATAATAATAATAATAATAATAATAATTTGTAATATATTAACAGTTACAAGAAAAAATTAATCAAGGTAATTGAGATCCATAACACTAACTTATGAGTTAATTTCATTTTACTGGTGGATCATAAACCTATATGAAATAAATATAACATTAAAAATGTAAGGTCTAAAGGGCACTGTATTGTGGGAAGTGAAGCTCTGATATAATGTAACAACGTTTCGGAGGAATCTGCTCTACCCATTTTCATGCCTTCTTCCTACCAGTTTACACAGGGTCACATCCCTGAAGACAACAAAGTTCATAGCCACTGCCCTCAGAACCACAAATCTCACGAAAAAATTGGTATGCAAGTGAAACACTACACAATACAAAACACAGGTTTGTGTACGGTTCTACTGAGTGCCCTGTGTTTCTCCAGTGCCGGCATTCACAGGCCAAGACAGTTACAACTTGCAGTACACTGAAGGATCGAGATTAAGGTAAACTATGCCAGCAGTGCGAATTATTTTCATTTTCCGAACCAAAATGGCATTTCACAAAACAAATCCCCCATATGTAGGAGCAGCGTACTACTACGACAGTGTCCTCGTCCCCACACTCCACGCGCGCGCGCACACACACACACACACACACACACACACACACACACACACACGAGTATTTATACACCTCAATTATACGAAACCAATACCTCTCTCATTTAAATCATACAAAAGCAAAATTATCAACACTGAAACCCATTAACTGCTAATAATGTCTTAATTAGTTCATTTTAGGACTAGGAACAGAAATTTTGGTATGAAAACAGCATATATTTTCGAAAATATTATGACCTGTGTGTATTCTGTGAACACAGCAAATGACATAATGAAATGAAGTCATTCCAATAATTGCTTTAATTTACGTATAAATCAAGGAAACTAAAAGTAATTGCAGTGTATTACATAACAAAAAGTACAATAACAGTATTTGCAATAACTTCAAGTGTAAGTGCATGTCACACAACCTTTGTGCGATTTGGGAAAAAGGCACGTCAATAGACTCTCAGACAGATGATGATAGAGATGACGATGATTATAAAGATGGTGACAATGAAAATCAGCGCAGTTAAGATCCTCTCAATGATTGTGATAACCACCGTTTTGATAGCTAACAGGGTGGTTAGCAATCTAAACTTCATCCCTCTTAAATATAACAGTGTGAAGAGTGCAGCAATTCCGGCAAAATTTGATATTATACCGCAAACTATTTGTCTTGCATGACTTAAATGAACGCTTGACCTCCAAAAATGTTCTTCCCCAGTAGAAAATTAAAGCCAAGAAAAGCACATTACGATGATGATAATGATGATGATGATGATCCGGAGCAATATACCTGAAAAGCACGAGATCAAGGAACTACAGAAAACGGTCACTGCCCACACACTTCGGAAAGTATTAATGTAGAAAAATTTATTATGAGAAACAGCATTACATGTACCATAAATTGTAACCACAGAATAGCTGCAACATTGTATACCCTGCAGACAGGTTTTGTTTCAGGCATATAATCTTAAATACCTGCTTAAAGTTGGTTTCGAAGACTCTACACAAGAGCCCAAAACGTCTAAACCAGGAAAAAGGGGTATTTCTAAAGACATCCAGAGGGCACAAACTTCTCTGCTGTTTATTTTATCTTTACTATTAAACAAGAATAGGTTCAGACTTACTGGGACCATCTCGTTCTGATCTGTAAACTTACCCTTTTTATCAGATTCTTAGTTACGAATACTCTGCTGCCGTCATCCAAACAGTACTTTCAATACAGATTTTTGCGTACTTTTAAACGATATTTGTTGGTGTGTCCTGTCTCCCGGACACCATACAGCCCGCCATACTGAGGCCAGGGAAACAGCCCCATGAATTAAACCTCCCTACATCTCCCTCGACCGTTTACGCTCACCCCTGCCCTGTACTTCCTCTATGTCTCTCTCCTGTCGTCCAGGTATTCTGTTGACAGGAATTACGGTACTGATAACCAAGTGATAACCTTCACTAGCAAAAAGCATTTTCGGCTGTTTGATACAGGGCAGAGGGGACTGGAGGGGAATACAAAGGTCTTGAGCGCTACCAACCGTGGGGCCTCTTTTTGTAGCCTCGGTGTGACTAACCAACTCCAATGATCAGAATCCTTCTTGAGAACCTGACAGTTCCTCAGCTAGTCAAATTTCAAATTCTATGAAAGCCGAAGTTATATAAACGTGTTCACAACCCACCACTTGCCCCGTCCTGAGCCACATAAATCCAATACACAACTGCCCACCACTTGACCCTATTCTGAGCCACATAAATCCAATACAAAACAACCCACCACTTGACCCTATTCTGAACCACATAAATCCAATACAAAAAACCCACCACTTGACCCTATTCTGAACCACATAAATCCAATACAAAAAACCCACCACTTGACCCTATTCTGAACCACATAAATCCAATACAAAACAACCCACCACTTGACCCTATTCTGAGCCACATAAATCCAATACAAAACAACCCACCACTTGACCCTATCCTGGGCCACATAAATCCAATACACAACTGCCCACCACTTGCCCCGTCCTGAGCCACATACATCCAATACACAACAACCCACCACTTGTCCCTATCCTGAGCCACATAAATCCAATACACAACTGCCCACCACTTGCCCCGTCCTGAGCCACATTAATACAATCCACTTTATCCAGTCCTTTTTCTTTAATGTAAAGGGTAAGACAATCTTGTCCCTATGCACAACATCAAGTCATGTAAGGGAACTGGAGGCATACCTCCACTCATTTTTAACCTCTCCGCTAGAAGTATTTGAGTAATCAGCCTCACACTCCGACCGCTTTACTCCACAGAAAGAGACTTTTTCTGTAAGAAACATTTAAATATTATTCTCCCACCTTAGCTTAAGTCTTCCAAATTGCTCCTTTGCTTCAGGTGTGTCTACCATAACTTTGTACGGTACAGACATAGACATTACTGTTCGTATCGCCTGGTGATTAATAAAGCTATCCTCGTCTTTACAACGGCAATCTGCCGACTTCAGTTTCAATCCAGGCTTCACTAGCGCCTTTTCAACAGCGATCCCATTTAAGACACCTTGCTATCACTGGAGACCCCGATGCCCTGTACACAGCTTCCTGTTTTACACGGAGGTTTGCAAAATGTGTCTCCGGTTACCCTATTCCTCCAGGCTGTAATTTCACTCTAGGCACTTAGCTATACTGAGAAAGCAGGCGCAGACTGACCATCTAATAAGCACAGTATGTCCATATACAAAACGGCGTGCCTTGTGACTGCCGTAACACACTACGCTTTCTCACTTTCATATAAATTCGTGATTTCAGGCTTCCGCTGCGATGTTGATGAGATCTGCGCTGTCCTTGTATATTTCGTAGCTTCGAGTGGTAATCCTTTACCGACGTTTCGGGACAACGTATGGGTCCCATCTTCAAAGGTCAGGAAATCCAACACTTCTTGGACTTCTTGACCCTTGAAGATGGGACCGATACGTTGTCCCGAAACGTCGGTAAAGGATTACCACTCGACGCTGCGTAATATTCCAGGACAGCGCAGATCTCTTCATACAAATTATTTATCACGATCAATAATCGACGCACTACCAGAGACGAAGTTGTGTACACATACTGTGTAGCACAAGATTTGAAAGACGCCAAACTGCTACGTGTACTTAGCAAAGATCATGAAATGTTATGTTTATATAACAAGATTTGAGAGTTCTCGAGATGCTCCGCAGATTTGTAGCAATAGACCACACTTACGTTGACATGCACAAGTTTGAGAAACAGTTCTAGACTTGCAAAGTGCAGAGCAAATTACAAAATTACTCATCTATCAGAGAAGCTTAGTATAATGGATTTATTAAGCCAGCAATATGAAACATACATCTAATGGCACAGAATATTAATTCTTAAAGCTTCGTGACGTTAGAGTCGTGTTCTGTGCTAATCCTATTAAGCATGTCCTCGTCTGCTTGATCTATGGATCGTGTAATGCGAGGCTTCAGAGCCACATTGCTGTTTGGTATAGGAAGGACATTTCATCATTCACGAAGCCGCGAGGGAATTAAGTCACATGACCTTGGCGGCCATATAAATGGCCCACCAAGGATAATCAATTTGCTGGGGCTGATCATTAAGGGTTTCGATTAGTAGACGAACGCGACACACCAAGCTGCCATACGCAGTAACTGTAAAAACCCGTCGATAGGCTAGACTTACGCACATATTAGTGCAGGTATTCATTCCTAAAAATTATTTGAATTTGTGTTCTTAATTTAAGGCACATACAAACTTGAAAGTTGGTCTACTAATTCAAATAACAGAATTAATGACATTTTAACGTTTAAATATGCGCTCAAAGAGGAAGCATAAAACACAAGCTCCGTAAGTTCACTAATTCAAGAGCTCGCAGTAATTTAACAGACCCTTTGAAGACTAAGGCTAAACTGACGCGTATATAAAGATTCAAACCGTACCGCGCAGTAAACACTCCGTTTCGGTTATCAAAACCAATCAGTTAACGCTGTGTAGGGACATAATCGCTGTTCGCTCTGAAATCCATTTAAAACACACAAATGAAATCTGTAAGCAGAACGTAGAATTTTTGAATGTTAAAAGTGCATGGCACATAAAAGAACCACTGTGCTTTAAGGGATTAAAAACCACACCATCATAGCACATCTCATTGGTACCTTTCTTTATTACGTACTAATTCATACACGTTTCGATCAATGGGTCTTCATTAGGAAACTAATACTGGAATATATCTTTCAAGAGAACCGAAGGTTTTTACATTGAATAACACGCAACAAAAATTTACATACAATATATCCATGAATATGGCATAGTCAGGAACCTTAAGGCTTGTTACGTATCAGTCAACGTATGAAGTTTCGGTAGTGTCCAATGTGACAGTCAAATATGAGTTCCATGATTAAGAAAAGGACGAAACACGTAGCAATCAATATGTAGTGGACACTGATAAGCTGTGTTGTTATTATTTGATTTTTAATTCAATTATAAACTTAGCACATAGTAAATGATGAATACATTAAAAATTACACGAAACAGGTCCGAAACGAATGGCTTCCTTTACGAAACCAATTGCGTTCCCGTAATCCAAGTGACAATATTACAGTCTAGTAATAATGACCGATGTAACCAAACTGCAGGAAAAATGAGAATTAGAACGCAGTCAATCAGGGCACTGATCCGTACATCCGGGGAGTCAGTTAGTCAACCAGTCAGTCAGCCAGCCAGTCATTCAGATAGTTAGTTAGTTAGTTAGTTAGTTAGTTAGTTAGTTAGTTAGTTAGTTAGTTGTATATCGACGTTTTCACAAATAAAAGACAGAGCTGTATCAAGTGCAGAACTTTTAGCGTCAAGTGAAATAAGGGAACACTTACGTATGTGCGGGAAATTAATGAGGAAGATAGAGGTACTGGTCCATTTAATGACAGAATTTTGACATTTGCCTAAAAGAACTACGATAAAAAAGGAAAACCTGAACATGCACAGTACCTGGGCTAAGATTGGCACTGCGCACTTCCCGAACACAAGCCGTGCGCCTTATCTTTCGGCCAGCATTTATAATGAGTTTCCCAGAGAAGCGAGAAACTTCTCGCAGAAGTAGCAATGCATGTAAAGTAAGTAAGAATGTTTAACATCTTGTATTATAAGGAAATTCTGTCTGAGAAGGTCTCCTAGATAAAAGCTTGAAAGGAAGTGGACTTCAGTGCGGCTGGTTTATTCCATTCACGCTCCAGAAAACAAGGATAACTCCCTTCCATCTTGCAGCGGGTTCTATTACTCGCATTAGCGCCCTGAAATACCGGTCGTGACCTGGAACTTCCGACGTGGCTTGCTATCAAGGTTGCTTGAACTGTGCGAGTTTGCAGACACACTTACTAGGTTGCTTGAACCGTGCGAGTTTGCAGACACACTTACTATGAACTACACCTTCATTACAAGACATCTGACCAGAATGGCTCACTCAGTGTAGTGATGAGACAAGGCTCGATGATACAAGAATCGGGGTTCGATTCCCAGCATGGGAAAGATATTTCTCTTCTCGCCTAGCGTCGAGACCGGTTTTTTGGCCTATCCAGGCCTCCATTCATTGTGTAGGCCTTCCACTGACTCTGTTTCCAAGTTAAAGCGGCCGCAGCGTACAGATCGCCCCGTATAGTGCCGACGTTAAGGATAACTGGAGGTATAGATCCACTCCTACATACGCCGTCACGGGTGGTGCTTAATTTAGCACAGGGAAAACTTCACCTTTGCGAGGAGCAGCCTTAATTTTCAAGCGTCTAGACCTCTAGGCACTATGTTACTTCCAAATGTCGGAAACCGACTACATATGACCCAGAATCATATCCCAGAATGACGGAGCCCCCAATCATACCGTCGTTAAAACCTCAAGACCCGCCAATCCATTCCAGTTTCACTTTAGTAGACTCCATCTTGTATGCCACCATCACTACCAAGCAACTCGACGCAGACAAATATTGATCCTTCCAAATAAACTACTGATCATCATAACACAAATGCCTTCCTTTACTATTGTGTCCACACGTCGTATCTCTAGGTACATTGCCTCAATTTACCATACTCCCGTTACTGGAAATGAACGACGACTTTCAACGAAGGTATGCCCATGGTAAAATCAGGTGCTGTTCATACGTACAACATAGATTAATACCTTAGAAGCGTAACAAGTGTCTAGGTTATGAAACCCTCGGCATGATTCCCGACACGGCCTACTTAACAATATTATGTTATCAATCCAAACGTTTTTAAATAAACCTTCAAACTTACGGAAAAAGTGTAGTATATAAGATGTCTTTCCTAATAAGTCAGCTACTTGCATCTTAAGGATTCCGTTCTTCTGGCACATGGTAAGGTAAAGGTAAAGCAATCCCATTACAGGCCTGGACAGACCCTTAGGGTTCCAGGACGTTGAGGCTCCCAGATTTCTAAACAGTCGGCACTTGAAGGCGGTAAGGTTGTCAGACCTACGCACCGGCCGCGTTTACCCCCCAGGAAATATTCCTGGTACTCATTTCTGTTCGAGGCTGAGTCTACCCCAGGGCCAGGATTATGCCATTGAAATATTCCAACGACACCATCGGGAACCGAACCCGCGACCTTCCGGTTTGTAGTGCAGTGCCTCAACCAACTGCGCCACCGCGACCCCCCCCCCCCCTCTTCTGGCATATGACGCAGGTCATATCCCAGAAGAACGCAATCCTCACCTATAAGTCTGACAGAACTCGAAAAGCTGCATGATTTCATATTCATTTCATTAGGTTTTTCACAGTGGTCTAACTAGCTAACTTCACCTAAACTGATGGAGATTCTAAAGACGTCAAAGGGTGTCGATGGCTAAGGACGCGGTATTACAGTGGGGTACCGTACAGTAAATTTGGGGAAGTTTGTAGACAGGGCGTAACCAAGAAACGTGTTGAAATTTTATTATTCTTCAGTTGGCAATACAGCTACGAATATTAGCAGTTCAGCCAACCCCTAGTGGCTGTCAGTTCCACGTAGCTGTGGTGAGAGTTAAACCAATCAGTGTCACTCGGCCTTTGTTACTGTTGGGCTACGCCTTCACAACTCACCAAGACCTGGTATTCTGGTGAAAATAAAAAGCATCTGTCTTATCTTAGTACACTTCCGCTTTCCGGATTTCTAACAGTGGAAGAGCAAGAACACAATACATTTTTGTACATACGCGTTAGGACACTAAATTTTTGTGCTATTTAGCAAAAGCGGAGAAAACCAGGTTGTTTACGGCGTTGCCAACTTAAAATAAGCAATTACTGATGTATACGTATCGGTTTAAAGGACAAAATCAAGGGAGAGATCTGACAATATGACAACCAAATATGATATCTCTCTCCTTGGGCAGCAGACTACTTTGTTTCCTGAGTCTCAACACAGATAAAAAAATCAATTTGGAAACACTTCCAGTTGTAGGACTACATGTATATTTGGACCCAAACGTTTATGGTTTCTCAGAGTATGTGGCATTTAAAAGCAAATGGACGGAGCGAGACACCTCTTGAGGACCTTATACTACGACAGACAGTCAAAACTTTACCAAATTTTGAAGAAGTCAACGGTTCATTGCCGTACTAACAAAAGCCAAACACTTGTCCCTACCCTGAGCAAGATGAATCCAGTCCGTGCCCTCCCATCCTATTTTGTAAGATCCATTTTAATATTATGGTCTACAAACTACGCCTTCAAAACGGTTTCTGTCCTTCACGTTTCCCCACTACAAGTCTGTAGGCACTTCTTCCCCCTATGTGCCGCGTGTACTGCCTATGTCACAATTCTTGAGGTGATCACACTAATAATATCTGGTGCAGAGTATGGAATGCGAAACTCTTCATTATAGAGTTTTTTCCAGTCTCATTTTAATGTCTGCCACTTAGACCCAAATATCTTAATCAGCACCCTATTCATGAACTCTCTCAGCTTATATTCTTCCCTTAACATACATGTGGTGCCTGTTCTTAGATTATTTATCGATGCTTTAAATTAATGAGATTATGCAGTGTCGAAATAAGGGATAAGTAGTGAACACGGAATGGGGAATAATTAACCCCTTAAAGACGGAACGTATCTGCTTTATATAAGGACTCAGTGCGTACCGGCCTGGAAACACTCTCCACCTCGGTTATACAAAACCAGTCTGTTAGTGTGGTAAGAGGCAAATGTTGCTACTTGTTTTGCGATTCGTACAAAACACATAAATGCAATGTCAGCACATCTAAAATTGTTGAATGTTAAACTCCATGGTACATAAAATTACCGCTAGGCTTTAAAAGGTTAAAAAAAACCTTACTTAGAATAGCCAAATTCCGAAGCCAGACTTAAACATGTGACTCCCGCATACAAGGTATAAATGGTGAATAATCTACAGCGATGTTTGATTATGTGGTGCAAAAGCACCGATCTATTATTCTGACAATCGCGGCAACGTCTACTGACTCTCCGTAAATGCCTGTCCCTGCATTTGATTGGTGCAGCGCGATGTTTATGACGATTAACGGATTTATAAGCACGTGCGGTCATTCGGATGGGATCCGAAAACATGGCCATGTGGCCACACACTACACTGGAAGTAACAACACAAGCAATATTCAAAGTGCTGACTAACGAAAGCTTTGTTTACCTGTTGCACTGTATGTTGCAGAGTGATGATGCAGCTGCAGCACGCCCAGAGGTTATCGTGAGGCTTACACTTGCGGTAGCAGACGAGGCAAACCCCAAGGTAAAGCAAGCCACTGGCGTCCTCACCTGCTTCGTTGTCTGTCATGGGAAAGGGTGACAAGAGAGGACTTGCGCAGCGTGCTGATGGTGAGTTCATTGTAGACATGAATATCTAGAAACAAACCACGAAAATGAGGTTGACTTTCTGTACACAATAAGCGTCAAAGCAAATGATGAAAAACCAGCACATTTTCTTAACACACTTGTGTAATTTCTCAACATTCGTGTGCCAAACTCACTACCCAGTTTCTTGTAGGTGCATCACAAACATTTAAACACTGTCGGTAATGTCTTCGCACTTGTACAACAAATTCACGTTCTGCAAAACACTGTCAAAACAAATACCTACGTGCTGTAGAGTAGGACGCCATTTTCACAACTATCGCCGTCAAACGGAACTACCAGCATTACTTTACGCAGGCGTACCAACCTTAGTCATTCACAGCACCCCGATGAAAGAACAATTTCTTCTTCTTCTTCTTCTTCTTCTTCTTCTTCTTCTTCTTCTTCTTCTTCTTCTTCTTCTTCTTCTTCTTCTTCTTCTTCTTCTCTTCCTCCTCCTCCTCCTTTTTCTTCTTCTTCTTCTTCTTCTAGGATAATTTGTTCTGATGTTACTATGCTTGCACACAGGAACGCTGCTAGTTTATTTTGATAGAACTAAGTGGGCAAACATCGTACACTTCACAATATATTCTTTACCGTGGAAGTGTTTATATATTATTCAGTATAAAAATTAAATTATTCAATATAAAATTACAAAAAGGTAAAAATGTTTCCTTAATTGTGAATCTGTCTTGCAAGGGGAATAAATTTCCGACATTTCGAAATGCTCCTTGAAGAACTTAAGCAATGGCAGTGGTAAATGAAATTGGAAGAAACTGACTGTTTGATAGCAAGAAATGATTAAGCCGTGAAACGAGCGAATGAATCAGTTCAAAGAAGTCCAAGTAACGCAATTTCCCGTACCCAACTCATTACACGATTTCTTGACGTAACAACAGGTTGTTCGTATTCTTGTTTGCATTTGAATTTTTTCACAAAAAAGCAACACGGCTTACGAAGTGTCCCCTGCAGCTAAAACCAAACTGGATCTCAAAAATTGGCAGAAACGCGTCTCTAACCACACAAGGGCCTACCGCCCAAGCACATGAGTCACGTTATCACACATCGTACTTTTGAGAACGAATGCTTAGTAAAGAAAAAAGTAATCGAGGCATCTGCTCCTAGCGCAAATCGCTGAGGTTCACATCACGATGTCGTGCATTTGTAAGGATCAGAGGACGACACATGGGTCTCAAGATGAACGATAGAAAAACAAAGCAGGTCATGTTAAAGGCAGCACAATCTCTCCATCTGTGAACAGACTGCTGAAACTAGGAGTGGCCGACCTTAACGTTTTGCATTTGGTAAACAAACTGGGACATTTGCCACCATTGCACGGTGAGTCCCCATGCCGTGGACGGAGGAAGCAGCCTCCACATATTTGTGGATGTATGACAGTTGTGAATATACTAAAGATGCCATCGCAGACAGGAGATGGTCACCTCAATCTAGTGCCGAGGTTAAGAACAAGTGGAGATGTACTTCTACCCCCTCTATACGCCCTCTTGGCGTACACAGGTAAAATTATGCCTTACCTTTACCTTTGGCACGAAATATTACAGCGTGTCTCGGACTTGTGCAAATTCTCTGGTGGGTTCTTGTGAAAGCGGTAATGAACCCCTGGGTTCTACACAAGACGAGAAATTTCTTGCCTAAGTGGTCCATTATTGCTAGATTCTCAAGAGAGACCCAGTTATATAAAGCTTATTAAGTTGACGTACATATGGATGATGTAATTTCGACTTGCGATGTGTTAACTTTAACTAGAAAAATTTTTTTACCGCTTCGGCCTACGTTTTCATCCAACACAAGACTTCATCTTTTTTTATACTAATATAATTGGAATTCGTAATGGACGCTACTCGTATCCGATGTGCTGACAAAGAGAGAGAGAGAGATAAAATGAAATGACGTCACAGCGCAGATCTAATCGAATTTACCATAACACGAAGCAGAGCTCAAGGAAACGGAGACTGGAAGATATATAAAAGCAAAAAAAATAAAATAAAAACAAAATAAAAAACGGAAGAATTCAAGGAACAGCGCGAAAGAAACTGCCAATATTACTGGTACGAGAGTAGCAGACTGTGACTGAAGGTTAAAAGACGCGACGCAGCCAGGAAATACGCTGGTGCAGAAAATAAGGAAACGTTTCATTAACGGAACTACATACTACGCAACCATACTTCACAAGCTAACAGTCGCTAAGCTTGTAAACAAATTCCCCACCCTTTATATAATGTTAACACTCATTCCCGTGTCCACACGAGCCCAACTTACATCAAGGCAGTTGAATCTAGTCCATGACCCTCAAACCGTATCTATCCATCTTAGATCTTCCAACTTGTCGCTTCCTTTCAAGTTTTCCGGCTACAATTCGGTGTAACATGCATTTATCATTGCTCGCATGATAAAAAGCCTAAAATATAAATTTCATGCTATCTCCATTACTTTATGCTTTAAAGAAAATATGATGCCTACCCACTGTCACACATCTGAAGGAGATATACTGAGTTCTTTACTTATTTGACAAACAAACGTAGTGTCGAAAAACAGTGCGCATTCTGCTTTTTCAACGATACCACATTTAGTTTCATGAGGGATATTATTCTTAAAATTAACCACAACACACATGCAACATCTGCATGTATAAGACAGAAACAGAGTACTTGACTTGCAATAATTCGATTTCTGAGCAGTTACACGAACACTAATTCGATAAAGTGATATAATGTAACACTTGTCACATTTTGCCTAATCATATCGCTGAAATTCTCATACTTACCTTTTTTCCTGTCCAGTATTATACACTGAACTTTGCTATTCGTTTGTTCACAGTTTCCTGAAACGCGTTACATATGTTTATCTTTGTCTTTGAGTTGGGCACCTTGTTTATGATTAAATTACTACTTATCGTGTATGGAATGTGATACATGTCCGTGTTATTGTTTCTTCCCTCCACTACTCGATTAATGCCATACGTGGGAAAAACACTCCGACATGATCTCGTTTTCTGCTAAGCTTGATTCAAATCGTGTGTATGCATACCTCTTTAAAATAATCGTTCATGAAGGAGCCCAAATATTTAGTTTGAATAATCGACACCGGGGGCACGAGGTGGAACAGTAGGTTTACGCACTGCGATACAAGCCGGAAGGTCGAAGCTTCGATTCTCGATGGTGTCACTGGAATTTTTCATTGACATAACCCTTCCGGCTGCACTATGGCCCTGAGGTCTATCAGCCTCTAACAGAAACGAGTAACAGGACTATTTCCTGCGGGGTACAGACGGCCACTGCGGGGTACAAAGACCACTGAATTCAGCTACGGAAGCAGTAGGTGTTTCTAAACGACACATTTCGTTCATACAATGCAGATAATTACTATCACAAATATTCCACCTAAACCAAATATCTTACGGCATGCGATAGCGCCAGTATAAATCTGCATTGCCAGCATCATGTAACCAACTCCGAAAGGATGACAAATTGAACAACAAATTGATTGTTTGTCATTGTCACAGCCAACTACCTCGTACTTACTGTTTATAAACAGTAGCAAATAATCAATCTTCACTAATTTTAACATTTTCCATTCCGTGTTGGTATATGACGATATAGATATGTAACCAACTCCAACACAAAGCATTTCTTATTTATTTTAAGATCTTAAAATAAATAAGAAATGCTTTGTGTTGGAGTTGGTTACATATCTATATAATTGTTACTAGTTTCGGTTATTTGGGCTTGCGACTTCCAGGCAAAAAATCTCCTTTATCTAAAACACAAATTTACAAGACTAAGGTTTTGTTTCGCATGACAGAATTAAGAACAGTATTTTGGTGGAAAGTACCAAGTGATTGCTGAGGTTGGAAACATTCTCATTAAAAATAAAACATGTTACAAAGTACAGTACAATCCGGATAGTACGAGGCGAACAGGATCGAGGTTGCCTCGAATAACCGGAAAGCTCAGACTACACGGATTATGACAATTTCGAACATACGTTTACGTATGTATGATGTAAACATTGTGAATCAACACTAGTACGCTTTTAAGCTGTTCCCATTGTCTCACTTTATTTACACAAACACACGTTTTCGAAAGCGACTGCTTTCTTCCTCAGGTGTACCCTCAGGAAGAAAGCAGTCGCTTTAGAAACGTTGTGTGTGTAAATAAAGTGAGACACTGGAAAGAGTTCAACAGCATATTAGTGTTGATTCACATGTGATACCTTTGTCAAAGAATCTTAGTGTGCAAATATAGGCATTGTGTTAATATATGTACGGCGTATATAATATTGTACTGGACTATCACTTTATGCAATAGTACAACAGTAGACTAACAATAGACTATACACTACTGAGTTACTCTACAAAGATATCAAAACGTTCTCTCTCAGTTAAGACGCATGAATACACAAAGAAAACAACTAAAATGGAAGTCTATTAATATCTGAAGTGCAAGTTTGCACGCAGAAATACGCACTTCAGCTGAATTCTGCGTCCAAAATAGAAACGGCCTTGACTACAGCGTATCCGCTCGGACGAAATGCAACCTCGAACAATCAGGACTCAGATAGATGAGACTGTACTGAAACATGAACCACAAATTCTGGTATTTTAATCATGGATTTTAAATAGACATTAAGATCGTTTTGGTTTTGAAATGGTAGAATTAGAACACTTTAAAATGCAAACAGTAAGTACACACCACAGACAGCAAAACTATCGTCGCAGGGAGATGGGCGTGTCTGTCGCGGTGCGGGGGACTACTAGGCTGCGACAGACTATTCAGCTGCTACTCACAAGCTGAAAACGATCAAGCATTTCGAGTAGCGTGTAGTGAGCTAGTGCACTGTGGGAATGCTCTCAGGATGGGGTAGTGGCAACTCCTAATTTAAAACGAAATCATGCGCATCTATCACATTCCTATCAGGCACCGTTTCCTGGTCTGTGGACAATACTTCTTCTAACTGGCACCGCAGTTAAACTCGACCATCCTCAGTGCAGGCACTTTGCAAACCCTTACTACGAAAGCGTCAGGACTCTTATCATTGGAGCATCAGAACATCGCAATGCATCGAATATCAGAGAATATCACATACAACCGCTGACAAAATTCACTGCGCACGCTCCATTCCGGTCCATACTCCCCAGTATTCGGACATTCTAAAATTATGCGCGCCTTAAACTGCATGGCTACGGGGACAGACTTCATTCTTAGTCACCAAAATTAACCATCCACACACTCATCTTCATTAGGCCTACACAGTGTAAGACTAGGAAATTAGAAAATGCAAATAGAGCCGGAATATCTCAATCGGCACAGTGACCAGGGTAGGAGCTGTACAATCAAAAACTCCTGATTCGTTTTCCGCAAGCGTCAAGAAACTTTTCTCCAAACTACACAAACAGGTAAGTTCTAAAAGTTTTTGATAATGGTGTATGATATTATGTGGTGGTAGGTTTATGGACGTTATCCATCGTCAAGAGATTAGAATATTAAAATATTAAAAATTAAAAATCACTGCGTTTCCGAAGCTGGCTCTGCTTGCGTCCTCAGGTGCATGGACGGGGAAAGAGAAGAACACCTACTCTGTTGGGCCCAACAGGGTAGGTGTTCTTCTCTTTCCCCCTCCATTCACCTGTGGACGGAAACAGAGCCAGCTTCCGAAACGTAGTGATTTTTAATTTTTAATATTTTAATTTCTGGACGATGGATAAAGTCCATAAACCTACCACCACACAATACACAAACGGGCCCTGAAGCCACGCAGCCTCCTAATCTGTAGGTACCAATGGCACGTTCTTCCGGAGCAAAGCTGTCTGCGCGTGGCTCTAACCATTCAGTTCCATCCAGTACCGAGATTAACCCTTTAAAGACGAAGCGTATCTGTTTTATATAACGACTCAGTGCGTACCGCGCTGTAAACACTCTCCACTTCGGTTATAAAAACCAATCTCTTAATGTTTTATAAGGCAAAAGTTGCTGTTTGTTCTGAGATCCGTACAAAACACATAAACGCAATGTGGGCACCACGTAGAATTTTTTAATGTTAAACCTGGTCGTATGTAAAGTTACCGCTAGCCTTTAAAAGGTTAAAGACAAGTGGAGTTATGCACTCACTCCCCATATGCCTCCATGGCGTATAGAGCGACATTACCTCTGACAAATTTAAATACAAGTGACTACAAGCCACTCATGCTCAGAGTTGCCTGTATTACAGCGTGTGGGGCTGACGTCAGAGAGAGGCCGGTATGTGAATGGGTTAGGCAGATAGGTGTGGGGGGGGGGGAGGGGGGTGGTCTAGTGGAAATTAATTGGGTTGAATATATCAAGAGGTAACGCCAGAAAGAGACCCACAGAGTCGATACATTTCACAGTCTGGCGTTAGTTCTGGAAACCTCAGGCAGATTTCCAGGGCATATGGAAAGAAACAAAAACTTTGCATTACAACATATCACGAAAAAGTTATACTAAGTTGTGAAAACCGCGAGAGAAATCAGGTGATGGGAGACTGACTAACGCTTATCGATTTTAATTCAAACGCGCTACCAGGCAGCCAATAGCCACTCACCGTCTTGTTTGAATCCTGGACTAGTACGGAATTATCTTTCCGTTTGCCGTCTGAAATCATAAAGACTAAAATGCACAGGACTAGGACTTTGCTTCGTGCCTTTATGGCTATAGACTTTTGTTTCCCACATTAAGGAAAAAAAAAACACAAGCTGCAGGTTATTGAGAATAGGATGCTGAGGAAAATATTTGGAGTTGAGAAGAAGTAAGAAAAGGACGGAGAAAATTTGCGTAATGAGAAGTGTCACGTTTTGCACTGTTCATCAAATATTATCCGGGTCATCAAATCAGGGAGGATGACATATGACACTTTATGAGGGAGAAGAGGAACACATACAGGGCTTTGCTGAAAAAAAAAGTGAATAAAAGCGACATATCGAAGTCCTAGGCGTAGATAGAAAGATAATATTAAAACGGATCTTAAAGAAACAGATCTGAGGGCGTGGACTGGATTAATCTTTCTCAGGATAAGGAAATGTGGAGGTCTATTGTGAACATTATAATTAAACTTCTGGTTCCATAAGATGCAGCAAATTTCTCGATTAGTTAAGGCATTAACAGATTTTCAAGAAGAAATGTGCTCCATGAAGTTAGTTGGTCAGACAGTCACTTGGCTAATGGTGAGGAATGTTCAGCAGGCCCGATCTACACTTTGCAAAATGCGGAGTGCGTACTCTCCCAGATACCAGTATTTTTTCCCTCTGCACACTGCTCAGAAAATTAATATGAGAATCCGAAACGGCTGAAAAGTGACAGGAAAACTAGCAGGCACAGGCACTTTGAACGTCCCTAAAATTTGACGAATTCGTCCCTCAAACCAAACAGAACAAAATCACGACATAAGCTACCTTGTGCTCGTTATTATCTTCGTGATATTTGAGGTGCTGATGAACATTCGAGTCTTCTGTGACATTAAGCTGTGTCGACTGTGGAATAGTCACTACAGATTCAGATGTGCTTGCCGTCTATATCTTCAGGGACTACGCAACCAAATCTTCGTTATTGGCTGTTTACAAACTGAAGGCAGAAAAAATATGGTCCTCCGAAAAGCCTGTAACTTTTACCAGTTTACATGGCGTCACATTCCAGAAGACTTGGATCTTCAAAAGCCCCACCACTCCTCTTCTCATTGTATTATTGAATCAGAGGACCCTACGCACGACAGGGACGAAGTATGCGTGTAGGAGAAAGGGTAGCAGTAAAGAAGAAATAATTAATTTCTCGCCTTCTTGTTTATATATAAAAGCGATAAAACTGAAAGAAACACAGTATCAAGTGGATACAATAGCGGAGAGTGGCAGAATATGGGATTGTAACTTCAGGATGAGGCGGGGGGTTCATTTCTGTCCCCTACCTCTTCTACTGCCACCCTGTTCAAGTAATTAAATTTCCTGCTTCCTCAACGATTTTCTCTCTCTCTCTCTCTCTCTCTTTCTCTGCACCCCTAGCAACTCTCAGCTACGGTTCAACTCAAACAAGTGGGTTACCTTAATAATACGGCATCCTAGTGTCCATAACTTCACCTTTTATTTGCACACTTTAATGGTTCTTTTATGTAAAATGGGTGGCTGAGTTTATGGCATCTGATTTTATGATAATAAATAAGACGCAGGAAAATCATGGCCCTCAAGCTATAGTAAGCAAACATAATGTGAACAATGGCGTGATTTTGAGACGACGGAAGGTTTTCTACCTTATGTTCAGTGAAAAACATTATTTTTACCCCCACATTGGTTCTGGGTCTGCAAGGGCAATGTTAGAGCCCTGTTTCTCACAGCGTATGATTTCGGTCTCAATCCATGCAAAGAAATCGTTTCCATACTAAATGCGATCAAATAAAATGCAATAATAAGTAATCAAAACTGCATGAGGCAAAGGACAGAGAGTAAGATGCAGACAGAGTGTGCTAAACTCAAATTATGCAACAATAAATTCATGCTAAAATATCGACATAGGCATATATCAAGGAGTATCCACAAAGTTACTGTCAGGCGTATAAGCCCGGACTGCGGAAGCAAGTGATGATACTTCTCAGCAGCCATTTAACTATATAATGACGTCATGCATCCGTTAATTTCAACTTCTAAATGACTTTCATTTTAAATCTTACTTCTGTTTGTCTTCATCGCTCCTTAACATACTGACATTAATCATACTGTCAACATCCAAAACCTTCTTCCTACACAAATACTTTCCTCAAAATACCATTGTTCTTTCCAGTTCTCTCAGACACTCCCCAGTTTCCACAGTCATATTTTCGTTAAGTTATACTACGTTTCTTTTTCCAAGGGTGTTCCCATATACTCTTCCTCGTACAGCTGCTTTTAACGCTATTATATGCTTTATCAGCTACAAAGAAAAATAAACTGTCATGGTAATTACACGTTCCGAACAACACAATTTCAAGAATAGCTTTCGATTCTAGTGGATAAGATACCGGATGTGTCACGACTGGCGTAATATCCACTAACAAGTATTTGTACTGCACACTTCGATTATTAAGTTGATAAGAAAGAAGCTTCCTAGGGTACAGCTATAACGTCAACAGCTCCTAGCAGTGATGCACGGCGTTTAGAAAGGAAAGCTGATATATCTACGTACTATATACAGGATTAGGTCGTATTTTACGGATTTATGATCTTCATACTACAATGTAAGTTGTACTTATAAGCCAGCTATGCCGCTCTTATCCACCACACACCTACAGATCATTAAGCATATTCTTCTTTTTTCGATCTACAGGACGCAGAAAAATATTAATGGAAACATTCGTGTTTTAACCAATTTTAACCACTTTATTATTCTGTTATTGAGAATGGTAATTTATGTATGAATGTTGTATACATTAGATGGAAGGAGAGGCCTCTGCCTAACAGTTCCTTTTCTGCCATTGTATGTCAGCTACCTGATGATGACCAGAAGATAGATCGAAACGTGTCATAGTGAAAAATTAGAATAAAAAGCAATTCTTGAAGTTGCATTGTTCGGAATGTATAATTACTGTGATTTGATAAAAATGTAGCGGAAGACACCTACGTAAAAAATAAGGTTTTGACTCACTCGTGTATTTTAATCATAAAAACGACAAGAAGGCGTTGTAACAGCCATAACTTATATATTACCATATGAACGTGTACGTCATATATTGTGTGCTATTTAAATAATTACATTACTTAAATGAGATAAGCTTTATTCAACCATCAAACATCATACTCACATGCTCACATGGCAGATTGCTTCTGCCCTCCAATTAAACCAGCGTCTATTGGACAATGTTTATTCTTAGCCTATTTTCCTTCCTAAGAAGGAAGAAGTGAGGTTTGTCAAGACAAATGTGCTGTGCCCACGCATGTATCTTTGTCCCCCGTTTCAGGACCGGACCAATAAACCGAATTTCGCCTACTTGGTATGAACACTAAGCCACTGCAGGACACTCCGACACCACAGTCTGTTGTTTCCTGCAGTAGGTAATAACAAAATAGCGGGTGCATACGCTTGTGAGGCGGGAGCTACACTAGCGCCACTACATTTAAAGTCCTGAATTAATGTATGGCACTATATGTTAGAAAAACATTTGTTAAGGCAATAGTCTTTAGAATATAAAATAACAGGATGGCGGTCGCGCGTAAATTTTTTTTATCTTTCTCCAATTTCCTCATCGTGTTTCGCTGCTAATATTTCATTATGACTACATGCGGAATGCTAATATGAGCAGACTAATTTAATTTTACCAGACAGCATAGTCCTGTAACATATATTTAAAGGCATTTTCTTCTCTTCAAGTTGCATGCAATGTGCACCAGGGCACGTCTGCCTTCGACCACGAAGGTCCCAGGTAATGCTGAACTGTTGTATGTATTCAACAACGTCGGATGGTGGTGAGCTCTACAGGCATAAACACGCAATAATGTAATAAGCGATGCAAGCTGTGTCCCAGCTCATTAAACAGGCTCGAAACTGCAATCGGAAGAGTAGGCTGTGGTCTCAGTGTGCGAGGGTGGGCGCAGATTGAAGCAGAGCGAAGAAAGAAGGAACTACCTACAGGAAGAATGGAGGAGAAGGAATGAGAGAAACCAGGTAGAAATTAAAGAAGGACACAGAAGAGAAACAGACAAAGGCTGGGGTAGTACATAGCATGGAGTGATTGGTCCATGTTTTTACAACCTATTTCAGTTACAGGGTAAATCCACTTTAATATTATTATGTTATCTACAACTGTTTCTTCTAAGCAGTCTATTACGTTCAGGTTTTCCGTCCATAATTTTGTGCATATTTATTATTTCCTGCGTGCTGCATGCCGCGCCCCTCACGTCCTCGATTAAGTCCCTTAATAATACTAAATGGAACATTCGAATTAGCCTATATCGAAAACTAACCCTTAATTTCGTGTTCAAAGAAACTCCTTTGGTACAACCTGATTGAACGTAAGCCTCACACAACACCCTCCAACTCGGATACGAAGCTATACGTTGACAGTCACGGCTTGGAACTTCAGAGGGCATCATATCAAATTCATGGCATGCAGCGTCACGGGTAAGGTCATTGCGCATTAGGAAACGGAAGAAGCCACGTCGTTTCACTTCCGGAATATATTCCCAGACCCTGTCAAGTTTTCCCTGCCGGGTGGCTGGCTAATGGACCAGTACTTGAACACGGCCTTCGGTTTCTTTTCGCGACTAGAATGGCATATTCACGTGAGAAAAGACCAAGAAAATTTTCACTTACTCGACAGTGGCTCTACATATGTCATTACCTACTTCAATTAACAAACAACACGACGTATTATTCAAACAAAGATCCTTCATAAAACTGTCGGTCTGCTGGGATATGATACGGTGTAGATTGGTACATATGTACCAATGTTTCAGAACATATTGCTGTATTACCTTGAAGATGAAGGCAGCAAGCAACTCCGAAACGTCCGTACTATATGAAATCCAAGTGACATTATATCCCATAACACATAAAACTTCATACGCACTGCTATGATCACATAAAATCTCGACACTTTCATGAAATAAATCCAGGAATTCAACGGGAATATCTTATGAAAGCGGCCTGGACTTCAAACCACTGCTTGTAGAATATGTATGACTGTGAGGGTTTTTGTGGTATCCCGAATTCCTCAACGAAATTAGTGGGTTGGTAACCCACAACGTCTTACTTCCATATCAGTCCCAATCCACTTAAAAAAATAACTTAGCCATGAAGGTTATTCAGAAATGGAAAAAGCTAATGTAATATCTCGCAGACGGTTATGTGTTGCGATGAGCAAAGAGTAGTACTAATTAGAAGTTAAACCAAGGGAGCAAACGTTTTCACGTAGCGAAATTCAGTGAAATCAATCTGTTGAATAGCTGCAATGGCTCAGTCAGTTTAGTGACTACACCAAGGGATAAACATCCGAAGAATATTGGTTGGATTCCCGGTAAGGGCCCTTCATCTAGGGCCTGCGGCTGCCTCCGTGACGTGCACAGGGACTGTTTTACCTTTTCCTTAACTTGTAACTTATTCGCTCACTCCATCTCGTACGTGCTTTCTGTTGCTCATACGAATAACTCCACAGAACAAAGTCCAGTTTGCAAAGATGGTAGTCTTTCGAATGGTGAATAAACCCGTCCAATGATGTGGAACTCGAAGGTCCATTATTACGTTCACACGTGCCTTCCACTTTAACCTATTCTCAGCCTGCTGAATCCAATTCACACCCTCACGACTAACCCAATTTCTTAATATAAACTTGTCTCCTAGCGTCCTACTTCCTTCGTGCTTTACAACTAAAATTTTTTCTTCATCGTAATTCTCAGCAACGTTTTGAAGCCTACTTCGAACTTCCCGATACTCTCAGCTATATGTGAAGCTTTGTAAAGGGTCTGACGACAGATAAAAACGTATAATAAGCAAGGTCCAACAAGCAGGCCTATGTACTGACACAATAATAGCAAATTAAAACAAACTGTGTAACAAACATTAAATAAAATAAACGCGATCCAAAACAGAGAAAGCCTATTCTAGAAGAAGCTTCCTTGGGTTAAAAGATCCAAAGACCTGCGTTTCAATTTATGGCAATGAAATACCCACCCAAAGTATTACAGTGATGTACACAACTCGTACACAAATGATAAAACACAACACTCAATCACTTTTATAAAAAAAACCCGACAAGTTTCGAGGCATTAATGCACCATCTTCATGGGGTTCGCCCCTGAAGATATACACACGTACACGGTACGGACGATGTCAACCCCAGCTAAAAGGCTTATGTCTTCGTAGAATGCTTATACTACAAAAATGAAATATCCCGTAATCTTCCCTCAAGCACACAGAAGCCCGCAGTCTCCATAAAGTAATAACAATTTGGAATTTCGCTTCCTCATATTACCAGCATGCCACAAGTCTCAACAGACGAAATCTAACGCTGTCAGGCACGTCCGCTTATCGGCGGCTGAGCTCCTACCGGAGAACTGGCTGACACGTATGAAGCTCCTACGGGACTCATAAGGACTTACAAGATGTGATCCCAGCCTAGCCCTCGTGTGTCCACGTTAAGCAGGAAGATTCATGTCTTCTCCCAAGAGCTTCACGGGACTAATACATAGTCGTGGTGTGCAAAGAGTTTTTATTAAATTACATAACACAATCGAAGGTTGCAGACGATGTGTTTAGTGTCTCTTAAAGGCCTCAGTCGTCGAACATAAAAGCCCCATAATTAACCCTTTAAAGACGAAGTGTGTGTGTTTTATATAAGGACTCAGTGCGTACCGCGCTGTAAACACTCTCCACTTCGGTTATAAAAACCAGTCTCTTAATGTTTTATAAGGCAAAAGTTGCTGTTTCTTCTGAGATCCGTACGAAACACATAAACGCAATGTGGGCACCACGTAGAATTTTTTAATGTTAAACCTGGTGGTACGTAAAGTTACCGCTAGGCTTTAAAAGGTTAAAGGCAACAGATACCCATTTGGTCTCCATTATGGTCGGTTATTAAGCTGTTTAGTTCAGTGTTATTCAATTTGTGGTCGGAGGGTCGCTGCCGTTCGGTGGCTCAAACCCGTGTGGTTTGCTTATTTAGCGACGCTGTTTGTGTCTAGACAATACAGGCTCGATGGCAGATTAATGAATATAAATATAGACCACTGGGGGAATGGTAAATGACAGAGAAAAACCGAAGTAATCATAAAACAACGGTATCCCAGTGTCACTTTGTCCGACAAAAAGTCCCGCATTAACCGCCCTGGCATTACAGTCGAGCTCCTGCGAAAATAATCCGGCGACTAGCCGCCTTATTCATGGGACGCTCCTTTGATTTATGTCGGTCACCAAAGTTCACTTCGCTTTATATACACACGCACCATGCCCACCACCGATATCAATACAGTCAAACTCGGTTATAACGTCATGAAAGGGACTGAATATTTTGTATCGTTATAAAATCGTGTCGTTATAACCGAGGAGTATAATGTTACGGTTAATAGTGAGGAATTAATTGGTACCACAGAACATGTGACGTTATGTAAGACGTGTCACTTAAACCGACGTCATTATAACCGAGTTCGACCGTACTTACATCTGACAACTAGCCGAGTTCTTTGTCATTAGTTTATTTATGGCGGCTAAAAACTTTGTATTGAACTTTAATGCTTACCTTAAATACGGGTATCCTAACGTACGTGAATTATTATTAAACATTCTAGTCTTCATATATGTGACGTCATGTTCCCTCGAACTTATCATAAGCCTCCTGAACTTCAGTACTTTCACACTCCTTCGTGCTACATAACGAAGTATCTAACTCCGCTGACAGGAGTCTTTTCTTAAGAAACTAACAGCCGGTTAAGTGCTCAACGAGGTACTTCATTTTATTAGACCCGAAGGTCCATTATCGTTGTTTACGAAAGCCTAACACCAGACGCTATACTCGGCTACTTGAATCCTTACGGTACTTTTCTCTCACCTACACGAAGTCTCCTAAGACGTACCTTCCCCTCAGATACTTGCATTTACATTTCTAATAATTTCTCATATCTTAAATGCATGCTACATATCCCACTGGCCTCATTCCTCCTAATTTCTTACATTTATAGGCCAATGTTCAGCGAAAAGTACACATTATGAAGCTCTTCATGAAGTAAAATTCTCGCCTCCCCTACTGTCTCCTCTCAGTTAGTTTCAAATATTCACCTCCGGCAGTTTGTTCTCGAACACCCTCAACCTTAACGCTTTCTTTTTCGAATACAAAAGAAGTTCGACACAACGTAAAATAACTTTATGTTATCCGTAGGAAGAATGGAAAAAAATGTCACTGCTCCAGTATCTAGCGTGCAAACGAAATGTGTGTTATACGCAACACAAAGAGATATTAAAATGTTTGTTAGAAATTCTCATAATAAGGTTGCAAATATGTCTAAATTACATATACCAGAAGCTGTTATGTAAAGGAGCCGCGAAATGCGAGTACATAAAAAGGTGGAATTCGAGTTTTTGAAGTCAGAAATGAAAATCACGTGCTTTCAAATATGGTATCGCCTTTCACAAATGTGAGTTCTGAAACATATATAAACAAATAATTACTTACAATTATCTTGGCCCACAAAAAAGACACAGACAGATAGACCCACTTTTTTTTTCTGTGACGCAACAGCCCAAGTTGGGCCTAGGCCACCTCACTGTAGAGGTTTCTAGATCACACACAATTAGACACACACAGCCGGTAAGACTCCTGTGAAAGAGTGATCAGCTCACCGCAGAGACCGCTACCTACACAACATGCAACAGATACAAGACACCAAACATCCATGCCCTCAGTGGAATTCGAATCCGCAGTGCCAGCAATCGAGCGGCCGCAGGCCTACGCCTTAGACCACACGGTCACCGGGATCGGCATACACCGATTACAGTCTTAGCTTTATTCGTCCTTCGAACATAAGCTAAAACTGTACGCTACGACACAGCGTATAAGGGCAAGCAGTCCGGATATACGCGTTACAATGATATCCAGCTGACCGCCCAGAAGATCTCTGTGCATTTATTCAAATACCACAAAGCTCTAATATAATTTCAGGGCCCCTACTTTTGGTTTCCTATTGTACTATCTATGACAATTCCAATGTTAAGGTAAAATGGTAAAATTATTTTTGAAGATTCAAGTCTTCTGTGATGTTACGCCATGTCGACTGGTAACTAAGACGTAACATAACTGAAGAACTGCGTTTAATGAACACCGCTGTAATAGCCTCAGATCTCGTGGTAAAATGGTTTCAGTGCTTATTTAAGAACCGCGCCGTAAACACGCATCTGGACGTGGAGGTATAGCTTCACGCATTCTTCAACCGATCAGAGGTCAGTGGTCAGCTGCAGACCCCGGCCGCTCTTCTGCCGGGGGAACATCCACCGGTACCCACGGTATAACAGGCTGGGTGCACCAAAGTCTAGTTTGAAAAACAGAAGAAGACAAAACACTTCTTTCCCTGCAGGGAGTCAAAACTCCTGTACTGAAGGCCGTAGCCTGGTTAGTACACCGACTGATTTTTCTGGCTCTGATAGTTTTAATGTGGTTAAATATATACAGGGTGATTCAGGAGAAAAGGTCAATATTTTGGGAAGTTACAGTATCGTTCATTGCCAGAAAAAAAAATTTAAATGAATATGTGTCTAATTCTGAATGGTTACCGAGATAGAGCTGTTTGAATCTGGCGAGCACAGTTCTTCCCTCGCACTTAGGTTTTTCTTTGTGCACTTGGTTGAAGAGGGAAGTTTACAAAAGAAAAGTGGATACACATGACGAATTGCTCGCTTGCATTTTGGATGCTGCTGCCCGCATAAATAAACATGAAAATCAACTCAGACGAAAAACACGCTATCTTCACGCACGAGTTACAAAGGGCGTTGAGATTAACGGTGGCATTTTCGAAGAGTTATTGTGAACTGTAACAAATTTGTCACTTGCACATTAAATTGAAATTAAAATTAAATTAACAGTAAGTAATTTCTCTTTCTTTATTACCACTCATAATGATTTTGTATTTGTAGATTCAAACAGCTCTATCTCGGCAACCATTGAGAATTAGGCACCATATGAACCTTTTTTTCTTACAATGGCTGACACTATCACTTTTCAAAATATTGAACTTTCCTCCTGACTCACCCTATACAGATATATATATATATATATATATAATCATACATATCCCAATTTTACGTTTGTCGTTCCGTTAGAAATGCCACCAGTTGCAGTATCTTATATTACTAATGTTCAAATAAACGAAATATGCCCATACGTAACACAACTGCAAGCACGTGAATGACATACGGACAATCCGCTTAGTTGGCCCGCACACGTGGACAGACGCATGTCAGCAGGCCTGAGGGACATTCAGTCATTTCCGTGAACTTTATTCTCTCAACCTCCACCAAGCAGGCTACTCTCAATGGAATACAGTCAGTCTTAAAGTAAATTTACCCACACAAGGCAAATTATAACCCCTCGACCGTATTTTTTAAGATTTATAGAAAACAACCCTTACAAAATGGCCTGAAGTTGTGTGTACCACCACAATACAATATTACATCCTACTGCTCCCTGGGGTTCCGTTCGTTTGAGACACAACGCTGCATCACTGGGTAATCGGATCACGACGTTTCGAGGCAACGTTTTGTCTTATTCTCCTTGAACCTTTCGACCATTGAATGTGAGGACTGGTACTTAATTTTTTCGTGCCCACAGGTTTCTGTAAGCTCGAATTGAAACATAGGAACACGAACAAATGCAATAGTTTCCAAAATAACCGTGTGTATGACTGAAACATAAATAAATATAGAATAAAACTGCACACCTTCCTATGTTACGTATGTCATATTTTGAACATTATGGAAGGTTATTTAATCGCGTTATCCGACTCGGTGACAGCGAACTGAAATTTTAAAGCAAAGTGTCTATTCTGGGGCTACGTACCACCCGCATTAACGTTTAAGAAGCCCTAAATTTCTCTCACAGGGTGTACTTGTTTCACATTTTCACCACAAATAGCCATTATTTCCTTAAGCATCATTAACTGGTAGATGTTCATAATAGAAGCACAATGTTAAATTAGACAGCCTGTTGTGTTGTCATATAACTAAAGGAGTAAAAACCACTAACACAAATTTATTTAGTCGCGTTAAAAGTTTTCAGTCCTTCAATTTAAGTACCATGTGTTTACAGTGAAGCACAATCTATACTTTTATAGAATATACGATATAGATAAATTTCTTGTATTAGTTCTGTAATACAATAAAAGTTACTGATGACTCTTCTCAGTCCTATCACTCAAATTCACCGACATCTTCCTAGAATAAATACAGTATTTGCTTATATAATTTGCACTTCATTTATTTATAGCACTGACCCTATTTGATGCTGTAAAACAAATCCACTTGTAAAGGTAAAGGTTCACCCTATAACAGGCCCTGAGGGCCCAAGAGGGGGAGTAGAGGTATAGCTCAACCCTTTCGTGAGCCTCGGCACGAGGAGGGGATGGGGTGGCTAGCCCCACGCCCCGGCCGCTTTACACCCGGGAAAGAGACCCGGTAGCCATTGTACAGGAGGCTGGGTGGGCCCCAGGGCCGGTCTGGACGGCTGCGGAAAATCTCGCCCCCACCGGGATTCGATCCCCGGACCGTCCAGCCCGTAGAGAGTCGCTATACCGACTACGCTATCCCGGCCCACACAAATCCACTTGAAAAGCGTAAATAAATAAACTACGAAGTACAAAGAGTACCACTTCATTCTATTTTAAAACGCAGTACTGTTGTCAAAACCGAATCTCATTTCCATAAATACAAGACGTCAAACTATGGGACACATAACGATAATGAGTTCCCCAGAGATGTTCAGCCCAGTGTGTTGTTCCTCGGTTGTGACGCATCGTTATTTATTTTCCGCCCACTGTGAGCTCCTGTGATAAAAGAAACAGAAAGAAGTAGATTGGAACATATACGAAGACCAAGAGGACTTACAGATAAGGATGAAGGAATATTAGATGGAGTAATAGTTTCTGGCTCAGATATGCAATAAGGAAGAAAGGTAGAGAAAACTCTGTTTACATTTCTATCCACCGAGAGAGAGCTACCGCAATGCACTCACAGATTCGGCTTCGTAGCCCGAGGTGTCAAGTCTCCTCATGAATACGTACAAAGAGATCGCTTGGTGACTGTTCGAACTGGAGAAAGCACTGCACAAGTAACATGAATATGTGCAGGATCCACTTAGTACCGCTGAGTGAAACATGTCACCTGAAGGGACGCTGAAACGTGACACGCATATCATGCCCAGAGAGGCGAACACGTCCCTGTGCCTGCCATGAAGGTATATGGAGGAATGAAGGTATAGTTTCTCGGCAATATGGGGGAATGAGAGGTCAGCTTTACGCCCCGGCAGCTTTACCTTCAGGTTCCCATTTAATAGGGAGCTGGTTGGTCTCCGAATGGGTTTTGGCGCTTTGAAGAGGAGAAAAATCTGTTGCCCGCGTCAGAAATCTAAACACGATTCCTCGGAGGTCCAGCCCGTAGCTTGGTCACTACAGTGGCTGAGCTATTCAAGCTCCGATCACGATAACACAGACAGATTTTTATGCGCCTTCGCATAAGTGGCGAAAAGCGCCTATTACCTACGTCATGTCTGTTCGTCTTCTGCCAGTCCATCCGCTGTATCAGCACGGCTCCAACTGGACGGATTTTCGTAAAATTGATATTGGGGACGTTTAAGAAAATTTAAACAAAAAAAGCAAAATTTGGTCAAAATCGGACAAAAATGTCGGACAATTTACATAAAGATTCAGCCCCGTTCATACTGTTGGCAGCAGTAGGAATATTTTGTAGCTCGACAGCAGTGCGAAGGGAGCCAGTTGTTGCATTTCCATGGCAATAGGGAACACTATTATATTTGTTACATCAACAACAACAATGCATTTCCATGGCAACAGTGAATGTCTTTATATTGTTGACATCAACAACAATAAGAAGGGGATGTATTATTGCACTTACATGGCAACAATAGTTAGGCGAACGCGCCACATGGTTACGTTATATGTATACTGTCTATCTTGTTGACATTCTGCCCCCAGTAAGACCAACATGACGATTGCACAAACATAAAGTAATATCACGGAAAATTTGGGATATTATAATGACACGCATTAATCCTTTAGTGGCACAGCCAGACACGTAGCTTTCAACAGGCTCCGAACACTGCAATACACTGCAGCGTACTGCAGTATATCGCATTACATCCATACTAACCAAGATTTATCCAATACCGAAAGCTACGTGATCACAAGAATGATGGCCACATTGATGGACACAGATTCCAGTCAACACACGAGGGAAAACGACGTAGCGATGGTTGCACTTAAGGAGGTCGCAGAAAATACCCTACATACAGCAGAAACGTGTGACGGGAGAAAGGATCTACTTCGAAAGCCTTCTGCAGTAAAACGCGCCACGATGACAGGTTAGGTTTATAGGGCTAAACGTCACGAACTTTTTGGCTCCTAACACAAGATTTATTAACCATTGAAAGCGTTCTGATGACTATACGTACTACCCGCTATGACATTCAAATATTCTGCATTTTACCACACAGCGCACGTATGCGTCTCGCATGATCCTTACAATAAACAACGATTGTTTCCCTAAATAACATTAACCCTTTAACCTTCTAAGCCTAGCGGTAACTTTACGTACCACCAGGTTTAACATTAAAAAATTCTACGTGGTGCCCACATTGCGTTTATGTGTTTTGTACGGATCTCAGAACAAACAGAAACTTTTGCCTTACAAAACATTAAGAGACTGGTTTTTATAACCGAAGTGGAGAGTGTTTACAGCGCGGTACGCACTGAGTCCTTATATAAAACAGATACGCTTCGTCTTTAAAGGGTTAAAGACGGAACGTATCTGTTTTATATAAGGACTCAGTGCGTACCGCGCTGTAAACTCTCTACACCTCGGTTATAAAAACCAATCTCTTAATGTCGTAAAAGGCAAAAGTTGCTGATTGTTTTGAGATTCATACAAAACACATAAATGCAATGTGAGCACTAAGTAGAATTTCTGAATGTTAAACCGCGTGGTACGTAAAGTTGCCGCTAGGTTTTAAAAGGTTAACCGGTTAGTCTTTCTAATGGGCAAGTATTGTTTTCTGTGTGGCAGAAAATAATCCTTATAGCTATGTATGATATACATAAATGTTAGTCCTCAAAAGTGGCAATATTTCTGTTGCATCACTTTAACAAATTACAGGTAGGTGTATATTAACCCTTTAAAGACGAAGCGTGTCTGTTTTATATAAGGACTCAGTGCGTACCGCGCTGTAAACACTCTCCACTTCGGTTATAAAAACCAGTCTCTTAATGTTTTATAAGGCAAAAGTTGCTGTTTGTTCTGAGATCCGTACAAAACACATAAACGCAATGTGGACACCGCGTAGAATTTTTTAATGTTAAACCTGGCGGTACGTAAAGTTACCGCTAGGCTTTAAAAGGTTAATCAACGCCCAGTGCATGAATCGTGGCTGTCCAACTTCTTCAGATGTAGTATTCACTTATCCGATCAAACTGGCGTCAACCGAAACGTGCAGGCTTCTGGTTAACATTCATGTATTGGTCGTTGGTATAAAGCGACTGTCATATTTGGGTGATAAATGTAACCAAAAGTACGGGCCTGTAATTACAATAGCCGGCATGGATTGTCAACAGAAGCACTGTAACATGGCTATACAAGATGTACACTGCACACGCAATGCTTAGCGAGTTTCGATATATATACTTCTAGCAGTACTGCACACTGCGGAAACTCTCCGCTAGGGTTCGTGGGTCGCATAACCAAGTTCAACAAGTTGTTACAGTGTGTTTGTTTCTTCTTACACTAATAACACTTCCTTATCACAGGTTACAGAATTACGTGAAAGGATACCGACATTTTCTGGCACTTAATAACCCTAACCACGTCATCAGCAGTTATGCGTTTTACGCACAAGTATAAGCAACGATCCTTTAAATGTCAGGTTCTTTATTTTTAGCAGCTTTTACGTTATTTAAGGGGCCCTAATACTACCACACAGGACATGTGGAGAGCGGCATATGATAGCCGTGTTATTGGTAACGTGTATAGAGGCAGAAATGTAGCAACAGTTGCAGTTGTCTGTTTTGACATATCAGCATTAGCCTGGAAGGAGGTCTTCGAGCTTCTGGCATGTTGCGCAGCATCGATGAGTAGATCGTTACGGACGTTTCGGGATAGCGTATCAATCCTATCTTCAAGGCCCAACATATCCAAATTAGACTCTCCGTTATTCTTGGCCCTGTCGATCCTCAAATGTAAGACCGATCGATGGAAAATGTTACGAAAGATTAATTGTAGGTCTATATATTTGAAACAGATGAAATTATGAGGATGGAAGCAGCTGTGTTTCAGTTCGTGAAAATAGCCCAACGGGAAGATCGGAGGACACTCATAAAATCCTTTGTCATGACATGTGTTATCACGGCCAGGACTCAAGCCGGGTGTCTGTGAAAAACAGGTCTGTCTTTGAGACAGCTTCTCCTTTTCCCAGAGTGTGGTGCTGTTATGCGGGTTTTGTGGTTTTTGTTGCGACGCAGCTGAGAATTCCGTTCTTCTGGGATATGACGCTGCGTCTGTAGGTGACAAGATACCCACGCTTCGATGGAACGTCGGGATCCCATCACCAACTGACGGAGAAATGAAACCCTCATGCTATCATTCGTTTATACTATAGAACTGGCTGGGCGAGATTACGGCTGCATGCAACTGCGGACGCTACCGTATCCGCTGTTCAAACTTCAAACCCCCCACCCCGAGGATTGAAGAATTAATCACAGCACTTGATGGAATAACGCCGAGGCCGGCATAGTCTGTATAGGGACTCGCTACGGACTGCACGGTCCGGGGATCGAATCCTAGTGGGGTCGAAATTTCCCGCACCTGTCCAGACCTTCCCTGGGGCCCACCCAGCCTCCTGTACCATGCGTACCGGGTCTCTTTCTCGGTGATACAGCGGCCAGGGCGTGGCGTTTACCATTACCCCACCTAATGCCGAGGTTAAAGAAAGAGTACAGCTATACCTTTACTCCCCCTCTGGGCTTTCAAAGCCTTTCTAGTTCGAATTTTACCTTTTTTTAACTTTTACTGATGGAATGACGATGGGAAAACCACAGAAAAACCATAAACCTGTCTCAGTGCCAGTTTATGTACCACAAATCCCACGTCGACTCCCCTGGGCCTTGGCGGTGAAAACCCAGCAACTGAAGCCCTAGTTTTTAAGAGGCCCTCATTCGTGAATGCGAAATGCGTCATCAGGGATTGCCTGAATTACGACACTGCCTCTACTGTAATATATGAAGGCAAAGCGGGCCCCAGTGACGCTGAAGCAGTAGCCAGCAAAACACAGCCGTGCGGTTTCCTTATTTTTGGTAGAGACTATTACAGTTACAGTCACGTGTTACAAAAAGTAATGAATTACGGCTGTTACAGGGCAGGCTGTCTCCAGCGTGCAATTCACCGCACAGAAGTGGGAATTTGTTCATTACTGGAACACATACAGTGTGTGTCATATGCAGGCTCTAATATACTGAAACACAGTGCCTCACAAGTACTCTGTGCAGCTATCAGATCACCTTAACAAATCTTACTGATTCGTGGGTTATTTTACAACACACATCAATTGCTTATGTTATGGTATATTTTAAGATACCATTCCAGGGTTTGCGCGGAACGTCTAACAAAATAGGTGTAAAATCTGTCAGGATGTTTACCTTCTGGACCGAGATGGGAAACATGGATCTTTAGAATCATTCGACAGTGACATTATGTTCCAAGGGTTTTGTATTTTACGTTGATGGTAGCCTATCTCGTTCAACAATAAGCGTGGGCCAACAATCCTGTGTTTCCCCTTATTTGGATCACTTTCCTTGCATAAAAGGACAAGTGGCTTTATATCACTATCAAATAACTACACAATAAATTCCATACAGCACAATTTATATTTAATATGTTTAATATTAAACATATAGTATTGATATATAATATATAATACATTGCATATTATTAAATATTTAGTATTAAATATAATAATATATTAATAAATATAAGTTGCGCTGAACGGAATGTATTGTGTAGTTATTTGATTGTACGTGCAATGTCAAATTTATATCACTATATCGTGTGTGTGTGTGTGTGTGTGTGTGTGTGTGTGTATGTATATATATATATGTGTGTGTGTGTGTGTGCGCGCGCGTGTGTGTGTGCGCGCGGGCGCCCATTTCATCTTCTGAATCAGGTGGCAGTTTTGCATGGTACTGTTACCATATACTCCCACTTTATCAAACAATACAACCAAAAAGGTACACATTGATAGATCACAAATACATTTATTATTTTTCCTCTCCTGCGTGTTTCGGTCCTCTCAACCGTCTTCGGCAATATAATTTCATACTGCCGGAATGTCCTCCAGACTTCCATATTTTGATTATAATAAAAGGAATAAGTAAAAGGCAGATTTTCACGAAGCAAGGTATGAAAATTACAACACTGGAGCCCACCTCTACCAAGCACATTTCAATTTCCTCCACTCAGTAATAACAACGCGGCGCATGCACTAACTTCTGAAATGGGAAATATCGGTAGTTCAGCTGCGAGAAACCCAAACAATCGTCGTTGCTAGGATAAGACGAAACACAAATTATTGACTGCAGGCTTTTCTTTACCATTCGCAGTATAAAAAGTGTGACTACGTACATTAACGTCGTACACTTACACGATTTAATTTCTTTTAACGCTGGTCACAAAGAAATACAGACTTGTGACTTCAGGAACTGTATACGGTCCCTGCACGAAACGCTGTGTAACTCCATGTTTCTCCAAGTCTCGCCAGATGCATAGATTTCCAGCCCTTTAAATAGGCCATGATTGCCTCATAACAATTCTATAATCCATCTTCTAATACCTTAGCCTGTTACATATTTAAATCTCCAATTAATGCATATTAACCCTTTAAAGACGAAGCGTATCTGTTTTATATAAGGACTCAGTGCGTACCGCGCTGTAAACACTCTCCCCCTCGGTTATAAAAACCAATCTCTTAATGTTTTATAAGGCAAAAGTTGCTGTTTGTTCTGAGATCCGTACAAAACACATAAACGCAATGTGGGCACCACGTAGAATTTTTTAATGTTAAACCTCGTGGTACGTAAAGTTACCGCTAGGCTTTAAAAGGTTAAGACAGGCGAAAAAACAAACATATAATCATGCAGCTGCCATGGTATCATCTCCTCCAATAATCAGATCTGCCCTCTTCTGAGATATTACGCAGCGTCAAGTGGTAATCCATTACCGACGTTTCGGGATGGCGTATCGGCCCCATCTTCAAGGGTCAAGACGTCCAAGAAGAAAAGTTTCTTAGACTTCTTGACCCTTGAAGATTGGACCGACACGTTGTCCCGAAAAGTCCGTAAAGGATTGCCTTTCGACGCTGCGTAATATCCCAGAAGAGGGCAGATCTCATCAACATCGCAGCCGACGCCTGAAATCACGGATAGTTCTCCAATACTGTTCACTGTAACAGTATTTGTTGTGGACTCCTATAACCGTAATATGACCCACTACGATGCTTTGAATACAGATCCATTTGAAGTTTCAGCTCTCCTGGCATATGACACCACATCACTGCGTAATTGGATCGCAACGCTTTGAGACAACGTAGTGGTCTCACCTTCAAACGTCGAAGGGTGTAGTCGCATCCCAGACGTATGGAAACTTCAGTTTCACCGCCGAGGAAACCTCAAAACTCGCAGAGATCGATCTGTTTTGCGTAAAAGTCCTGCGTAGTCTTGTCAAACTACATGAATCACGCCGAGCAGAATCAAATTTAGGTCTGCCGTTGCAGTATTTGAGTGTGACTGGACCCTAAAAGCTTCACTTGATGATACAGACTGACATATTTGAACACATCTTGAAACGCACCTAAGGCTGTGAAGTGTAGATGTGGGAAGAGAGGTGGTATCTCAGACGTAACATGGAGACAAAGCGACTATGGCATCATGTTTGACGGACAGGATGTTGACGAAAAAGCCGTGGACTAGATTCTGGATTGGGTCCAGCGGCTGTCTCTTGAATACGGTCACAAATATCCTGGTTCCATAAGAGACAGTATTTCTTGAGTAGCTGAGTTAGTTGTTTGTTGTTGAGATACGACTCGGATCCACACAGTTTAGTTAACTTTTTAAAGCCTAGCGGTAACTTTACGTACCACCAGGTTTAATATTAAAAACTTCTACGTGGTGCCCACATTGTGTTTATGTGTTTTGTACGGATCTCAGAACAAACAGCAACTTTTGCCTTATAAAACATTAAGAGATTGGTTTTTATAACCGAAGTGGGGAGTGTTTACAGCGCGGTACGCACTGAGTCCTTATATAAAACAGATAAGCTTCGTCTTTAAAGGGTTAAAAAAAACTCTACGTGGTGCCCACATTGCGTTTATGTGTTTTGTGTGGATCTCAGAACAAACAGCAACTTTTGCCTTATAAAACATTAAGAGATTGGTTTTTATAACCGAAGTGGAGAGTGTTTACAGCACGGTACGCACTGAGTCCTTACATAAAACAGATATGCTTCGTCTTTAAAGGGTTAATCTCGTATCCTCGCTGTCTCGTGTCATTTGACTCGTACTGTAGCTCATATGGCTTCTAGTCCACTCAGAGGCTATCCTGACGATTCTTTTCATTTTTTCTATACTAATTTAATACCGGGACAACTGAACCTACACTGAAACAGGCCACTTTTAATCCTTTCCATTGCAACCTAAATAACTCCACAGGGCAGGGTCCGTCTTAAAATTTAAAGCCTAGTGGTTAACTCTACGCAGGGGTGCATAAATTTTTCGAAAATATGGGTGCCACCTAAAACGTTTAGGCTCCAGAAGGGTGACATGAGGCAAGTTCCATACCGTGGACATACAAGTATTAGGCATCACTGTACAAAATTTAGTCACCACGAAGACCTGACGACCAGGATTTGTGCATCCCTGACTATATGCACCGCGGGGTTTAACACTAAAAACTCCGCAGTTTGACCGCACTGTGTATTTATGTGTTCCACTTGATCCTGCTATAAACAGGGATTATTTCCCTATACAGCATTCACCTACTGGTCTTTCTAATAGGAGCACAATGTTCTATGCGATGTAGGTGACGATTTACATGGAGGCCTAATTTACATTAATTGTAGCCCTAAAAAGGTAAAAAACCTAACACTTCCTCAGCCAGTGAAGAGATTCCGTGAATTCTATGTAAACCGAAGGTAAAAGTTATAGCTATCCCATTACAGGCCTGGAGAGGTCCTTAGGATTGCAGGATGTTGAAGCTCCCAGATTTCAAGACAATTGGCACACAAAGGTGGTAAGGTTGTCAGCCCTACGCACCGGCCGCCTTTACCGCCCAGGAAATATTCCTGGTACTCAGTTTTGTTAGAGGCTGAGTCGAACCCAGGGTCATAGCGCGGCCGGAAGGAATACGTCAGTGAAAAATTCCAGTGACACCATCGCGAATCGAAACCGCGGCCTTCCGCCTTGTAGCGCAGTGCCTCAACCAACTGCGCCACCGTATGCCCCATGTAGAATTAGCAAAAAACATTACTTGAGAACGGAAAATCCGAAATACTCGAAATATATCGTGTCCCAGTGCCACTTGGTCCAACAAAAATCCCACAAGAACTGCTGTAAAAGCAAACCCGGGTCTCCGCGACGAGAAGTCAGAAACCAATCGCCTGCACTACGGTACAGCCCATAACCAATCTTTAAACTTATTACACAGTGAATAACTTCTGTTATTAATAAAGAACCTTGAATAAGGTACAAAACATGAACAGCAACAGCTCCCTGTTTTAAACACGAAATCTGGAAGTCTGTAAAATTGTGTGATAAATAGGGTTCCGAAGGACAAGTGTACCCAGACGGTCTATATACTGGTGGAGCTCGTTTTCAGACACAAGCCACCAAACTGGACACCATGCACAAAGATTCGGAATTAAAACCGTATCCTAGCAGGTGCAATACTAACACACCAATAATATCGATTCCTCTCAGTCGTCAGCACGCCCAGTACACAGCATAACCGTGCTGCGCCATGTGGCCAATTACTACCAACACAAAACACTAACAGTCTCCGCAGACAGTAATACCAACATGGGACTATGACCAATTCAAAACCACTCCTACAAATACAATATCCCAATCCCACTGCAACGTCAATAAAAAGCCTCATTGTTGTTACAGCTCGAACACACGGAGCCCTAGTCGTCATTTCTGTGTACAAAGAGCGTGGAAAATGATTATTATTTTGTGTAATAACCTATATTAACGCCACTCTTTTCAGTTCCAGTGTTTTTACGAACTGTCAATCTCATACACCAATCCGAAAGGCGGAAGTAATTATTTTCGGATTACATTTACCGTGAAATTATCGGTTTGCACTTTGAATAAAGGAACACACATACAGACAGCGTACAGGTTACATGAGTGGACAGTTATAACCTCCTGCCTCCTTCTTCAGGGTAGAGAATGGAAGCAACAGATTCTTCCGAAACACTCGCCCCCATCTACCAAAATACATTACGTCACATCCCAGAAGACACCAATAATTATATTAACATTTAATTAAAAACAGCTTTTCACATCACAATTACAGCCCTACCCAATGAAATTAACATCAGTACTTGTGTTGTGACCTTTGGCTGTGTCATATGATGCAATAACCTAAACATAAATTTTATAATGTATAGAAGAAGGATAATATTAGAATGGATCCTAAAGAAGTAACTCAGTATAGGTGTTAGGCTATGGACGAGATGAAAGATGAATCGAGTTTCGATTCGCGTTTGGCGCAGACAAATTTTCTCTACTCCATAGCATTCAAACAGGCTGTAGATCCTACCCACGTCCAGAATGATCTTTCTCCTCTTCTACTGAAATGTGGAGTTATACCTCCACATCTTCATGGCATGATGCTTACGCGGAGGAACAACCCTGCCTTCATCTTACATAAATACAAGTATGTTAAGGTGCGCAACCAGACAGGTTGGTGTAAGAAGTGATTTCATTCGGGCAGTAACCGTTTTGACTATCAACCGAGTTACCTGTTTTCCTGACAGATACGTTGTTGGTTTCCTGAGCCTGCATAAAATCATGGCGGGTACTTCTACACAACACAACCACATCCTACTAAATTCTTACATGTCATTAGTAACGCACCTTCCCATCCGATTCCATCCAATAATTCTCCTGCGTACTTCATACCGTTGTTGCACCGTGCATTTTCGTTGGTTATTGTCTAGAACGTTTCCAACAATAATGCACCATTTAATGTTTTAAAAAAAATTGTACGACATGTTTCGGCGGCGGCTACCACCACCATCAGGGAGAGTTTTTTACACTGCAAGCTGGAACACCGCTGGTATAAAACAAAGTCAGTTTTGTCCGTCTAGATCAGTGGTTGCCAACCTCAGGTCGCGACCCAAAACAGGGTCGCGAGACGGTTCTATGAGGAACTCGATAATTATGAATAAAAAATAAAAATATTCATATAAATTCAAACAGAATGATCGAGAAAATGTGACTATTGAATCTGTGTTTACTAATTTTAAGTATACTGAAGAACTACATTTTAAATAATTAATAAACACACTCTGATTTGTAGTCGATTTGATTTGTCTAACGAGCACATGCTGATTTATTTAAACAAAGATTTTCTTCTTGCACGTTTTGTGTATTTAATATTGTACAAAAAATATACGATTTGACAAGTAACATTAAAAAATTAATACTTTTTAAATAAGCGGCAATGTTACTTAGTGTTCAAGAAAATGCATTAGTATTAGTTCATTTATAGCAAATGTCACTGACTATTGCCGTTTCCATGGTAGGGTCACGGATCACATATCATTTGCTACTTCAAGGTCACACACATAAAATGATGGGAACCACTGGTCTAGGCAATAATTCTTCTGCAGTTGAAATATCGTCATTAAATAGCCCACGAAATCAATGAACAACTAAACGTGAAACGGACAGGCCCAGTAGCAGAAGCATATACACACCACAGTAATGAACTTCTGCAGTTCGCAAAAGCACGGAATTTCTTGACCAGCCAAGAGAATATCGACTGGTGGAGGCACAGTGGACTAAACTCGTGTGTCTACGGTGTGTGTGAATCGGTGGGTGGGTGGTTGGTTTCATTAGTTGTTGGTTCGTCAGTCACAAAGACATGAAAGTGGATTTCGCTTTGAAATTGCGTCCACCAACTCTGTTACAATGGGAGGATGCGTCGCCTACCATGACAACCGGTACAATCTGACTGTAAGGGAACCACGTCCATATTATTTAATGTCGATTGTGGATACGCAGCAGAACCCGCATGCTGTGCACTGTTCACAGACCGGGAGATGATCCCTGCTAGCAATGCGACAGATAAACATACGCTGCATTTCCGTGGTGAATTACGAATTGCAACTACCCATCCTGATAGCATTGGCACAGTGCACTCACCCATTACATACTACCCGGAATGCTTCATGTTTTCAGTCTGTATGTAGCAGCAAAACAGTCTGTCGCTCCTACAAATAGCAGTCCAGTAGTTTCCCCCTACAGACAGCAGTCACCCGCACCGCACCAGACACGTCCAATCCACGCTGGGGATCACCTCGTGATCTGTGGCCTGTACATTGCGGTCATCGAACATTTTACGGAAACCAAAAGGTTCATAACCGTGTTCACAAAACCTGTTACATGTCCCTATTATGAACCATATGCATCCAGTCCACACCCTCCCATATTATCTATTTAAGATCCATTTTAATATCGTCCAACTTAAGCCATGGTTACCCGACGGTTTCTTCCCAGTTTTTTCCAATCACAACACCGTATGTGTTTCTCTTCTCCCGATGCGTGCAACATGCGCAGCCAATCCCACGAACCTTGATTTGCGTAACGTGCATCAAAAATACAAGTACTCTCCATTTGTACAATAAGATACAGGTCTCATACTTGCAAAAAATGTGTGCTCGAAATACATGACAAAACATGTATGTATGTATGTATGTATGTATGTATGTATGTATGTATGTATGTATGTATGTATGTATGTATGTATATGTATCTATGTATGTACGTATTGTGTGTATGTATGTACATACGTATGTACATAGACTCACCTGTATATAGAGAAAGTTTGTGATTGATTATGTGTGAGTTATACAGGAAGAATATGGATCATTGGTAGCATTTATGAACAGTACCAGAAGATGGTAGCAATAAATGGCTCTACGTTATACCTATTCTTCAGTCGTTACTGTAGCTTAGGCTTTTGTCGAAACATGTTACGTACCGTGCACATTCAGTAAAATCGTGCAAATTAAAATGTCCCTTATGAGCCGCAATGTATACCAATCGACTACTGGAGCACGTATATTGAAACCAAAGCCAGAGATGAACAATGTCGATTTTACTGTTGAATTTCCAAAGGTAATTTCATTAATAAGTATGATAATATTCATTATAAATTGGAATACAATTAAGCGGGTTAGCTCTGTTGCAACGTATGCAATTCACGTTCAAAAGACCCCTGCCCCCTTCTCTATAACAAACATAAATTCTGAACACATTCATATTACCCACATGAAAAACATGCAGCCTGCTATCACATTCTTTCGGTTCACAATTCACTCTCATCCTATCATGCCACGTATACACAGGCCAACGAAAAGATGAAGAATACTTCAGACCTTCCTGGCAGTTCATAAGCAGACGGACTGTCGTCCCTGAGATTAATTAACCACGATAGCATAAAAACGTACAAGGGACCATAGGTATAGCTACAAGCATTCTTAACCTCGCCACTAGATGTAAATGACATGTCAAATCCATCCCCCAGCCACTCAACCCCAGGAGAAATAGCCCTGGATACACCCTGCAGAGGATGCTGGATGGAACCCAGAGGCGTTCTGGCAGCGGCGTGAAGCAGAAAAATCAATGACCCTGCTGGGAATCGAACAGAGTCTCTATGCCGTCTCTTCTTTATCACAGGTTAAATACAGGGTGGTGCAAAAGTCACTTGATACTACTGGCAACTTGTTAATATAACTTTACTGACAGAATACTTTCATTCGTTGACTGTTGAAAATATTCAAAGTGTCTTCCGTCAACACTGACATTGTCTAAGGCTCTCCGGAACGCTTTCACGTACTGTTACAAAGCTGCTGACTATCATCAATGTGACCTAAAAGTGTTAAATGCTGAAACTCATAAGCCTTTTTCGCCACTCTGTACATAAACAATTCTCCAGTTTGTATGTTGCCTCCCAGCGGCCATTTGGTAAAAAAAAACCGCAGTCCCAACCACGAAATCAAAGTTCTCCTTTTATAAAGAAGGGTAAAAAATAAAGCCGTCCCTCTACACACCATAAAGGTATAAGGGGTGGAGGTACAGCTCCAATTATTCTTAACGTCAGCACTAGATTTAGGCGAGTGGTCAGTCTCACAGTCTCACATTTCGCCCGCTGTACCCTCAGGGAAAGGGACCTCAGTGACCATGACTTTTGCAAGTAGTGTATTCTTAGGCGAGTTCGCAATATTGCGCAAAGCGACTATTAGCGTCTTCACGTCTGTCCACCCGCATGGAACAACTCTGCTTCCACTGGACGGATCCTTACAAAACTTGATAGTTGAGTAATTTTCAAAAATCTGTCGAGGAAAGGCAATTTTCATTAAAATCTGGCAAGGACGAAGAGTACTTTACATAAAGACGTATGTACATTTATGATAATACCTCGCCCAACTCTTCTCAGAATGAGAAATGTATCAGACAAAAGTTGTAGAGAAAATCAAAACACACATTTTATGTTCAATAATTTTTTTCCAAAAGTCGTACAGTTGAAGAAATAACGTATAAAAATCATGTACAGCCAGACAGGCCACAGATGACAATATAATAAGGCGCATGCGCCTTGCATGCTGGATAACTAAGGCTACAGACATGCGCTCGGGATACGTAATACTTATTGTTTTTCCACGGCAACAATGGGTAAGCGAACGCACCTCAATGTTGCGTTTATACGTACATTGCCTCTGTTGTTACAATTATGCACATTATCGTATTATACTAGTAATTCATGTACCAGTAACTAACGTAAGTTTGAAGGTCTCACGTCACACCCAACTGACCATCAAGTCCTTCCAATGGAACGCGTACCACAGCTTGAGAAACACTGCCTTAAAGTACTCAACAAAAAAGCAGACTAAAAACTACTGCGTTCTTCTGAGATGTGACTTCATGTATTCTGGTAGACACCCACAGATGGTTCGCAGGAACATTTGCCTCCAGCTTAAGGATACTTTCTTCTAGTCTGAATATAGAGAGAGTAGGTTCGCCCGAAACCTTGGTAGCCACAGACCATATTACACGGCGTCACCTCCAAGACGACCGTAATCTTATACTCACTGCCGTCAGAATCTCGGATCTCAGACAGCAGAAAGGTACAAATCACATCGTCTCCTGTTCCCCCTGCCATAGAATGATCCAGAATAAAGTCGTGTAGAAAATCAGAACGAGAAAATTGGATATCTAAGAGCAAGAGAAAAGCTGGATTTGGAGGCAAGTCCCTGCGCATATGGGTGGGCGGAGTCGAATTCGCTCAGGCTGCGCCAAATGTTCCGAGATTTATTATGTTCCACAGCAACAGTGAATTGCTTTGTGGGTTGATAATGATGTGGTTCAAATTGGATCTGTTTTGCGAAGCCAGACGACTGTCCGCATGGATGGTTAGCACTAAAGACGTTAGAAAGGAAGCATCGGAATGAGGCCTATAAAATACTCGTATCACAAAAGTATGATAAGGAAGCCATGATTAAGTTCAAAATTTTCATAACGAAGGTACCTGGAAAACAAGACTTGAGGGGGTGTTTTAATACAAATAAATCTGGTTTGTAGATTGAAGGATTGGTTGTTAAATAATGTTGTTTGTAAAACTAGATATAAAGATGCGTACTTAAAAAAAACTGGTGTTAGCGGACAGCCTTCTGCACAATTTGACTCAACTAATAAACACTACACGATATCGTACTCACACACACACACACACACACGCACACACACATACTGGTCCACAGTATGCAGGTTCAAGGCAATAATGCCAGTTGTAAGAACTTAAAAATGTAGGTTAGAAAGTTGGAATTGCCTCTAGTGGCACAACGTTCATACCAAGTGCCATGGAAATTTGTCACTCGTCATTAGCAGGGCGACAGAAGCACAGATGGACACGCACACATGACGTAGACGTATAAGCCTGTCGTTCCTCGTAACGTAGGCAAAGGAAACTTAAGGTACACAATACAGCTGAATGAGTTATTTAGTTGAATATACAGGAAGCCATGGACCGATATGGTGACGGGTGTGGCCAACGATTGTGAAAACACGAGTTTTGTGATGCCGTGTAGACTGGTAAATAGTCACCGGTTTCGAGGGACCTTGCTGTCTCCATATTCAGGATAGTTCATTCTTCTTAGACTGCAACGAAGATGTAGGCAGAAAGCTCTTCCGAAACGTCGGTAATTATTTACTAATCTAAAAAGCGACATATTCCAGCAAACTTGCATATTCATCAACACCGCTGAGGGGAACTAAAGCCTCACGCTATAGTATACAAACCTACAAGACGGACAAAAAAGTCAAGAGAAAACAAAGATACCAGAAAGAGAATTTTACGACACGTGAAGACAGAAAGACGCTCAACTCGTGAATACAAGAACAGAACCGTCCTTACGGTTATCAAGGTACAAAATTATCACAGTTATCGAAAAACTGCCGCCTGCAGTAACGTCACCTGCACACTGCAAGTGACTTGCTCAGTGACTGAACAGCAAAACTACTGACATGGAAACTCAAGAAGTTTCCATTCCTGTGGCCCAATAGCCCAAATCAGGCCTAGGCCGCCTCCTTTTGGAGGTTTCTACATCATACTAAGTTAGACACACCACACTCAATAGGACTCCTCTGGATGAGTGATCAGCCCCTTCGCAGAGACCTCTACCTGGCAACACATAAACACTCACAAGACACAACCATCCATGCTTCCGGTGGGATCCGAACCCAAGATCCCAGCAAGCGAGCGGCCGAAGCCTCACGCCTTAGACCGCGCGGCCAGTCCAAGGACTTAATTACATGCGTTTCAACAGAAGACTAAGTATTCCTGTCTTATTAAAGCTACATAAGTGTCCCTGTGCTTAACTAAGCACTAAGCCATAAAGAAGTACGTACGAATAAGATATATCTCCATGCCAGCTTAACGTTTAAAGCACAGTGGTAACTATACGCACCACTACACATGAAGGTTGTTTGTTTCTCATTATTCTCAGAAGAAACAGCATTTCTTCCCTGAACACTAGTAATAATGATGGTATCTGAGATTCAGTGTGTTTCCTTATGTGGAAACTAAATTCTTAAAGAAAATCAAATAAGAAGATATTTCAGTCATCGCAACTTATTTATTAAAAATATGGCGTCCAAGTAATCTACTTTGTACTAAAACCATCATCGGGCGGAACATGACAATATAAAATGTAGAGAAGGGGGTCGGTTATAACAAAACCTTCTGACATATGACAAATTTTGTGATCCCAGTGTTTCTTTACATTGTGTGTATAACGGTGAAGTTCACCCTACAATCTGCCATGAAGGCACAGATAGGCAGTAGAGGTATAGCTCTTGTCTTTCTTTAACCTCGGCGCTAAACTGGGGTGGGCGGCATTGTGTGCATTCGTACACAATGTTATATTGATTGAAGTAAACCTCTTATTTAACTTTCCCTACTGTACACTAGATGATCCAAATACGGACTGAAACAGTACACGTCACTTAGATTAACTCCATAACCATTCATTTCATTTTTTTAAGTGTCAGTATATTAATTTTTTGTGAATTTCAAAGTGTTAGCCTCGGAAGTAGATGGATTTTTTTTTGTGAAGGGCCCCGCAGCAGGCGCTACGGACGCACCGCAGCCTTTAGGCTTCTTGTGCAACCCTGTGATGAAGATGATGATGATGATGATTATTTTTTGTCCTTTTCCTAGTAATGGAGCACCGGTGGAATGAAATTGACAGGAGAAAATCGAAGTACTCGGAGAAAAACCTGTCCCAGTGCCACTTTGTCCACCACAAATCTCACATGGACTGACCTCGGGATCGAACCCGGGCCTCCGCGGTGGGAGGCCGGCGGCTAACCGCCTGAGCCATGGCACGGCCAAGTAGATAGGGTTAAGTGCCAGTTAAGCCCTAGCCGCTTAACCCCCAAGGAAACACCACCGCAGCCAAATGGATAAAAGGACGGGTGGAACACACAGCTGCTCGCTGTCATTAAGATAAAAATCACTGTCCTTCATGGGAATCGAACACCGATTCCTTGGTCGTCCAGCCCGTAGCCTAGTCACTATAATGACTGAGCTACCCCCAGGTTCCCGTGATTATTAACCCTTTAAATACGAAGCGTGTCTGTTTTATATAAGAACTCAGTGCGTACCGCGCTGTAAACGCTCTCCACTTCGGTTATAAAAACCAGTCATTTAATGTTTTATAAGACAAAATTTGTTGTTTGTTGTGACATCCGTACAAAACAGATAAATGCAATGTGGGCACCACGTAGAATTGTTGAATGTTAAAGTTGGTGGTACGTAAAGTTACCGCTAGGCTTTAAAAGGTTAAAATCATAACAAACAATTATGTCGATCCCAGTGGCCGCGCGGTCTAAGGCGTAGGTCTCCGGTCGAGCGCTTGCTGGGATCGTGGGTTCGAATCCCACCAGGGACATGGATGTTTCTCTCTTGTGACTGTTTGTATTGTCAAGTAGAGGTCTCTGCGACGGGCCGATCCCTCGTCCAGAGGAGTCCTACCGATTGTGGTGTGTGTCTGAGTGTGATCAAGTGAAAATAAATAACCTTGACACCTGCTGTGAGTAGGTAGAAGAGGCCAGGACCGCGAAACAAACAATTATTCACATCTTTCACGTTCTGAAAAAAAAATATTAGGTTGTGGAAAGCATTTATGAGGCCTACTTCTGTTCAGATCGTTCAGTCTGGATCTCAGAACCAGCAACAAATCTGCCGACTGCGCGCCTTCATGATGTGGCGCTAGGACAGCCCAGCCTGTTACGTCATTCCAACGTCTCTACAAGCATAGTAGTACGTTCACTTTAGGTTCTTCAACATAAACAGGTGGCGAATTAGAGACATTAATGCACAAAAGTCTCCTTTTGCAAAACATTTAATTACAATTATACCCCGACATAGCGCTACCCTTTGTTTACCGCAATTTGTGGCGCTATATCGAGGGTGGCACTAAATCTAAATGCAGTATAATAGGGATGTTCTGTTCACAGTCTTGCATGGGCACTAAGTGCGGGTGGGGCTATACTGGGGGCCGCTATATGGAGGTTTAACTGTATTTCTAAAACCCTTGCTTCAAATATAACTATATACAACGGAAAAGTTACGCTTTCCGTGTCCGGTTCAAACAGGAATTACAGAACACAGTCTCCGTGACTTTTCACAGTCCTTCAATTTCCTAAATAGTATTTTACAACAAACTGGCATCAATTCAACACAATTCTTCCCCCCTCTGAATTAATAATCATCTTCACAGACTTTTGATAATACGAAGTTTTGTAAGTGATAAGGCGTACATAACATTCAGTAAAGTATTTCAATTCCCTACGTTTATTATGGTCCTAGTATTTTCTACTGTGTTATCATTTGTGAACAAGAAATTTCCTTCTGACAGGCAAATTTGCTACTTTGGGTCGTTTGCGTGGGTTCTTCTGTTTTAAAATGGGTAACATCCTCACCGCGGGCAGTAGCCCCACGTGACCTCCTCGTAGCAGCTCATGAGAACTGGAAGGCGCCGCATAAAGTTTCAGCCCAACATCAGGTATGTTCTCGCTCGTCCACGAGGCAAAATCTCGTCTTTATCCTCGCATTTTTCACTGTCGTTTACCACTAGTATAGAACTGATGGACAACCTTGACTGCAGCAGCAGTCATTCCTTTATTACAAGGATTCGTATCCCAGAAAGGTCCTGGACAACCAAGTAATTCAAAACAAGGATGCCGAATTTTATTAGATCCGGGAGAACAACAAGAAACAATGGCCCAAACACAGCGTGAAGGATCCTCTACTGTAGGATGAGGCTTGCTGGTAGTGCAATCTGGGACATCGTTTGCTTTCTTCCCAGCAGGAAATCTCCTTCCTCCTGAGACATGTTCAATGCAAGAATGGCTCTTCTGAACATCTGTGGCTTTAACAGATGCACCTGCATCGCCTCCTTGATTTGACAGTTCTGTTCTTCGTCGACAGGGATTCAGTACACATTTTAATTCCATCTGTACGGATGGATCGTCAATGTCCTGGCTTTGGTTCCAGACAAGAGGCTCGTCCCTAGACATGAAATCAGTCTGACTGCCGACAACAGACCCGTCCCAAATCATAACATCATCCTGATTATGAAGAATAGGATTTTCTCGAGTCATTAAGTGGTCTTGATTGTCGACAACGGGCTTCTCTTGAAAGACGACTCTGGTGTGTCCTGCCACAAGTGCCGACAACGTTCTTTGCGGAAATAAACTGAGTCGAAGATACTGAGATTGTTGGAGGTATGGGTTCATGTAATAGCCAGCACTAGCGTTCAGCGTTGTGGTTACATAACACATCCACACTACCAGCGAAAGGATGAATCTACACGTAGAAGTGACGGACATCCTGAAGTTTACTGAAACATAAGAGCAAATGAAGAGCTTTCTTTATATGACGGTGCGGAAGCCTGGCGGAAGCGCTGGACTAGTCTAACCTGTTCGCTCTTACAAGCATGTGTCGCAGCATCATAATATGAAAATTCTGTACGGTGGGAGTGTAACTGTACGACTGAATTCGAATGGCTCAGGATAAGGCCTGATGGTCTGCACTCAAGACGGTATTAAACCTTTAGTCGTCCAAAAAAGGCGGGAAAAATTGGCAGGTGGCCGACTACCAGTTTCTTCAAGGACAGAAGCGAGAGGAAATAACTGATGGCTGGAGAAAATTACATAACAGGCATCACTCTTTACCAAATACAGTATTACATTAAGACGACTGGATCACGGAAGATGGAATTGGCGTGACACTTAGTAGCAACTATGGCGGGGGCACACCATAAGACACATCTATATAAAGAAATTTAGCTGGAGAAATTTCGTAATGGAAACGAAATGATAATATTAAAATTAATCTCATAAATAGGGTATAAAGATATGGACAGACTATACTACCATAAATTCCAAATGTGGATTCTCTAATAGGGTAATAAACCTGCGCGTTCCATAAAAAAATATGGCATTATCAAACCAGGTGAGCGATTATCATCTACTTTACGGAGGAAGACAGCTTTTATATATGCATATATATATATGTTACCATAGTTTGAATATTACTGTCTTAAAACCATACTGTAAAATCTTTGTTCATTTTTATGTAGCTAGTAAACACTGTGTTCAACATTATACTATACCCTTTCCGATTTTTACTACGTTTCATAGTGTCACGTGGGGTTTAGGGACTGTCGGCTCTTCAGAAACTGAAATGTAGAACCATATTAAAAACACAAATAATCTTCAAAGACGTACATGTCTGACAATTTAAAGTATTTCATTTACCTTCCTGCAGTTTACATTGCGAGCGTTCAATGTGAGTGACTGGCGAGTCTTTTCCATGTGGCCACCACTTAGAAAAAAAAAACTATTCTAAGGTGTGTCGCAGTTTGCATTTCATTAATTTATTTCGCTTTGATCTTCATTATGTATATTTTTACACCATTTTCTACCCCACTGAATGCTAAATTAAAGATTATGTTTATATAAAAACCGACAAGAAGGATTCGAACCAAAACAAACGTTTGGAACGTAGCTGCGTAAGAAAACTACTTAAAATCTCAGAATAAAGGAACGGTGATAACTACACGTTCTGAGAGTCATTAATGTCATCTTCATTTGCGGTAACAATTTGTTTCTCTGCTGTACGCGTCACTGACAAGTGCCTGTTGAATCTTTTCGAAAGTTCTTCGTGCCTGAAAACGTTTTCGCAACTTACTTGTGCACAAATTATTTTTCACTTAGATAAATTCAATGCAACAAAAAAAAGGTAACGAAATTTTTTTCCCCCAAACGCTGTTTGATTTGCTTCCAGCACCTGGAAGTCCAGACTGTGTAACAGTGGATTTGAAAAAATTACACCTACATCACAAGACGTCTCATTGCTTGCTTAAAAAATGAAACTATGGTCGTATGGTGCTTATTAAACTAAAGCCAATACGGTATGAAATATAAAATACAATAAAATAGTATTAATGTTAGTCCCTACATGTTTCGGCCAATGCTGACCTACCTCAGGTAACAATATGTACATCCTGGAACGTGGAGAAGAATTTACATTGCTGGTCATAGTTAGGCACAATAAACTTCTAACTAACTACACGGAGCAGAAGCCTTCTTGAGAAGCTAACAGTTTCTCAGCTAGTCAAGAAATTCTCCGCATTTTATGGAACCCGGAGGTTCATTACCACATTCACAAGAGCCCGCCACATGTCCCTATCTTAAGCCAGCTCAATCCAGTCCATGCCCCGCCATCCCACTTCTTGAAGATCCATTTTAATATCATAATATACTTCACTGTGATTAAATATTTACGCGAAATAAAGAATTTTTTGAGGTTAATATCTTAAAATAATTAAGCCCTAAACCATCCTGTGTGTTTTCATATATCTACACTCCCTACTCTAAGTGCGAGAAAATGGAGACGTGACTTCAGATGTTCAAATATTACGTCTTGGTTTTAGTCGCAAACAATCAAACAAATCGAGACTGCAGTATACACACACACCGGGTTTTCCTAAGTATAAGAAATTACCCACACAAAAATTACTATCTATCGCGAGGCAAATTCCACAGTGTGTTTGTTACTTTGCTACCTCTATAAACGCAGAGGCGCAGACTGCTAGCCTAAACCACTGCAGCCTTTCCAGAACTCGGATATTTCAAACAGGACGCGACTGAGAATCATCAAAAATTGATTTGCACTACGACGAATGCAAGACTGGTAGGCATACGTGACATATTACTGCTTTATTAAACTACAAAATTTCGTTTTAGAAATGTTGAAAAAATAGCTAAGAGGACGGATGATGAACACAGCGAATTCGGCTACAATTTCCCTACCAGCCCATCAGTACAGTATACATGGCGTTCGGATAAGGTAGAATAACAACATATTTTTCCACCTTCTCATGAACCCGGAATTAGGGCAGTGAACATGGCTTCATTAATCCAGCTACGTACACAAAATGAAGAAGAATGGACATAAAACGTAACAGAAGGAGACAGAAAGAGGTATAAAATGAGTTTTGGAGTATGGAGTGTTAGTTTACGAGCCACCCTTGTAAATGAACACAATGTCACAGCCATTTGAATATTTACGTAGGGAGAGAAACAGGGTTACATAAGACGTAAAGCAGTAAAACGAAAAACATAAAAACATATGAAGAAACGAGAAGAATGTTGTAAAACATAACAATATGTTGCTACAAGGACCTAGGCACTAATATGAATATTCTCCTCCCTCGCACGTTCCTCCCGTAGTCCTCTCTTTTTTCCCTTCTTGTAAAGGTCATAAGGGAAAGCGTCACTACATACAAACCCCAATTTGTTCCTCCGCCTGCACACTTATTCGCCCTTTTCCCCAGTCGTGTGTTTATAAACTCTCGAAAGACTTCTGACAAATACTCAAATATAAAATTTCGTGAAAATCCGTACAGAGGAAGCCGAGTTGTTCCATGCGGACGGAAGGACGGACAGACATGACGAAGCTAACACTCGCTTTTCGCAATTTTGCAAACGCGCCTAATAATGAAGCAACTAGACAGTTCGTTTCACGTTCTTGAAAAAACCGGAAACAAACGATGTTTCATATATGTTATCATACATTGTGTCCAACATGGAGATTTGCGCGTTTAATTATCTCTATCTTGATTTCGAATTTCCGTCTGTTCTATACACATTCTGACCTCAGTATTTTGTTTGGTCACAAAACTGATGTAAAAAAAACTATTATTAATTATTTTCCTTTGTGCAGCGCTAGCAGATCACTGATACCAGCAAATGTGTTACACGGCCATTGATAACGTGAGGAATCATGCCTGATATTTTAAGGCTTCTAATTTTGGTTCAACCCTGAAAGTATAAGGGACACAACCCCTGGATACCATTTGGAAAGCAGCGGGGCCAAAACTTAGAGGGCTGGCTATACTGACTACGACCAGTTTGTGGGCTTTCTTAGGCCTTATAGGACAGTGACTGGATAAGAACATAAATAATTGTTTTCTACAAATTTCCAATGCTAACCAATCAACAATAGCCGGTATACCGATTACGGGCTCGACGTTCGAAGATTCTAACGCCGGCGGGAGCCAGATTTCCCGCGCCCGTCCAGACCGGCCCTGGGCCTTACCCAGTCTCCTGTGCAATGGGTACCGGGTCTTTCCCGGAGGTAAAGCGGCCGAGGCGTCCCGTCTAGTTTCGTTTCGTAGTCCTTACCTCTTTTACCTACTCACAGTAAGTGTCGAGGTGGTTTATTTTCACTTGATCACACTCAGACACACACCACAGTCAGTAGGACTCCTGTGGACGAGGGATCGGCCCGTCGCACAGACCTCTACCTGACAACACAAACATTCACAAGAGACAAACATCCATGCTCCCGGTGGGATTCGAACCCACGTTCCCAGCAAGCGCTCGGCCGCAGACCTACGCCTTAGACCGCGCGGCCACTGGGATCGGCCCACTCCCATCTAGTGCCGAGGTTAAAGGAGTACAGCTATACCCCCACTCCCCTCTTTGCCTTCATAGAATGTTATAGGGTGAATTTTGCCTTTTTTACCTTTAACCAGTTAACACTAGATTAACATAACTGGAAGGTTCAATACCGACGCTAGCAACTTCCGCCTATCGATACGTTCTACTCTCGTAAACTATATCGCTACTATATTTGAGTTATCACCCTTACCACCAATTGAGTTATCGGTCTACCAAGTGGACGTCTTCCAAGAGGTTTCCCGACAAAACGTATGAACACATTTGTCTTTCCACCCCAAGCACACGCAAGGTCCATCGTAGTTTCCTACAGTCTTCTGTTCTAAGTGTAATAAGAGCACGTGAACGGTAAAAATCATACTGTTGATCTAACACAAAGAGCTTTTAACGCAAAACTCAACACTGCAGAGCGGGCGGCATTATCGGCCGCTATGAAGCAGTTGATGTCCCACGTTAAGACGGGACTCGTGGGACTGAGCACGCCTACTGCACAGCGGGCGGCGTCATCGGCCGCTATGCAGTAATGCAGCTGCGAGCGGGTTTGTAGATTCTGCGAGTTGGTTGCGCTTTACACTCTACACAGCAGGCTTATCCTACACTATTCATTTACGTGTGTTCCCTTTCTAGCTACCAGCCAAACCTATCGCATGCGCTAGATTTCACCACCATAACCATATTACTTGACCTGCGCATTTATCTCAGGAACGATCTCGGTTCTGTAGTATCGTGCACTCCCGATTCTCCGCGTCCCGATTTTTCAAGGTTCCGTTTCGTCTGCGCCGACAAAAACGTTTCGATGTTGGGTAAAGAATTCAACTGAAGTGTGTATCTCTGTGTACAAACATGTATTTCACGCATTACTCTACGTACTTCATTTTGGCCCCCTTCTTTCTGTATTCGTGTATACAGTTACGTGATTTAAGTGCGTATTTTAACGTACTCTAAAAACAAATGCTAAAAGAAAGATAAAATTGTCACAATCCGCGAGGTTCGGGCTTTTCGGTAATTCCAGACAAACTCCGTCGCGTTCGTCTCGAACTATCCAGATTTTACTCTATTCGAAACCGTTCACTTACTTGTCTTTCAAGCCCACAGGGGCCCACTACAGTTCAGTTTCCTAACCATCCAAATACTTTCCTGCGGACTTTGTTTCCAAACGCCTGTAATTTATGTTAAAAGTAAGAGGCAGGATTCTCACGTCCATACAAACCAACCGGAATGTAAGTCTTTTGCACGTTAATAATAGTTTCAGTTTTGCAAAGTAGAAGGGACGATAGGTTTTGGAATGAATAATAACAAACATCACAAATTTTTTATTCTCCTAATTTCTTCACAGCGCCCATTTCTATTCCATACCACTACTGTTACCAGGCACCTAAACTTCAAACATTTTACAAATGACGAGTAGAAGGCGCATTCGCAAAGGAAATATCGTCTAATAGCCTCGTAACGTCCGTCCGTCTGTCCCTTTGTCAGCGAATATCACAGAATGGATTTTTGTGCAATTTCACATTTGGAACTTTCACTAAAATATGTTCACATATTCAGATCTCGTTAAAGTCGGTCAAAAATACACAAACTCTACACGAAGATCTACATACATTTACACGACTGATCGTTATAACCGGAACAGATTGTGTTCTCTGTGAGGTAAGAACTGAGGCACAGGCAACAAATTACGATGAAAACATCTCGCTCTTTACGAGACAAGTACGAGAAATGAAACATATATCACCCTTTATTAGATAAGTATAGGCAAAAGGATATCTCGCTGTTTACGAGCGTAACAGAACAAAGTCTGCAGAGCTAGACAGGCAGTAGAAACATCTGACGATATAGACACAATTAGCCTATCATCACACGTGACAAAGAGAAGATAACAACAACCGTGTTCAGACGGCACTTAAAGTAACTACACACAGCATGAAAAATAACGGAACGAAGACGCCGGAAGTGATATGCCTTGCAAACATTTCCTAACTTGTTATATAATAACTTTTTTGCTAGCTCAAAGTTTCAAAGCTGTCATAATTTGCGCGTATTTACGGTACTATCAGCTTTAGTATGGGTTTTTCCTCTACTCTTTAACGTTTTTACCGCCCTGTGCCACTTGTAATGCAAACATATGATCCCCCCTACGGAAACACCTAGCTCTTCTCGATAGTCAGTGTAGTGGGGAGAAAAAGCAAGAGCCGCATGAATGAAAAGGACGCAGGCGAGAGTGCTGATGCTGCAATATTGTTACACAAAGGAAGACAAAAAGGCGCGGCTGGCAATTTGAAGGAAACCTGGCCCATGGGTTCACTATTTGTTGTGCGTCAACCAACGTCCTGACATGATTCTTCGGTAAGATCGCATAATTTCCTGTTTGCTTCCCTCTGTATTGTCTACAATGACGTGCAGGAATACATCAATATGTCATACCAGAGACTAAAGAACTTCCTACATAGTCGTTTGAAAGCGAAACAAAGCATCAGATTTGTAATAACAGTGTATTCCTTGTAGCAATATCGTGTTCAGTAGTGTTCATTACGTAAGGTATATTTGATATGCACGACATGCCAGTTGCCTCTATTCCCATCACCACGTACCTTCGTGGTCCTTATTCGATCCCAACCTTCGCCAATAGCACTTTACGATCGTAATTCAGCATAAGCCCCACTCTGACTCTACTGAACTGTGGAGACCCTACTGAATCTAATCACCTTGACGGGTAAATATCACCACATTTTTGAAATACCTATCTACAGTCAGTAAGAAAAAGTGACGACGTCACCCTCCTGGCAGCGACATTGTCGGCGTCAGTTGAAAGTTTTGCCGGAGTTATAGTCCATTTTTAGGTAAAAGAAACTTCTGTGGTTATTCTATACCGAAATTAAACTCAATTAATTATTGCTATGTACCATTTAGAAGCTGCTACAGTCCAAACTCTTTTAAATGGAATCTGACCATAACGGAAAACCTCTCTTTAGCGGAAAACTTTTGGAGTCCCGGCGATCTGAGTCCCGAGAATCCAAATTGCAGGTACCCGCATTAAAGGGAACCTGCCTGCAACGGAAAAAACTTCGGTCTCTTCAGGTGTCACTGTGTAATATTTATTTACACGACTATTACGGATTTGAGAAACTATAAATCTTACACTTGTGGAAGACCAATGAATAACAAATATCACTTCTCACACTACTGCCTCCGTCCGTGTTACAAGCTACGCTGTAGCCTATACAGTTAACTTACCTATGTTTAAATTACAATGATCAAACAGCTTATGGCTTTTGACCAGTAATATGGTAACACACTAATCCACACTACTTAGAAACCTTTGTTTCTAAACCGTATGCTTTGTAACCAAGAAGACTACAATTTGAGTAGATTAATCGTATTTCAGTACGTTTCGAACTGTACATTTAATAGTTATTTTCATTCTTGCAAGTTTAAAGCACACATCCACAGAATTTTACGTGTGTTTGGTGTCAGATGCGGATCATGGAGTCTTAAGGCCATGTCATGGCTCAGGCGATTTGTTGCGGGCAGCTAACCGCCGATTTGCGGTGGACATACGTGGAACTAAGACCAAGTTTCACTCCGAATACTTTGCTTTTCCTCCTGCCAGCAACACTCCATCCGAGCTGCATACTCATTCATTCATCGCCCACGTTATACAATCTCAGCAACTGACAGTCATTACGTAACATCTTAAGTCTGGACTGGCTCTTTCGTAATGAATGGGCGCCGTAATTCTGTGGTAATTAACCCGCGGGAAGAAGACCACAGTTGGTTCGCCGGACTTCGCAATGTGAAATCTGGACAAATTTAAAGAGCAGCACTCTATAAACAATAGAAGCGAACGTTCAGAAGCTGGCGATGAAGCCACTCCTAACTTCTCACTAACATTCTTCGACCCATGAAATTAAAAACAGACGCCCCACGAACATCAGGTTATGGTAATCTCTCTTGTGTGGACTCCACTCGACTGTCGATACCCACTTGTGGGCACAACGAATTAAATTATTTAGCCCTTTAAAGACTAAGAGTATCTGTTTTATATAAGGACTCAGTGCGTACCGCGCTGTAAACACTCTCCACTTCGGTTATAAAAACCAATCTCTTAATGCTTTATAAGGCAAAACTTGCTGTTTGTTCTGAGATCCGTACAAAACACACAAACGCAATGTGGGCACCACGTAGAATTTTTTAATGTTAAACCTGGTCGTATGTAAAGTTACCGCTAGGCTTTAAAAGGTTAATACGCGTACGCCAAAATCTTAAATTTCCTTCAAAATCTAGACGATTACTTATTGCCTTTACTTTTCACATAACAAGATTTTCTGATATACAGCTTTTACAACGGCCACTATTCATATGAGCTGATCTCAGTGGCCGCGCTGTCTAAGGTGCGGGTCTGCGGCCGCTCGCTTTCTGGGATAACGGGTTCGAATCCCGCCGGAGGCTGAGACTCTTGTGAGTGTTGTGTATTGTCAGGTAGAGGTCTCTGCAACGGGCCGATCACTCGTCTAGAGGAGTCCTACCGAGTGTGGTGTGTCTGAGTGTGATAACGAAGCCTCGACAACCTTAGCAGGCCCAGACCGACTAATGCTGTCGAACCATGATAAAAAAATTTTATTCGTATGACAGTCGTGTTGGTTTTGACACCGTATAGGTTCGTGGTTTTGCACCAAAGTTTTGGTGCAGCGTGCCATCTCTGTTTTCAGGGTTGTCCAATTACGTCCACTTAGACGCTTCAGACGAAGATAGCACGTTCGTCCGAGACGTCGGTGTCGGTGGTAAGGACAGAGCGATTGTAATAGGCACACTGCAGAGACAAGCCTTGTTATTTCTGCCCCTCAAAGGACCTGCATGACCAGCTGGTTTACAGTCTTCTATCATAAACTGATAGTGGCACAGCTTGTCAAAAAGTTCTCTGAGTTATGGAATCAGAACTTTAATTACAGGGGGGGTCCGTCATTTGACCATGTCGTAAGCCAGCTGAATCCTTCAGAAGCAACTTTAATTTTTACTCTTCTACATCTAGACATCACAAATGTCCTTCACGTCGGGTTGTCCTACTAAAATTTTCTATCCATTTTCCTCCTCTCTAACGGGTTGTACACGCCTACAGCTGGGAACGTACAGGATATTCAGAACCTTCCACATCAGTTCTGCGCGCCACCACTTTATCCACTGAGAATATAATGCCATCTTTATCCTTGGGTCACAAATTCCGTAACACCTGGCAACAAGGGCACAAATGAGAGTACATACACCAATAAAAATTAACACGTCAAACGGACAATAATTTTTAAAGGACAAGGCACAAATTCTGTGCGGCACAATATTAGAAATTAAATGGTAGCAGTTAATTACATTAAATGAGTCCGCAAAGTACATCTGTGTTGAAAAATTAGTAATGAGGAAGGTAATTAATTATATGACTAAGATCATTAGTTCAGAGTCAGAACTCATTTCCGTCCGTTTCAAGCACTAATTCAATTTTCTGGACGCAAATTGGGGCGCCTGGCATAGTACCCTTGTGCTTCTACACGAAAGACGTCCACTAATCCTTCCCTTCACTTCAGAACTAAACAAATACAACTTTGAAGATTCAAGTCTTCTGGGATGTTACGTCGTGTTGAGTAGTAAATAGTTAACGACGTTTCGGAGGATAATAGTGCCTTTTACTTCAGAGTCAATAAATCCAAGATTTCGGCAACACCACAGTCCCTCATATCTCGCAAACATACGAAGGTTATTTGTTGGCAATTAGTCTACTAAAGCCGTAGCGGAAAGAACATTCTTGATAGGTCTATATGAGACCACGATGTCAAACAGAACATTTACAAACAACATTTCTATTTCAAACCACCGTAACAGACAAAGTACTAAGGATAAATCCATATCTTCACTTAAAAGTTTTCCAGTAAGCGTCCTTCGATGTGTCTATTATGCAACACGCTGAACATCGAAAGAAGTTTCTATTCAAGCACGCTCCACTATTTGTCTAAAACTTCTTAAAAGGTGAGTCATCACGAGATAATGACGTATGTCTTTACGTAATTATCATGACCGCGATATATTTAGTTTTCAACATACTACCGTTATTCAAAAACCGGTGGGAGGTTCTAATATAATGGATTGTTACTTCAAAAAGAACTATATTTACCCCCGGTACGCCTTGAACAGAGGCTGGAGGGGGCCCAGAGCTGGTCCTGACGTTATGCGTACAAGAAAAGACACTTTTTCCAGTGTGGAATCGCACTACGATTGCTCAATCGTGTTAAATTTGCTTTCGTAATCACCTACCATGTATCCAAATCCTAATCTACAATTGTAATTGTTAGAAGTTACAAGCCAACAAAATCTAAATTAACACAAGTTTCAACGCCTACGCCGAATATGTATAAGTCTTTACATATACTGACACGGGGTGCATAATTAATCGGGGTTATAAAAGATGCAGCATTCAAAGAGAAACGTCTGAAAACCTGCTAGGAACAGCCTCCGATACACAACATAAATTTTACCGAAATAATTTTTAGGTGAAACCTTCGTTTCTTAGGAACGTTCGCATAGTCACGAAAAGCGCCTACTAAGCTTCGTCATGTCAGTCTCTCCGTCTGTTTGCATGTACCAGCGCGGTTTCAACTGGACGGATTTCCGTGAAATTTGATATTGGTGGCTTTTATAAAAATCTGTTGAGAAACTCCATACTTGTTTAAAACCGGACAAAAATGCCGGGCCCTCTACATGAAGACCGAAGTACGTTTTATTTTGCCGGCGACTTAAATTTGCCACAGAAGCACTTTTGTGCAAAACTCAGCATTTTGTTACTGTTGACAGAGACATGTAGCTCAAAAATACACAAGAAAGCGCCACAATGTTATGTTACACGTTCATTGCTCATTTTGTTAATTCTACGTGTAGTAGCAGCTTATCTCTAACCTTATCAGTTTCCAACAAATATCGCGATACAAATAATGTTTTAAATATGTGATAAATAAGCTCCAATTTAAATGAAATAAGTAAAACCACAACGCATTTGAATACATACTTCGCAAACTCGACGCCCTCAGTGTCTTACAGCTGTGTTACCATCACTGCATGCCCAACATCGTATTCACCCCCCGCAACTATGACAGCTTGAAGTGGGCAAAGTGACGTCAGCGAAAGCACTAGACGATAGATAGTGAGCACTGGTGCCGATGGCATCAAGGTAACGACTTCTCTGGTATAACTAACGTGACGTTAGGATCGTATTTGCATACGTTTAAAACAATCTGTCCCAATCTTGTATCACTCATGACTTGACACCTTTGTTCTGGAAATATTTCGAACTCACCGCCATCTTCTTAACGCTTTTTTCTGTGACTCTACAGCAATTTTCGCTTTTATTGCACATCAACTTTTTGAGTCTGTTAATGTAGATTCTTTAACCATTTAATAGCCAGTGGTAACCATATGCACCTGCATATTTGAGTTCATTCACTATTTTTAATACGGAGAAAATGCACGTAGCAGAACTGGAATTGATGATTATGTATCATTAAAGGTTTAATTCAGCAGCTCGCGAGCCAACTGCAGCTCTCGGGATGTTTGGTTGGGGTTCAAGTTTAGCAATAAATTTACCACTGACTTTCTCAAAAATGTGTGTGTAAATATGAACGTGGCTGGCATAGTAAAGACAAATATACAACGGATACACCATCCGGTTAGAATCCTTAAATTTATTAATCGATCTGTAGTTTAAGAAGACAGATTCATTTTGAACACAAGGTGAAACCCCGATATCGCGCCAACTTTATTCAACGCTCATGCAAGTTTGGGGAATAGAAATTCCCTATTAAACAGTATTCCGATTTACCACCTTATATATATATATATATATATATATATATATATATATATATATATCGCCACCCTCGACATATATATGCGGTGAACAAACAGTGACGCAATATCGGACTATGTACCTAGAAATTCTACATGAAATATTGCCTCTAAGTCAACAATTACAAGCTATTTCGACCGGCTGAAAATTTTAGGTTACGGCCAATCTATTTAACAGAAAAAATCAACGCAGACGACATATAAATCATAAATTCCTCAAATGTGCATAAAAACAAATAATAAAAGGCCATATAATATTAACGACAATCCACAGGTCCTTATCTGACAACAGTCGTTTATTACTTCCACTGCCGCTAGGCCGCGCGTGTGGGCCATCGGCTAAGTGGTTTACGTAATGCGATAAAAGAACGGCAATGGACAGTTCTCGGATAAAATGACGATCCTATATAACACACCTACAATTGTGAAAAATCAGAAGTGTAAATCCAAGGGTATTAAATGCTATTACTGTCGATAATGGTCCTGGACAAAGAACCGAACGTGTCTGTATGATACGTCATACATACGTTTCCTATCTTGTTCACGCCTCGACGTTGTTGTTCATTTATTGCAATTATAAGTGTATTTCCCAAGGGTAATTAACCCCATAGATTACATCAAATTTTAGACAAGGTCTATTGTATTCAAATTATGTTCCCTTTCTTGAATTTGAATACATGACTCACTTTATCTCTAGACAAGAGACGCTACAGTAGACTGCAATATCGACACGCATACTAAGAAACACCAAGGAAATTTAAGTGGAATAGCTACTGTCTGTATGTATCCTTCTAGCTCATGTCCCTCTAACCATCCTTTCTTGAAAACGAGAATACAGAACCAAAAGGAGGGAAACTTTAACAATTTGCTAAAAGTTTCAGGAGAAACTGCTATTAGAGTAAACGGGTTATAGTAAAAGGGGGGAAGGGAAGTTGACACAGTTTCTGCCGGGTAATAGGAACACTCCAGTGGGGTGATGGCAGAAGGCGAAAGGTTTACAAAGCTTCCGGGTATTAAAACTTTTCGAAGAACAAGTTTCTAAATAATTACTAACATGCTCCCGCAGTTTCATCTTTTAGGCTGGATTAATTATTGTTTTGTGATATTTTAGATAAAATTACCGAAAAGTTCTTTTGAAATTGACAACAAACCCCAAACAAGATCAATTACCGAAATGATTTTTAAACTAATATTCTCCTTGAAGAGAAGCTGGATATCGTCCAAAAATAACTAAGAAAACAGCAAATTGCTGAGATAAAATTTAATGTTAAGGCATGCGAGTGCAATGCATGCCACGAAGATTACATCAAATGTAGAAATAGCAGCGAGCAAAGTTTTCTGTGTATAGTACAGCACCGGTAGTAAGTGGCATTAAAAGCGAACAATGGAACAACCTTCCTATTGTAAGACCTTTATATTGCAGTCCGTTAAGAAGGACCTACACCGGTAACAGTTCCTACATGGTTTTCATACTCCCGTCTTTCTCATTATTCAAAACAATTTTACTACAATATTTTAACTCATTCTGCGGCAAAGTGAAGCGTTAACTGCTGCTGTGAGGTGCTTGACCCTGCAAACGTTCAACAGTCTTGATTCTTCTATAAGGATTTTCAGTACAGGTCACAATACAGGGTGTCCTCCTTTAATGTCGCCCCCAATAAAGTTGTTTCGCTTTAACGTTGACAGATTTGAGTAGGCAAAGTTTCGAAGGACGTTACCTAGACCCGGATTAACGTTGCTGTCACCGACGGATGACGGGATCACCAAAAGCCAGACTCAGGGGTTTAGTTGTTGCTTCGATCTACGCTGGGATTTTCGAAAACATAACCACGACGATCAGTTTTGGGTGCCCGTACCAACCGAAACGTCCAGACAATGCACCGAGAAGTAACCGAAGCAAGTAGAAGACAGTAACAGCAGCAAGAATCACGAAACCTGTTACTGTCTCCAGCCTGAAGCCAGAACATGGAAGCAGAAAGTTAATCTAAAATGTCGGGTACCAATGCATCGAACGACGCAGTATGATAATCCAGGAAACCAAAACCATAAACTGAAATAACATTTTCAGCAAGATTGTAAGAAACATTTAATATTGCTACTGTTTCGGGGTAACCGGCACAACGTGGCCGTAACAGTGACTAGACTACGGGCTGAACGTCCGGGAATTCGTGGTACAGGGAAAGATATTTTTCTCTGCTCAAAAGTGTCCAACCGCTTCTAGGGCGCAGCCAGCCTTCTAGTCAATGGTTACATGAGGCTCTTTCACCATGGGTAAACCGGGTGGGGCGTGAGTCTGACCAGTCACCTCCACCTAGCCCCGAGGTTCAGAATGGGTGAAGCTATACCGCCACTCCCCCACACGCTTATGGCGTGCACACAGACATCTTTACCTTTCCACCTTGCCGTTTAAACGATTTGCATAAATGGCGTAACAGGTAGACAATGCAGCCACGCAATACATATGCATTACGCGCATAGGATACTGCTGATCGATCGATTGACTGATTGACTAATTGATTGATTGATTTATTGATTGATCGATCGATCGATCGATTGGCAATGACAAATTCTAGACCGCATACACTATACAGCTTCGAAATTTAGGGTAAATGTATACGAAACGGAAAAGTGTGGAAGCGGACAAAACCTATTTTCAGCAACTATCACACAATTCCTGAGATGATACTGAGTAAAACCACCAAAAATATCTTCTGGTTCAGAGTGGAAACCAGCTGTTTCGAACATCGTTCAGAAGTTCGTAACACTCACACGTTCCGTTCAGTGTAACTGTATCACAGTCTGGTATTCATAAGTGGTACAGCAACAACCTCGCAGTGTGTTCCCTTTCAAGGCGTGCATTGCTTTTATTGCGCAAGTGTTTAATCAGGTGCAAAAGAAGTGAATACGACAAGATGAAACTGATGCCTTCAGCTAGATTTATATACGAACGTTGACATTCGATGCAGGAAAGGCAAAGCACGTGGTGGGATGTTCCATAATTTCACAAAAAATTTGTACGTATGAATACCTTTTATGGGTTCTGTGGAAAAAGTATAGCACGCAGTTCAGAGGCCGTGTCTTGTCTATTCATGTATCCCATCTCAGAAAATATTCACAGGACTTCGATGAAATTTGGTACTGGAATTCTACAGTAGAAGTTCCTATGTGAGCTTAGGTTTTAGGGTGAAAAGATTACGGATGATATGATTGCCGGAGCATTTAGCACGCATGACAGCACGCACGGAATATATGAGTAATACATCAATATGATAGATAAACTCAAGGAAGACCAAGTGTACGATCTGAAGTGTAAAGGGTAGGATAATATTAAAATGTATCCAAAAGTTACAGGAAGAGGATTGGAGTCATCTAGCTTAAGATAAATACTGACAGCGAGTACTTGTAAACACTGTAATGAACCTCTAGGTTCCATTAACGTCAAGTTAATCCCTTGTGACTCTGCCGATCTTATTACGATACATGTCAGCTTATTGAAAGACGTTATTTCAGCTGTGTAATGTAGCGCCGAGTAGTAAAAAGAAAGAATAAGGACAGAATTTATCGTGGGTTTATTATCCTGGAATTTTCCTGAAAGATTGAAGAAAACCAAAACTAGAATTCCCTTCGAGATACGTATAGGGTCTTCGGGTGGAAATTCGAAGCCGCGCCTTCCCGAATAAGAAGCAAGGGCGATAACCAGTCAACCGCGACGTTCAAAGTCTAAATGTAGAGAAACAGACATCCATTTCGTTTGAACCTTCTTTTTATATTTGATACAGCGAAGTCGATAAGCCAGTCTCTTCAGTGACAGCAGTACGGAGCCCGTATTAGGCTACCCCATATGCCAATGCGTGCTTGCTGGTTTCACAGCTCTCCCTGTCTGTGTGCAAAGCATTATGTACAGCAATTCTGTTGTGGAGGTTTAAATGGGTGATTAATGATGAGTGCTTTAAGAAGTAAGATTTTGCCAGCATTTCGGACTTTAACACAGCTTGAAGCAGATATCTTTCTGTTTTCTACATCAAAACAAAATGTGTAAGAATTTTTGAATATGTATCATTTACATAATAAGGTAGAAATGGAAGTTTTATTAAATTACAAATTACACTACTAACAGAATGAAAGAAACAAAACTAAATCAAACCCTATTCAATATAAGAAGTACCGTCACCTTCAGCTTCTTTAATGTTTATTATAAATTAGGCGGCTACATATTTCGACTGCATTTTGCAGTCACCTTCAGGCCGTTGTTACAAAAATTTAAAAGTCTGGTAGAAATCTACCGATATTTCGTAAGTGACGCTGTTTGGGCTGGCAGGTAATTACCGATGTTTGGAAAGCACGTGGTATCTCTTAATTAGGGTCGATCCCAGTGGCCGCGCGGTCTAAGGCGTAGGTCTGCGACCAAGCGTTTGCTGGGATAGTGGGTTCGAATCCCACCGGCGGCATGGATGTTTATCTCTTGTACAGTGTTTGTGTTGTCAGGTAGAGGTCTCTGCGACGGGCTGATCCCTCGTCCAGAGGAGTCCTACCGATTGTGGTATGTGCAAGTGAAATACAAAAACCCTCTACACCTACTGTGAACAAGTGGATAGAAAAGGGAATGATTATAAAAAACAAACAAACAATCTCTTAATTAGCATGTTGTTACATTAGAAATATTTAAACCCACGTAGCAATTCGTAAATGTCGCTTGAAAATGGAACAAACCCAGTGATCGTACTCTTCATAGATCGCAGTATTTCAGGCTCACTCTACAAAGTCAACATTACGTCGTGTAAACGCAGAACTGAGGCGTGAATTACTGGCACTGTATCTGCTACAGGGGTGTACAACTCACGCACATCATGGGAAACTTTCTCACAATGGGGACTGTAATAAAAGTTACTTCATGACTTTAACGAAAAACAGCGCGCCAGGTCTCGTCAGATATTGGGCCGTGGTTCACTGCTTGTACTGCCAAACATCATCCCGAATTCTGTGGTCTTCTAAAACCAATACACATCACAAGTTTAAAGAAGTAGTGAGCAATGTCACTTTTAGCATGCGCGAATGATTTCTAGATTAATTTCCTTTCCTAAGGAAGAGAATACGCTTACAGCATCAGTATTCCCTGTGTGTGTGTGTGTGTGTGTGTGTGTGTGCGCGTGCGTGTGTGTGTGCCCGCGCGCGCGTGTGTGTCTCTCTTTCTGTCTGTCTGCATGTGTGATGGTCCCGCAATTCACTCAAATATTGCGGTAAATTTTCTTGTTATCTAAATGTATACGTGACAGGCAATGTGTCTATAACGTAACATTGAGGCGCGTTCACATAACCATCGTTGCTGTGGAAAAGCAGTAAGTATTACATATTCTGTACGTGTGTGTGTGTGTGTGTGTGTGCGCGCGCGCGCGCGTGAGCGTGCGTGCGTGCGTGTAGCCTTAGTTATCCAGCATGCAAAGCGCATGCACCCTATTATAGTTATCTGCGGCCTGTACGGCTGTGCCATATTTTTCCACATTATCTCATAAACGGCACGATTTTCAGGAAAAAAGTTACCGAACATGAAATATGTGTTCAGATTTTCTCTACAAACAACATTTCTCAGTCTAGGAAGAAATGAGCGAGATATTATCAGAAATGTACATAGGTCTTCACGTAAAATACACTTTATCTTTGTCACGTTTTAATTAAATTTGAATTTTCTACGAAGAGTTGCGAAAAATACTCAAACATCAAACTTCATGAAAGTCCGTCCAATGGAAGCCGAGTTGGTCTATGCGGACAGACAGACTGACATGACAAAGCTAATAGTCGCTTTTCGCAATGTTGCCAACGAGCCTAAAAATTAATTTCTAGGGGTGATTCCCTTGGCCTCTCACACTGAGGGAGGAACAAAGACTGAGGCTATTCGAGAATAGGGTGCTAAGGAGGATATTTGGGCCTAAGAGGGACCAGGCGACAGGGGATTGGAGAAGACTACATAACGAGGAACTTAATGACCTGTATTCATGACCAAATATTATTCGGGTAATCAAATCGAGAAGACTGAGATGGGCGGGGTATGTGGCACGTATGGGGGAGGAGAGGGGTGCATACAGGATTTTGGTGGGGAGACCCGAGGGAAGGCGACCACTTGGGAGACCCAGGCGTAGATGGGAGGATAATATTAAGATGGATCTTCGGGAAGTGGGATGGGGGGGCAGGAACTGGATTGAGCTGGCTCAGGATAGGGACAGGTGGCAGGCTCTTGTGAATGCGGTAATGAACCTTCGGGTTCCATAAAATGCGGGGAATTTCTTGACCAGCTGAGAAACTGTTAGCTGCTCAAGAAGGCCTCTGCTCCATGGAGTTAGTTAGTTAGGGGTGATTCCCTATGTGCGTTCGCGTTTTGCAACGCCGGTTTTTAAAAGGTTAAGAATGAGTGGAGCTATACATCTGCTCCCAGTATGTTTTTATGGCGTGCAACGGGAAACTTCATTGTTACATAAATGTTACGATCCTACACACAGGGGACACTACCGTCGCTCATACCTCAATCATACGTCTGCACGTTGCGGATGTAGTGGTGATACGAAATCTAGTGGCACGACGTTCACACATAATTCACGAAAATCTGTCAGTTGCTTCAAAACCCATTAGGAACGTTCAAGACACCACACATGTGGTGAAGCCATATGCCTGTATTAAAACCTAAAGTCGGCTGAGGTTGGTTCTTTCCTCCAAGAAAATACATTACAGGAAGCAAAGATAAACTTGTACATAAATACACGGCGGGAGGTGAGAGATAAGCCACGCTCTTAAAGGCTGTAGGTAGTGTGGTACGGTGCCAGAGCCGAACAATGGTCTATACATTCTTCTTTGTATCCGTACGTGTTCCCACATCTGAATCAGTACTAACAGGACCTATTGCGACCTTGCTTACATACACATTGCGACTTGGGTATTCCCAGAGCCGAAAAGAAAAACGCAAGGACACTGCAACACAAATAATCTCATGTTTCAGACAGTGCTCTACGCAGAAGCGTCATGAGAGGTATAAGAAGACAGAAGTTACTTCATTCTTAAGAAACTAAGTCACTTAACGATGGTCAAGAAATTCCCCAGCATTTCGAGGAAACCGAAGACCCAGGGCAGTGGCCCAACAGGCCAAGGTTCTGACTTTTGTTCAGGAGGGGTCAGGTTCGAATCTAGGCCAGGACAACTATCCTGACCAAAGTTTCTTCTGATGTTCCTCAGTCCCTCCAACCAAATACTGCAACATGCCTGAAACAGGCCACGACCACTTCGATTAACATCATTCCAATTACAGACTCAAATGTTGGGCGTTATAGCGGGTTAAGTGGTAAACAATCCCCGTCGTTTGAAGGACGGTAATACCTTTACCTTCAGGGCCAAGCTGTCAAGTGTAACGTCGCAGAAGACGTGAGTCTTGTCACAGGTGCGAGAATTTCAAATCTCATATTCTTTCCAATTCATAATTCACTTCTCATTATGCCGCTCGATGCTCTATAAAGTCCGAAATGTTTCTCCGAAACTAGACAGGGTCATAACCCAGACGAGTGCAATCTATGCTTCTTCCGCATTGAAAACTTCAAAATGTCACCTACGAATAAGACACATCTGCATCGTTGGTACCAAACGAACTGGATCTCATTTTGATGGAATAGAAGAAAGCAGATTTACTACGTAGACTTTATTAGCATGCAACCAACGGAGGAATCTGAAAGGAAGGCCGAATAAAAGATAAAGGGGGCCAAATCTGAACATAAACCCTGGGGTAGGAATACTCAAACAAGACCAATCCATGGACGCTAATCATTCATATTTCAAATGATAATCTGTGGGCTCTCAGCATTTTCCAACTACTATTTAACAAGATATATGTTCGACCTTAATTTTTTAAAGCGTAGCGGTAACTTTACATACACCACGTTTAACATTAAAAAATTCTACGTGGCGCCCACATTGCGTTTATGTGTTTTGTACGGATCTCAGAACAAACAGCAACTTTTGCCTTATAAAACATTAAGAGACTGGTTTTTATAACCGAATTGGAGAGTGTTTACAGCGCGGTAAGCACTGAGTCCTTATATAAAACAGATACGCTTCGTCTTTAAAGGGTTAAAGGATTTTGATGGTGGTTAGTAATACTGCAATAAAATGTTCGGATAGAGTTGTCCCTGTGCACGCCATACAGGCAAATGCGGGAGTGGAACCTAACGCCACTCACTCTTAACCTCAGCACCAGACTGCAGTGAGTGGCGGCTTCACGCCCCTGTCGCAGTACGCCCGAAAAAAAAAACACGTACCCATTGACTAGAAGGCCTGGTAACCCTATACTTCAGTAAGCTTCATACGCTTCGTCTTTAAAGGGTTAACCCTTTAAAGACGAAGCGTATCTGTTTTATATAAGGACTCAGTGCGTACCGCGCTGTAAACACTCTCCACTTCGGTTATAAAAACCAGTCTCTTAATGTTTTATAAAGCAAAAGTTGCTGTTTGTTCTGAGATCCGTACAAAACACATAAACGCAATGTGGGCACCACGTAGAATTTTTTAATGTTAAACCTGGTGGTATGCAAAGTTACCGCTAGGCTTTAAAAGGTAAATGTTGTGTACATTGTCCGTAGTCTTCGGGTCATTTTTACACCACCAGGTTTCGAAAACTATAACTGATTTCGTCTTCACATGTAAAAGCAGAAGTGGGGAGTGTTCCGAAAACTGCGTCTGGTTTAGTACCCATGTAGAAAAGAGAGGGGGGCTTGGGGTCTGTTTTATGCAACGACGTTTTAACAACCGGGTTTGTCTTCATCTTCACACGGGAAAAGGGAGGTTTTTAGCTTTTCTAAACGACGAAACTCCCAAAACTAAGTCGCTTTTCTTATTCATGCATAAAAGGGAGTGTGTGGGGGGGGGGGGGTAATGTTTGCGAAGGATCCTATTCTAGTAGCCTAGCTTGAAGGAGCTAGTCTCTATCAATGGATTACTGGGATCCTCGCCGCCGCCGCCCCCTCCCCTCTTTTTCCACGTGAAGATGAAAACAGGCTAAACGCATCGGTACAAAAACTGAGGCGACAGACAATTTCCAAGACACTAGTCAAGCTTATCGCGTTGAACGTTATTTCCAGCCAACTCCATCGCCGCAGCACGTCGTTACGTCGTCTGTAGTGTGTTGACGTGGATCATTATCTTTGGCGAATGATTTATACTCCCCGCGCTGTATGTGTGAAACTGTGCAGAAATGCATCGTAACTTGTAATTCAACGTAAACTACAGACTGCTGATTTAGCACGTTCTAAGGAAATTATTCGGAGGTTAAGTCTCGTGCTGAATATCCTATGCACGCATTCCTGTCGTATTAATTGGAGTTACTTCTACCTCCACGACCTGCATGATTAATATTCAAGTACAGACAACATCAAAAGAATTATAACTCTGTAAAACGAGTTCTTCAGTTTTGGAAGTAAGCCAACGAAAGAATCCCAAATTATATAAAAAATGGGAACACATCTTATTTTACACCCTGTAAAAATCAGTACCAGTTTTTGCATGAATGAAATACAGTACGAGATTTGACGTTCTCGCGGCTCTAAGAATTAATATTAATGTCTTGTGAGATGTGTCGTCATGTAGTTTCGCAGGAATGTTCTGCCTCCATCTTCAGGTTCTAACCTCATGGCTGAAGATACAAGAATACGTTCCTCTGAAACATTGGTTCATATTTACCAGACTACACGATGTCAAAGCTCGTAAGTCTGTAACAGTAACGCAAATACAACTTCCTGTAGACATGTGTTGTTATTAATCCGAACTCAACAATTCATTACATGAAATAAATAAATAAATAAATAAACAAATAAATTTAGTAACTAAACGCGTGCAAAACGAAATATTCATCATTAATATCAGTAACTGCTACCATATATAACTTGCGCACTAATTCAATCCTATAGTTCATAGTCTCTCAGTCAGTCAGTCAAATGCCCACCCTGAACCGAAACTCGATGGTTCATTACCGCGTTCACTGAACCCTATACTGGAACTGATTAATCCAACCCACATCTCATTTCTTTAAGAGTCCTTTAATGTTGTCCGGAGTCAGGGTAACGTAGTCAGTATACCAGCTAGGCTAAGGGTTGGAGGGTCCGTGGTTAGAATCCAGGCAACATGTTTCGACCCAATATGGTCATCTTCAGGCCAACAGTATAAAATTCTTAAAAAGTACTGTATACAATTGCATTAAAAGATGCTCTGACACTTTCAGATCAATGCATGTTCCTCCGTCAAATTTGTCACGGTAATAATAAAAATGACTAAAAAAGAAATCGTAGGCTATGCTACTGTATTTCCATGTAGTAGAAGAATATGGATATAAAGTCCATGGAACGTCGCCTTGTTTGTCTTGTTAACGCTTGTAGTTGTTATCCGTGTTTGTTATGAATTCCAGTGATTATTTATTATATTTATTATAATAGATTCTTTTCTACTCCAGAACGTCCAGACCAGCTCTGGGGCCCACCCAGCCTCCTATAAAATGGGTACCGGTTTTTTTTCAGAGATAAAGCGGCTGAGGCGTGAAGTTAACCACTCACCTCCTTCTTGTGTAAAGGTTAAGAATGGGTGAGGCGATAACTCTACTCCCGTGCATGCCGTCATGGCGTGGGCAGCGAAAACTTTACCTTTTACCTTTATAATATTCTCTTCCAAACCATCATCCCTTCACTATTCCGACCGAACATTTGTCCTGTATTTCATTTATCATGCCTCTTCAGGCTGACACAACCCCCACCCACTTCAGCCTTAATTCCCTCATCCTTACAATATTTCGTGAAGTGTAGGAATTACGAAAGTTCTCGTTATGTAACTTTCTCCATCCTTACGTCAACTCGAGCTCCCTTAGGCTCAAACATTCTATCAGCACTTTCATTCATAATACCTTGAATCAATGTTCTGTCCTGATAATCAGGGACCAACTTCGTTCTGAATTCCTAATTACATCAATCATTTTAAACTATTATATCAGGGGTGGCCAGCTAGACCAGCTTCGAGTGCCGCACTTTAGGAGGAAACCTAGGCATAAGTCATGCATTAACCCTTTAAAGACGGAACGTATTATGTTTTATATAAGGACTCAGTGCGTACCGCGCTGTAAACACTCTCCACTTCGGTTATAAGAAACAATCTCCTAACCTTTTAAAGCCTAGCGGTAACTTTACATACCACCAGGTTTAACATTAAAAAATTCTACGTAGTGCCCACATTGCGTTTATGTGTTTTGTACGGATCTCAGAACAAACAGCAACTTTTGCCTTATAAAACATTAAGAGACTGGTTTTTATAACCGAAGTGGAGTGTTTACAGCGCGGTACGCACCGAGTCCTTGTATAACATAGATATGCTTCGTCTTTAAAGGGTTAATGCTGTACCAGGCAAAAGTTGCTGTTTGTTCTGAGATCCGTACAAAACACATAAATGCAATGTGGGCACTATGTATAGTTTTTGAATGTGAAGCCTGGTGGTACGTAAAGTTACCGCTAGTATTTAAAAGGTTAATAATAACAGAATAAAATAAATCACACTTTTCGTTATATGATGGTTCCTTATGTATATTCATCCAGCTACAACAGACAAAGTTCAGCTACTTACGAGCCTTTCTTCATAAAATCTTTTAAAACGACTTCACGTGCATGTGAACTACTTGAATATTACAGTTTACAGGCAACTTGCACGAGCCGCGTTGTGATCACCCCCCTATTGTGTAATGAGGTACCAGAACACACGACATTATTAGTACTACTTCCCTGTCTCATAGACGCAAGATAATTTGCGATATTTGTAATCACTCCAACAGTCTACTGGGATGTGACATTGTATTTTGGTGGATTGGCACCGACGTTTCGGGACATAAACACTGATACTCGTCTGCCAAATTACGCGCGTCACATCCTATAATACCGTAATCCTGGGGAAAATTATTTTCATTTGGTAAGGCTATATGAGACTTTTCTCACTTTTATAAACATACGGAATACAAGACACCTGTATTATATGTATTAGGTATCACCATCATTGTCCAGTCACAGTATTGTAGGCCAGTGTTGCCCTAACGTTTTGCTCGCAGACCCCTATTGACTTCGAAAAACAACCACAGATCCTCACATTCTTGCTCACGTAAATATAGAGTGTCCGGATGATAGATAAGTTCCAACTGCTTCGCAGCTTGGATCACCGACTTTTCATTTCCCAGATCACACAGCAGCCTTAAAACCTAACACAGTACAGTCGCCATACTTAGGCCTACTTGCCAGGTTACAACGCAGTTGACACACGCCTTCACTTGACAACTTCCTCTCCCACCAAACACCGCTGACACACTGTATCCCATGCCAAGCCGCGGTTATTTATCTGCATCTCTCACTCCTTCATTTCCTTTGTCCGTTCTGTCCAGTTTCCTTCACGGTTGCTTTCATCTGAGGACAAAAAAATGTAAAGGTATACACACTTCAACAAACGGAAAGTTGTGCTACAGTGACACTGCTTTATCTGATAGTTATGGTTGGTCGCTTCCCATTGTTTTGTTAACTGAGAGAACGTCGACGCGAAATAATGTGTTTGTGACGCGTGTGTGCCAGCCGAAGGAAAACCCAGCATCTTCTTTAAATATGATGCGTAAACACGTAATATTAACTGCAGTTCTTCTTCTTCTTCTTCTTCTTCTTCTTCTTCTTCTTCTTCTTCTTTACCACTACAGCCCTTTAAGTTTGTCCTTGTGACCCTTTTGGGCTTCATAATTTTTTACAGAATGTAGTTCTCAGGCTCATGACCAACCACCAACGTGGAGGGCCAGACTTTGATTTTAGGGTGTGCTCCCCTAGACAGGTTGGCAAACGCCTAAGAAGCCCTCCCTAACCCCTCGTTGTGGTACACTCTTGACTTCACTGCTAAGACCTGTCCGGCTTGGGTGACCCTACCAGTAGCTACGCTACCGCCGGCACAGTCCCCAGCTTCATTGCAGCACGCAATCCTCCCCGCTCGGCTTAACAAGAACCTCCGTAAAGGCTGTGCCACTCCCGAGAGGTTAATTGCAGTACACTAAACCAAAACACGAGGACCCCAACTATCACAGCAAACTGGAAGAACGGCGATTGCTGCGACGCTCGCAGTCACAGGAAATTATCTGAGTGCAAACTGGTATGATTTCTCGGATGAAACAACGTCCCTACACTTCAGCAAACAGAATATGATTCTCCTTAAAATAGCAAAAGCAAAGAGGATACGAGATGGGTAAGGAATGTAGTAAGCATAGGGGTAATGAAGGCAGAGAGCACGTCGAGGACCTCGATGTACCCCCGAGGATTACAACAAAATTTATTTCAACCATCTAGGCCTATATATTGATGACATTTGAAAGGCCCACCAGTAAAATTTGCCTATGATCACTGGTACTGGAATCCAGCCTGTCGGAACTGGGAGTGGACTGTCATCTTCATCAACACCGTCGTGAGAACCTCAAACATCGAAAACTACGAACAAACGAAAAGATAAATGCGTCGATATGTTCACGTCACCCAAGCGGTGTTTGCAAGCTTCAGTACATTGCTGCAACAGGGAAGAGGGCCATAAATTAGCCTGTGTGTGTGTTAGGGGAGAGATTTGCCCCCCCCCCCCCCCCACAATTATATTCACTGGGAGACCGATGCATTCGGATAAAAAATGTCTGACACTAAAAACAGAAGAGAAATGCCAGGAAAGTTCCACCTGTAAACAGTGTGAAAGTGGCGTATGTGCAATTAATGACAAACTGCCATATTAAGTGATAAAATTAGACGTTAACAACGGTGTATGAATTGAGTGAAGAAAAATGCATATCACTATAATAATAATAATCATCATCATCATCCTCATTGGCGCAACAGCCCTCCAGGGACCAAGGCCTTCCTTAGCCGAGAAGAAAAATGCTTATATAATTTTTATTGGAAAACTTAAGCAAACACGCAGCTTGAAATGCCTACAAGTAGATGGAACGGTAACATCATGATGAATCTGAAATACTGTATGAGGCATGCAATCGATTCATTGGATCAAGGCAGGAAAAAGTAGTTAGCTGTTGTGAACATAGTACTGAGCTTTTGGATTCCGTAAAATTTAGTAAATCTGACTAGATGAGGACTTACTAGCTTCTCAAGAAGGACCCTGTTCCAAGGATTTCCTTATTTTCCAACTGAGTATAAGCAAATGCATAAATACGCCCTTTATATTAATTTATTCTGGATATAAAATTACTATTGCATTACAAAAAATGTCACTAGCTACTCGCATTATACTTATACGCAAATCGCAATCAGTGGTGCAGATAAGGCCGCCGCAGACACCGCACTCGGAGGAACCCTATAGAACACCCCATAAGCGTGAAAACGATTAAGATTTTTTGTCGGTTCCCTCGGACTGGATTCCGTTGTTCTGACAGAAGGCAGTATTCTGGATCCGCGTTATGACATCTTGGCGTAACTTCGCTAACAGTTATAGCGGGGCCCGACCGATTATTTCCACTACTGATCACATGTCATAAAAGCATTATTATTTTCATTAGTATTCTCTTAAACATTCGAATACGAAAAAGAGTGGTTCAAATGAAGGTTGCAGAACATGTGTTACGGCCATGAACAGCCAACCATATTACAGTCTTCTGAGACATGTTGCTATGTAGCCTAGCAGATAGGTAGGCTAAAGGGCTAAAGGGCGCCATATCTCAGACGACTAAGCTTAGTTATAGATCTTGAGAGGATCTGAGTTTTATCACAATTTTTTAAGACAAGCAGTTTTTTTAAATCAAATATTGATCGACTTCAATGTCTTGTGAAGTAGGACTATACAGTAATAAGACACACCCAATTTACATTTGTCCCGACAGTTTTCTTTTGTGTAAACCTCTACTGGAAATTCTAAAAGGTTTTGGCGATGGTGTATAATATTGTGTGGTGATGGGTTTATGGACTTTATCCATCATCCGAAGAGTAAAATATTAAAAATATTTAAAAATATTAAGCTATGTTTAACGGGCGCAACAGAATTGGTGTTCTCTTCTCCCCCTGTATTCACTTGAGGACGGAAGCACAGCCAGCTTCCGAAACGTTGTGATTTTAACTTTTTAATATTTTTTATATTTTACTCTTCTGACGATGGATAAAGTCCACAAACCCATCACCACACTCCAACGGAAAGTTCAATCGAAATTCTTTCAGTATTTTCGAAAATAAAAACAGACAGCAAGAAATCATACAAAAGACCAGGAACGACCTCTCTCTTAGGCCTATAGGTTTCACTAGGTTAACATTCTGCAAAGAGCGCATAAACACTCTACAGATGAGAAGCCACCTGCAGGTCAATACACTAACAAACCTGCGACTGAAAACAGGGACGCCGGAAATGCAATGAACTTCCCTTCGTCTCTCCTCTTGTGCTAGCTACAACATGTACGTTACTGAAACACTCACAAATTTCTGTGTACATGTTCAGATGGCTTTCCTCTCGTCATGAGAAAGTAAACGTAAAAGCAAATTACGATCAATTACGAGTGTATAAAACCTGGCCTTTCATTCTGGTATATATAAAACAAGAAAGACAGAGCTGGTGTGACAGTAAAGATCTAGACTTGCATTCTAAATACCTGGGTCAATTTGCAACACATGCTTTCGCGAGGAGAACGTCACCGACGTAGTCACAGAAATGACTGCTAGAGTGACACCAACATACGAAGTCATAGAACGTAAATGAATACATATTTTGACATCATCTTCACGTAATATAACAACCTAATTCAACGTAACCTAATCGCGATTAACTACTTAACCTGTAACAGCATCCCAATAATGAACACATCAAAACTTCAGGTAAAATAACATAACCGAATATAATTCAGACAGATACGAATGGGCAGGTCAGGATAATCAACACTAAGCAATGTAACCTAACTTTAACGAACTGAACCACGCCGAAATTTGGCCTTGCCCTCTACATTTATTCCAATGCAGAGCAGCGAAATGCAAATCCCAAATATGTTAACAAAATACGGTCAGATAAGCACGAGTAACACTGCAAAGCAAAAGGCCAAAGACAACTTTGCCAATCAGATGATTGAGCGTCAATAAATTATTTAGGTTCTTTATTACATTCCGATAGGCGAAACAGTGTTATTTCGCACTTCGTTTCCTAGTCACCAGAACGCACTCCAAACTAACATACGAAATGTTACAGCTCCATCATAACGACACTATTTGCAACAGGTTTCAAAACGCGCCCCAGTACCGTAATACACTCAACTTTGAACAGAGGATGGGGGAGAAATTCCGGCAGCCCTGCTCTAAAATAGAATTTCCAAACAAAATCCTGTTTTAATGGTGGACAAACAGAATTCAACACAATCCACTGGTACTGAAAAAACAAAATTCATGTACCAATTAATTTTAGTAACTGAAGAAAATAAAAAAACGTAATGCACTCTGTGCGCTTCTTGCATTTAGCGTATAAAATAAACGTATACTGGCGAAACTGTGTTCATTTCCGGAACTACTGAAGGCAAGAGGCATCGCGAGTGTATCCATAGCAGCATATCTCATATATTTAATTTTGGTTCGGGTCGGTGTAATGCAATCCAAATTGGACTGAATTTCCGATCGCCACTTTATGGATTCACAAAAAGTGGCACGTTGTACACACAACATATCATGAAGCTTCAGTCTACATGAGATCTACAGCTTTTCCTGAACCTTTTTTTCACATAGCCAACATTTGACAAAGTACACAAAAGATTGTGGCAGGCACCGTCGTACATTTAGTTTCATTAGCTCTGACAGCACCTCCAATAACAGAACTGCGTCTACTCAGAGGACTCAAGAGAGGAAAGGACGCATTTGGAAATATGTTCACACCCATGGGCTATTATATCGCCACTGCAGTTCCGTTTGGAGTTTCCATAGTTTGACGTCAACGATTCTTACAGGAAAACACGTACATTTGCAATAACTGTCTACTGCATTGCTCTTTCAGTAGCAGCAGCAGTAGTAGTAGTAGCAGTAACTGTATCAGCAGCACTGTGACGACGGCAGTAGTAGTAGTAGTAGTAGTAGTAGTAGTAGTAGACCAACAAAAGCGGCGTCAGTACTATTAGAAGTAGCGGTAGCTGCAGCGATAGTAGTGTTAACAGCATAGTAGTAGTAGTAGTAGTAGTGATAGAAGTATTGGTAACAGCAGCGACAGTACTGGTAGTAACACTAGCAGCAGTGTAGAAGTAGTAGTAGCAGTAGTAGTAGTAGGAGTCGTAGTAGTAGTAGTAGTAGTAGTAGTAGTAATTCTATTCAGATTGGCGCTACAGCATGTTTACACATCGATCTAAGTGTAAGAAGTCTTCTACTGAATGAAAATTGCAGGACGTATGCAGCATCTCACACCAATGACGCACAACCCGCGGTCCACAAAAAAGAAATCCTACCCGCCACGTAAATAAATACGGCTACATGCACATCTCCAGTGGCACTCAGTTCAAAGGAATTCGGTGCGTTTGTGTGACCACGCAACTCTTCCGGTCAATTGAAATATGCGTATCGTATGTAGAAATATGACCGAGATCCGTGAGCTGCCTGTAGCATTCCAGCTTCGTGTTCGGGAGTCACGACTTGAAATCTTCCTCCATACATCGGCCATCCTGTTTCAGACTTTTCGAGATACGCTTCAGGTTCTGTAGGCAAATACTCCTACCTTCAATTTGGCCGCGTATGCTTGCTTCCACATCCTTTACAATTCATTATGTACTAAGCACCTATCATTCGATACTATACAGAATGGTGCATAAATCACTTTACCCTCCGTGTTTAAAACAGAAAGGCCGTGTCAGACGACTTCTGCGACACACTGTATAATCTGAGCGTCGTAAAAACACGAATGAAAGAATAAATAAATAAACCTATAGTAATAAACCTAACAAATGAAGGGCAGGGGTGCACAAATTTTCCAAAAATCTAGGAGCCAACTCAAAATTCTAGGTATTAGAAGGATAACAAGCAGCAAGTTCCATACTGAAGATCCACAAATATTAGGCGCCACCGCACAAAACGTAGTCGCCACGACAACCCGAAGTCCAGGATTTATGGACGCCCGCTGAAAAGAATTCAAATGTATCACGTGAAGCGATGTGACAGTAAACCTGTTTCTATAACGCCACAAAGGCTTATGGGTGTGGAGGTTTAGCTCCATTCATTCTTAATATCGGCACTAGACGGAGGTGAGTGATCAGCTTCACCCCCCAACAGAGCCCAACGATACCCACTGAATAGAGGCTGGGCCCCAAAGCCGATCTGGACGTCGTGGAGAACAGAAAAATATGTTGCCCCTCCCGGCAATCAAAATACGACTCCTCCATTGCCCACCCTTGAATGTGGTATCCCGACTGCTCACATATTTGGGAACAGCAAAGAAATGCGAACGAAATGACAGACCTTCGGGGTCTATAGAAACCAAGAGCTTTCTTGCTTGGTTATATAAGTATAGACAGTATATAAGTAGCGACAGACGGGGTAGTTAACCTCTGACAGAAGTTGAATTTCATTGGATTATTTCTGAAGCAGAAAATTAAATACACACCACGGTGCTTTTTGTAATGTGAAGTGGTTTCTGTGTGCAAATTCAGTGGTTCAGTGGTCACATGTAACTGTGACCTGATATGAAGCCAAAAGCTTTTACTATTAACAGCAGATAACCGCAGGATGATTTCAACGAAAACGGTATGACCTGCACATATTTTATGGATGAAACTCTACCAAAGTAATAAACCAAATAATGTAAGTCCTGCGTTTTTTTACGTATCTTCATTTTGAAATAAGAACTATAACTAACATAAATATAATAAAAATGTTATAACTTTTGAAATTATTCACACTAGACATAAAAATAATTTTCATTTACTTTCAGAATACTTCTTCTTAGAGACACATATTTATGAATTTTGACAGACTTAAGAACAATGCATGAAACAAGCATGGAAGAAATTAAAAATGCATGCAAAGTTCTAAGTCAGAAAACCCGAGGGGAAGAGAATACTTGACAGATATAGGCGCAGATAGGATGATAATATTTCAGTGGATATTAATGAAATGTAAGGGTGCGCACTGAATTTACCTAAAACAGGATAGGTCCAAATGATGGGCTCTTGTGAACACGGTACGGAACACATTGGTCCTATAAAAAAAACGAATTTTTTGAGTACCTGAGCAACTATGAGCTCTTCAAAAAGAATTCCGTCACATGAAGCTAGAGTTGAGAAATACTAGGATTCGGAAATTACAGCTCGGCTTCTATTGTTTCATAACCCAGGGCTAGAACCCAAGGTTCTCATCCGACAAAAGGTCGGATGGATCCCACAGCTGGGTTCGCGGCTGTGACAAAGAAGGTAAAATAAAAAGGGTAAAGTTCATCCCATAACCTGCCATGAAGGCACATACAGGGAGTAGACGTATAGCTCTACTCTTTCTCTAACCTCGGTGTTAGATGGGGTGGGTTGTCAAGGCCACGCCCTGGGCCGCTTTACCCCCCGGGAAGGAGACCCGGTACACATGGTACAGGAGGCTGGGTGGGCCCCAGAGACAGTCTGAACGGGTGCGCAAAATTTCGCCAACACTGGGATTGGATCCCCGGACAGTACAGCCCGTAACGAATCGCTATACCGACTACGCTAACCCGACCCGCGAAACCTGTGACAAAACAAAAATTTCTGCTCCTGGCGCTAACCGAACACCACCGGCCAGTCATTTTAGAGAGATCTCCCTGCTACTGTTGTTATCCGACACCATAAAGCGGTAGCAGCAACATGTGACTGTCCAGAATCCAGTAGCTGTACTCAAAACATGGGGCATTCCCCGCACGACTCCCTTATTCTGAAGATAACCGGCCCTGTCAACAGATTTACTACGCAGAAGCCCTCTTCCCACCTCCACGAAACTGAGACAATGAGCATTAAAAACCGCTCCTGAAATATATTTTCCTTCTTCTGTAACATCAGTTCTCACTTACGACAGGTTATGTGGGTTTATTCAGAGTTCGATGGAGGTGATATAGTTAGAAACTCAAGATGGAAAGCCGTCTTGTATCCCAGTCCTAGCTGAAATGCAATGTTTCTCAACACTGTGCAGTTCCAGCCCAGTAAAATATAGTTCACAAACTCTCAGCGTACCAAATCATATACGACCAAAAACTGTGTTCGTAAATGAGATCTCACTTGTTGAAAGCGGTGAATATTACAAGGATTACGGTCTAACATGACGTAACGATGTACAGTCTGATGAACAGACACCGATAATCTACTAGTTCTTACTCTGCCGTGAACATGGATGCTTATATACGGGTACTTCATACTCTGACTCTTTTAATTTATATAGACTATAATCCTTCGTACATGTTACGAATTAGACGTCACAGACCAGCAATATTTTTAGGAATAAATAATAAATTACAGGCCTATCAGACATATAATTTATAAAGATTCACAGCGATGTTGCAAAAAAGTAAAAAATAGTGAAACACGTACACATATACGGTATACGCGAGAAAAAGCGCAGACTGACAAGGGGATAAAACAAGCATCAGAAAGTTCAAACTTTATGGACTACCGTTTATTCTCTACAGTCGCCTCTGAATTCAAAACTGTGCGGTACACATGCTCAGAAACACTGATCTGAGATAAGCGACACTTAGAAAAAAACACTAAGCCTTTGAAGATAAAGGCAGAGTAAAGTTCAACCCATAACGTGACTTCAAGGAACAGAGTTGGGGACAGAGACAGCCTATAGCTCTATCCCTTCTTAACCTCGGTGCTAGATGGGATTTGGTAGTCAACGCAACGCCCCGGTCGTTTCACTCCTACTCTGGAAAGGCAAGGAAAATTTCACCCCCACCGGGGTTCGATCCCCGGACCGTCCAGCCCGTAGAGAGTAGCTATACCGACTACGCTATGCCGGCCGTCTTTGAAGTGTAAACCACAAAAATCGAAGAAGATAAAAACGTATAAATGGTATAGTGGGACCAGTTACATTTTATTGCTGGGGGTTAGATAGAAAACTTACTGCTCTGAAGGTTCCCAGGCTATGCCTGCTCGTCCTTCTGGTAAAGGTATGCTGGGGGCAGGGTAGAGTACTCAGAAGTGAAGGAGGTAAGGTGACGGGAAGTAGACTGTTTGAATATGCAATAGGAGAAGGAAGTTGGAAATTCAGGCTGAATTTTGTGTTTAGAAGGCAGCACTATGAAGAAATGCTGATAACGTTTAGACGGTTGCGTTTGGACGCAAATCCCAAAGTTAATATTAAAAAAGAAACAACTGCTGCAAGTTACATGTACGTGTTTGATACAACTTCCGTACAATACCTAACACAATCCTAAAGTACAGCATCGTCTGCAAATGCAAAACCTTAAAGTGTATCGTTAAATGTTCATGCTCCAGTAGCAACTTCTCGACAACTCCGTATTACTGTCAACAGCCCAGCTTCGTGATGTATCCGCTACAGTGTTGCGCCTCTGACAATTTTGTGTTACCATCTCTGTCTACAGTCAGACCTGCAATCCATGTCTGCAAGTACAGCGCATTTGAATAATTTGTTTCACTCTGTAAACAACGCCAAATAACAAGCAGTGAAGAATGCTTACATAGACGTTTACCTAAACCTTTTTTTTAGTCTGACCTCTTCTACCTACTCATTGTATTTGTAGCGGCTTATTGTTGGACCTAAGTACACTCAATGACACACACACTTGGTGGTATTCCTCTGGACGAGGGGTCGGCCCGTCGAAGAGGCCTCTACCTGGACAACACACAACGCTCACTAGGGACAAACATCCATTCACTCGGCGGGATGCGAACCCGAAATCCCAGTAAGCGAACGGCCGCAGACCCACGCCTTAGACCGCAAGGCCACCGGGATCGGCCCTATAAATATGATTTTTTTCCTGCTTGACAGATAAGCCCCGGCCCAACGCTCCGCCCGACGCTCTGCCAGCGTTGCGTCGTACGCCGCGTGTCGGGGAGGTTTGGCAGTCGGTGACGAGAACTAGAAATACGGTCACAATGATAATAACCTTTAGAAAGTCTAATAAAAATTCACTAGAGCGTCGGGCCGGCGCTTGTGGGTCAAGTAGGAATAAAACACCCTAGGTTATTGTGTAATATAGCGAGATAGGGCGATGCGTTCCACAGCATTACACAGCGATTTCTTTTGAAGACTAACATTAATCTACACTATGTATACAGGTCTGTACCTCACAGAAAACACAGTGTGCTTTCATCAGAAAGAACAATTGATAAATAATGTGTAGGTATATAACGGTTATTTATTATACAAATCATACGGGACACTATAAGACACGGTGTGGACAAAACACAGAATTTAAGGTCTCACGTTTAGACGCAGGTACGCACTGTAAATAGTAACAGCCACAGGGGTTCCCAAATTAGACAAGGAATTCTCAAATTCCTCGTCAGCGGTGAAAGTTGACGGTCATCGACCGAATTCTAGCCCCTGTTGTCAAACACATATGTGGAATTATGTATTAATGTCTTATAGCCTAAAACAGCCACTTGCAGAATTTTTTTCCGCTTTAAATTGCCAATGTAACCTATTTTTAAAGAAAAATCCAATTATCCGGATTTTCTGCACATCCGGAAGGCTCGCTGTCCCAATGAATCCGGATAATTTGAGTTATACTGTATTAGACGTAACCCCACTGCACAAGCAATGATTAGTTAAAGGCCGGCATACACCGTATCAATAACTAACCACTTGATGCAGTGTCATTCTTCAGAAACTAGTACTTGCTCAGCTAGTAAACAAATCCCACATTTTATGCAACCCGCACATTCACTTCCGTGTCGCAAAAGCCCAACAGTGGAACCTATCTCGAGCCATTTTAACCTTTTAAAGCCCAGCGGTAACTTTACATACGACCAGGTTTAACATTAAAAAATTCTATGTGGTGCCCACATTGCGTTTATGTGTTTTGTACGGATCTCAGAACAAACAGCAACTTTTGCCTTATAAAACATTAAGAGACTGGTTTTTATAACCGAGGTGGAGAGTGTTTACAGCGCGGTACGCACTGAGTCCTTACATAAAACAGATACGCTTCGTCTTTAAAGGGTTAATCCAATCTAAAACACCACACTACACTTAAGATTGACCTCAATATTATCCTCCCATCTATACTTCTGTCTACCAAGTGTTCTGTTCGACTAAAACCGTATACGCATTGCCCATCGTTCTACTGCATGTGTACCGTTCCCCTCACCCTGCCCCTGATCTAATAACCCTACTAATACCTAATGCAGGGTAAAATTATGTTACTCCTCGTTATGCAACATGTCCCGCTGTTACGCTTTCCGTCTTAACCCTTGCTCAGTGCATTAAGGGGAGAAGTTTAAAACTCGCCCACTAATTAACTCAATTCATGTTAATTATTACCTTACAAATTAATTACAAATATTGAAAACATATTCGATATTTGAGGCTATCAAAGTAACGCTGATGAGGTTTTCCCTCTTAATGGAACACGAAGCCTTCTGGTTCTCTGTGGGTGCTCATGAAGATGGAGGCAGTAATATTCACCGAAACGTTGATACCTGTATACCAATCTACATTGTTAACATTTTCAAAAAGACGTAAATGTTCATTAGAAATGCAGCTTAAACCATTTGCGTGCAACGAGATTTTATCCTCCATAGTGTGTTCGGCTCTGAAAATACCGCCCATCTCTATATTATAGCCCTCCTGGCAACTACGTAGTTCGCAGCATAAATATTCCTTGGTCCTATCCGAACGCAAGTCACAAGTGTAATCATTTCGGTGTGACCATTCTGCTCATTTCCATTCATTCCTAACCGCAGCCTCCAACCAACCATGTGAATTAATCGCTTCTCCTAGTAACCATCACGAAGTAATCACAAGTAATGCAGACAGTGGAGCACAGCCTCCCTCCTTGCCCGATGGACTATCCATCACTATTGCGTGTCACATTCTACAGGGCTCTGACACAGAGATCCCGAGCCCCCCCCACCCCCCTCGCTCCCCTACACTTTCCAGCCCACACGTTGAACTCAGTTTCGGTCAGCTTGTATTTCACTAGTGGTTTGTGAACGTAGTCACATCCGAAAGCCCTCCTCTTGCATCTCCGTCCACTAGTTACCAATGCTTTTTAGGAACCGGTCTATATAACGTAACCTTGGTTAGGTTCTAGACTTAAAGAATGTATTTCCTAAATGTACTCAGATAAATGAGAAGTGAGATTTACATTCTTACACATAATGGCATAAAAGTTAATTAATACTAGAGGCAACGTGTTAACTGAACTGAACTGACACAGTTCTTACATTTATTGACTACCTGAAATGTTGAAAGCGTTTTACTTATACATAGACACACTGTAAAGATTTTCGTCGCTGGTGCGCTGGCAGGCGAGAAGACTGAATTATCGTACGTACGGCTTTCCTGTTGCTTAGTATCGAGTGCCATATCAGTGACTTGTGCCATTCTGTATATAACTCCATAGGTTACATTCCTTCTTAAGAAGCTGACAAAAGCAGGTGATGAAGGAAATCCCCATCTATCCGTATTACAGAACCCAAAGCTGCGTACCTGTGTTCACAGGCGCTTCCAACTGGAACGTACATCACACTGCTTCAATCCAGCTCACACCCTGACACCCTGTTTCAGATCAGTTTTAATATTACCACCAGCCTATGGCTTTGTCTCCCGTGTTAGTTATTCAGTTAGTCAGTCAGTCAGTTCGTTAGTTAGTTGTTACTATACAAGTTTCCTCTGCCTTAAAGCACGCAAACCTTTCTTCTACGTACTCTAGCAATTTCCATTTTATTGACCTCGGAATTCACTACAGCGTCATGCAGCCAGTTAAAATTGCTGCCATGAATCTGCCGGCAAAGAACCCATTTTTAGGGCTGCTTCTCATAAGACGCAGCGAAACAAATTGAGCGGTAAGGGACTTGCAGGAATAAGTTGTACTTGGTCAGAATCCAAGAAGTTGAGGAAGTCCTTATGTTCTGATGGTGACCGCCCATCCGTTGTTTCTAAGAGAATCCCATATAATCGAGTGGAAGAGGGTGAAGGAGCATACACCGCAGTTTATAAAAGTTGAGGGCGAAGAGCATAGCACAGGCGGTGCTGGCACGGTGCCTACTACTGACAGCGTAGAACACTTGTTGCGAAGACCTGTTCTACCATTCGTGTACTTCCTGATGGTGCAGCACCATGCACTGCCTATTACAAGAGGCAGTGCGTGGTACCACTGGTAATTATCAGCCTTCACCTCAGTCACATGAATATTCAGCATTACGCACAGTGTATTTAATGATCTGAAGTCAGAGAACGTTACGCAGAAGCATGTTACGGCTAGAAACTCCCCTTCGCTTGGCTAGGGATAGGAAGTACTGAGAGTCTCTTATGAACATGGTAATGAACTTACAGGTTCATTAGAGAAGGGAGCATTTCTTGACCATATGAGCCACTATGAACTCCTGAACGACGCTAATCCATGGTGTTAGTTATTAGAATTTCAGTTCACGTAAATTGGCAATGTGCGCAAAATAATGTTACTTTTACCAAGCATGCACTAAGACACGCAATATACGTGTAACGTAACAGTGTGGCGCGTTCGCGTAATGTTTATACCTCCTTGACTATTCTAACAGCCTCATACCATTTCACTCGAAGAGAGGGCTTTTATGGAGATTTAATGTGGCCAGCAACAATAAAACGTACTTAGGTCTTCACGTAAAGTGCCCGATGTTAATCAAATCTGGATTTTCTCGACAGATTTTCATAAAAGTCTCCAATATAAAATTTCACGGAAAGTTGTCCAGTGGGAGCCGCGTTGATACATTCGGACAGAAGGACAGCCGGACAGACAGAGGCACACACGGACATGACGAGGCTAATAGACGCTTTTCGCGACTACGGGAACGCGCCCAATAAAAGGACAAGACAGAAATTCGTTTCCCCAAATTGGCCACCAGGTACAAAGAAACGGATAATAAATTTAACAGACAGATTAAAGGACTGGGGAGAAAAAGGACAGCAGTACACTAATAACAAGCTATCGAAGGGAATACCTAGTACAGTTGGAAAAATAATGCGCAACAACCAAATCCCAAAGTTGCTCTGTCGATATAAACTGCTGACAAGAAAATGTTAGGGATGTGGCACAAAATGGTGGTACAATTTTAATACAATCCTTTACGGTTATGACAATGGTATATAACATTCGGGGTCCTTTACTTTATGAATCTCGACCACTGTCACGTGTTAAAACAAAAACACTGTGTTGCAGGAACAGGAATGACACCAGTCCTCAGACTAACAATACATTGAAACCTACCCAGTTAGGTTCCAAATACAAGCTGCTCTCAATATATAGGCCCAGACAGTGGCAGATCCTGTGCCACAACCGCAGTTTATTTTTATTTTTGTCATTTTTTAACATGAGACGATGGATACGTTCACACAGCAAATGCTTTCAAGCCATTTTAATAACTGTAACAGAATAGGCCCGGCGATTAATCCATTACGTACATGATGGTGCTGCTGGTCACGGTGGTGGTGGTGGTGGTGGTGGTGGTGGTGGTGGCTGTTTTTTAACAGAATATAAATTACGGTGTCCATAATATATCCACAAAACTCACTACGCATTAACTTGTATAAGACAATGCACGCTGACAAATAACCACGCTAATTATATGGACTCGCATGTGCGAAACCAGAGTCTGAATCTTCGGATGAACTATTTGGACGCAGTGTTTGGGGCTGAATCACGGCCCAAGGCATATGTCTAGCACTGTAACTAGCCACCATGCTCTTGCCTTTCAGTACTTTATTTTGAACAAGGAGCTGAGTGACTCTTACTGGACACTTAATGTGGATGTGTATATGTAGGCTGTACTGTCACGTTTCGATGATCCCTATAGTCTCCATCTTCAAGCCGACGTCGGTTCAGGGCTTCAAATAAAGAACAGGGTTCACGTTAGCCCTAAACAACCGTGCAAGCCTGAAACACTCCACACTGGAGTACCTCCTGGAAATAACTGCAGGGCATACGTCGCGTTAAAGCCATTAATTTGATCACTTATGAACAATCAGGCTTCTTATCAACGTCATTAACATCTTCACTAATTCTACACCAACACCGAGAACAACTATTGTTGTAATTGGACTTAGAATTCCATCATCCCTTACAGAGAATTCAGAAAGGTCTTTGCTTGTCTCAAATACGTTTATTTACGTAGAAACCACACTGTTGGAAGACAATGGCAAGTACAGTACTATATCTAGTATTTAAGGAAGAAAGATTTTCTCGCCCACCCTTAGCGACGTTAACAATATGTAGTTTGGAAAGCAGCGGCTTTATTCTGCGCCATTTATTGCTCTAACATCAACAATAGCCCCAGGCAGCCAAGTGTTCCTGACGGATGGAGTAGATGCTTCCCTCTGTAATGCTCATGCAGCGAGCACGACATTCTAGTAGGCTGGGAAGTACGACTACAGGTGGTTATGTCTGGTTGTCTTCTTGAGGGACGTGATGTACGACGCACTAAAGGCTAGAAGCACATTTATTGGGCTAACCTATGTCCAAGCATATGTCTTCTTCGACTTTGAAATTGCTATATCTTTCTAACTTCCTTCTTAAAAGTGTTGTCCTCTACTCATAAATTTTGAATTTGAGGTGCAATATTCAGTACTAAGAGGCCGCGATCGCTATAGGACCTTGCCGTCTTGTTCCAAACCTTCCTCCTGATTCGGGATTGATAATTCCAGCCTTCAGACTGTCAAAACAAGCTGCTATACTGCGAACACGTCTGGCCTAATTATCTTCATTTCCTGCAAGAAAACATGAAGAATGACACCCGCGCCTACCGACACAAAACTTGGGGTCGCGCGATATTTTTCGATCGCCTCTTATAATTGTTCGGCGCATGCCTTCTAGTCACTTACGCTTCAAATTTCAGTCAATTCCCTACACAGACAGTAAAGGTAAAGTCGTCCCTGTGCACGCCGTGAAGGCAAGTAAATGTAAAGTCGTCCCTGTGCACGCCATGAAGGCAAGTAGGCAACTAGATATATAACGCCACTAACTCTTAACCCTGGCACTATATGAAGACAAGTGGTGAGTCTCACGTCTTCGCCACTTTATTCTCAGTAAAAGAGTCTCCGGTACCCATTAAACAGAAGGTTAGATGGGGCCCAGAGCCGTTGCGGGCATTTTGGAGAAGAGAAAAATTTATTGTCCCCTGCCAGGAATCGCACCATGGATCGTACAGCCTGCAGCACAGTCACTATACCGACTGTGATGACAGTAATAATTAATGTCCAGAAAGCCGAGATGGGCGAAATATGTATCGCCGGGGTTGTGTAAACTGAGGGTAATTTCAGTGGCCAGATAAAACCTTTGTGGACCGATCCCAGTGGCCGCGCGGTCTAAGGCGTGGGTCTGCGGCCGTTCGCTTGCTGGGACTGTGAGTTTGAACCCGGCCAGGGGCACGGATATTTGTCTTATGAGTATTATGTATTGTCACGCAGAGGTCTCTCCGTCGGACTGATTACTCGTCCAGAGGAGTCCTACCGAGTGTGGTGTGTCTGAGTGTGATTGTGAAGTCCCAATAATGAGGAGGGCCTGGCCCACTAGCGGCTGTTGCGCCATGGGGGGGGGGGACTTTATGTATCGTTACTGGATCATGGAAAGAGACTATTTGGCAGAACAAGATTAACTTTATAAGTGATATTAGAAAAGCAGGGTTTCTGGAAGCGATGGAAAACTGGCTCAGAGGAAGGTTCAGCTTTTAGTTTTTGGCAGTGATCTATAGGGGTGTGTGACTTATTTAATGGCTAAAAACAGTCTACTATGCAGCGAATATTCTATATGCTCCTTAGACGTCCGTATTCGTGGGACTGGTTGCGGTAGTTTCACTGTTCCCCAAAGGCATATAAGGGGATGCAGTCAGCATAAGTACATTCGTATATATGGAAGAGCAGGCCACTACAAAAGTCAGTCTAACGGAGACACGAATCAGGATAATTCGAATGTCCCAATCCAAAACATGCACGTAGGCCTATATTCGTACACAAACCTCGCATAGGCATGCTAGCGTTGTGCCATAAAGTATAAACCTCTTGTAGAAGAAATGCACGATCTAACTGGAACAAGCAACCATTCTGAAACATATCCCCTATGACTCAAAAAAACCATGAAAGTTTATATCCATGTACTGACTCACGTAAAAGGACGATCTTCTTTTGTGCTTTATGACTCGTGAAACACGATATAGGGTTCAGCAGCATGTATGTACTTGTATATAGCAGCCTAAGACTTGAAATTCTATGGCTGTTCTTTTTTCACCAAGCAGCAAGTCGTTCCCAGACTCGGACACGTGGGCCAGGTGGCCATGACTGCCGATACCAATCTGTCGTTACAAAGCAGTCGAGACGTACGTATAATGCAGTCAGAGTTGCAGAATCGACCTTTGCTGTTAAAACGCCATGTAGTAACAGCGCTTATTCCATCAACCTGTCTTTCAAGAACCTTTCACCGTCACGGTGTGAAAATCTAAGAAACGAGCAGCACATGCTGCTCGTTTCTTAGATTTTTATTATAGACCAGGTCTGATGCATGTAGGAAGAATTTACACTTCTTGATGCTTTGGTACCTGTAACACTTTGTATCCCCTGAAGATGATGGCATGTCCATTGAAACATATAGGGATAATGTCAATGTAAAAATAACTTTGTGAATTTTGTGCATAATTGTTAGTTTGTTCGAATTAATTTGTAAATATGCACGGTACACAACTTATAAAATGAAAACTATGTGAAATTTTGAGGCAAAACCTTTAAAAGCAAAGGTACAGTTGTCCCCGTTCAGGCCATGAAGACGGCTTGGGGTGTGGAGGTATAGATCCATCCATTCTTAATCTTGGCACGAGATGGAATGAGTGGTCAGATTCACACCCAGCCGCTTTACTCTTGAGTAAAGAGACGAAACAAAATGTATATTTAAGTAACCCTTGAAAGAACAGTGGTAAATATATGTACCGAACACTGCAACATTCAGAACCTCTGCCTTTCACAACATAATGTATTTACGTGTTTTGTATGGATCTCAACACAAAGAGCGATTATTTTCTTATGAAGCATTAACGGATTGGTTTTTACAACAGAGACGGAATGTGTTTACTACACGGTACGAGCTGTGTCCTTTAGTATATTGCAGGTCGATTTCAGTCTTGAAAGGGGTAAAAATTTTTTCACAAAAACTGAACACCAAAGCAACAATAATGGTAAAGCATCTGTACGCTATAAATCTGTGTAATAAGAAACTAAGCTCGACGAATTCCACTCACCATTACTTCGCCCACATCATTCATCCTGATTTCCTCTCTCTTCTGATATTTGTGGACAGTAAACTAAATGATACCGGCAGAAATGTCCAAAATTCATGGTACATATATCCTTCGTCTAGTTCGCGGTCTGAATTCAAAGCAGCAGCTTTCAACAGCACTGGAATCTGAAGAGCGCAGAGTTTGAAATTCACTTCCTATACAGGCGAAACTTGCTCATATGCATAAGTAAGCAGACCTTGTCGGACCGAAACTATAGCGCTCGCTCAACGACTGTAACGCAAAACGACCTGTTCTCAACGACCTTCACCCCTAATTATGACTTTTTTATTCCCTCCAGTACTCCCTCTTCGTCTCTTCTCTTCTTCATTTCTACCTTCCTAGTTTCGTTACTTGCTTTAGTTACCTTCAGCATCAGTTAATTTCTTTCAGTTCGTTTATTTTATTCTCCTTTTCTACCTAATTCTTCCTGTGAAGGGCTTCAGTGGGCGTGCAAGCCTGAGGGGCAGGTAGAAAGAAAGAGAAATATAGGCAGCAACGGAAAGTAAATTAGTGACAGAACATATATAAAAGCACGAAAATAAATGAGGACGGACAGAAATAAATGGTGGCCCTCAGCACAACCAGCTGAATCACAATCAATGGGGCGATTGACCATAAAACACATCCCACACGTCACACCGCAGGGGATAATGGACGGACTAATTATTTAACAACGCTTTAACAACTGCTTATTTTCAATAGCATGGAATGGCAGAACAATTACTGGATGATCATATTGATATGAAGACGTAGTGCCTTCTTCTTCACGGTAGACCCCCCGAATATGAAACGACTAACTTGATTTCGAGTAAGTTCGATATTGGAGGGCTCTGAAATAAAGTCTATAGATTAAGTTCAATTTCGGCTCATATTAGACCATCCCGTTGGCCGCGCGGTCTAACGCGTGGGTCTGCGGCCGTTCGCTTGCTGGGATTGTATGTTTGAATACCGCCGGGGGCATGGATGTCTGTCTCTTGTGTGTGTGTGTCAGGTACAGTTCTCTGCGTCGGGCTGATCACTCGTCCAGAGGAGCCCTACCGAGTGTGGTGTGTCTAAATGAGTGTGATTGTGAAGCCTCTATAACGAGGAGGCCCTGGCCCACTAAGGGCTGTTGCGCCACTGGAAAAGAGAATAGACTATTCCTACTTAATATGAAGCTTCCATGTAACATAACTACCTGCTCGCTCATTGTACACACTAAGAATGTACGTGACATAAAGCAACGAACTCCACTGAGCGAAATCTTTCTTGGGTAGCTACTAGTTGCCCAGTTAGCCAAAGAAACCCCCCACACTGTATAGAGCTCGAAGGTTCACTACCGTGTCCATACGAACTAGTCATTGCTCCATGCATGAAGCCACATAAAGTCATACATGATCTGAAGCTCTCGCGGCGACTGGATGCAATAAAACCAATAAAACTCTCCGGCCACGAGACGCGTCAGTTCCCCAACGACAAGAGAAGATACGGTTCTCGAAAACTTTGGTTTATTCACATTTCAACCATTTGACGCAACTGGCAGCCGGAGAGATCTGCATTGCAAATGAATCCGATCCACATATTTCCATCATATTTCTCCAAGATCCACTTTAATATTATCTTCAAATAAACTCCCAGATTTTGGAAGTGGTCTCCTACCTCCATATCTTCCAACCAAAATTTTATATGTATATCTTCTCTCATATGTATTATCCTTGCCGCACCGTCTCATTCTTCTTGATTTCAGGACCCCAGAAAATACAGTCGAACTCTGTTACGTCACGAAAGGGACTGAATAGTTTATGTCGTTATAAACGAGTGTTGTATGTTACGAAACAGCCTACAAAGCCTCGAACCTGGACCGATTCTTTGGTACGACCCCAGCTACGGAAAAAGGATATGAGTTTTGGAACATGGAATGTGAGGAGCATGTATAGGCCAGGGTCACTTATGACAGTGGCCAGGGAATTAGCTAAGTACAAGTTAGATTTAGTGGGTGTACAGGAGGTTAGGTGGGACAAAGAAGGGACTGTAAGAGCCGGGGAGTATACTTTTTTCTATGGCAAAGGGCAGGAAAATCATCAATTGGGAACAGGTTTTTTTGTGCACCAGAGAATGGTATCAGCAATCAAGAGAGTGGAGTTTGTTAGTGCTAGGATGTCATACATAGTGCTGAGAGGCCGCTGGTGTAATATCATTGTTCTGAATGCGCATGCACCAACGGAAGAGAAGGGTGATGATTCAAAGGACAGCTTCTATGAGGAATTAGAAGGGGTTTTTGATCATTTTCCTAAATACCATATGAAAATTCTGTTAGGAGATTTTAATGCAAAAGTGGGGAGAGAGGATATTTTCAAACCGACTATTGGGAATGAGAGTTTACATCAGGATAGCAACGATAATGGTGTTAGAGTAGTAAACTTTGCCACATCAAAGAATTTAGTTGTTAAGAGCACTATGTTTCCGCACCGAAATATTCATAAATACAGCTGGACCTCTCCTGATGGGAAGACTCACAATCAGATCGATCACATATTGATAGATAGGAGACGGCATTCCAGTATACTCGATGTGCGATCTTTCAGGGGAGCTGACTGTGATACTGATCACTATCTGGTGGTTGCGAAAGTTAGGGAAAGACTGGCAGTAAGTAAACAAGCAGCACAGAAGTTTGATGTAGAGAGATTTAATCTCAAGAAGCTAAGTGAACTAGAGGCTAGGAAACAGTATCAGCTTAAGATCTCAAACAGGTTTGCAGCTCTGGAAAACTTAAATGTTAGTGAGGACATGAATAGGGCTTGGGAAAACATTAAAGAGAATATCAAAATCTCGGCTCAAGAGAGTCTAGGTCTACACGAACGGAAGCAGCATAAACCATGGTTTGATGCAGAATGTGCAGAATTTTTAGATAAAAGGAAGCAGGCTAAAATTCAGTGGTTACAGAATCCAAACCAAAATAATGGAGATAATCTGCACAACGTAAGACGTGAAGCTAGTAGACATTTCAGGCACAAAAAGAAGGAATATCTGAAAGCTAAAATTAATGAAATTGAAACAAACAGTAAGAACAAGAATATAAGAGACTTGTATAGGGGTATCAATGAGTTTAAGAGGGGGTACCAGCCTAGAAGTAATGTAGTAAAGGATGAGAAGGGTGACCTGGTTGCAGACTCCCACAGTATTTTGGCTAGGTGGAGGAATCATTTCTCCCAGCTGTTGAATATACACGGGGTTAATGATGTTAGGCAGATTGAAGTACACACAGCAGAGCCACTAGTGCCTGAGCCCAGTGCCATTGAGGTTGAGATGGCTATTGGAAAACTAAAAAGCCACAAATCACCAGGTATTGATCAGATTCCAGCAGAATTGATTAAAGCAGGGGGTAGGATTATTCGGTCTGAAATCCATAAACTTATTATTTCTATTTGGAATAAGGAGGAATTGCCTGAGGAATGGAAGGAGTCGGTCATTGTGCCTATTTATAAGAAGGGTGATAAGACAGATTGCAATAACTATCGAGGCGTATCACTTTTGTTGACTACGTACAAAATTCTATCCAACATCCTTTTGTCAAGGTTAACTCCATATGCAGAGGAAATTATTGGGGATCATCAGTGTGGATTTCGACGTAACAGGTCAACCACTGATCATATATTCAGCATTCGTCAAATACTTGAGAAAAAATGGGAATACAATGAGGCAGTGCATCAGCTATTTATAGACTTCAAGAAAGCCTATGATTCAGTTAGGAGGGAGGTCTTGTATAATATTCTCATTGAGTTCGGTATCCCCATGAAACTAGTAAGGTTAATAAAAATGTGCCTAAGTGAAACATATAGCAGAGTTCGGGTAGGCAAACATCTGTCTGACACGTTCCCTATTAAGAATGGCTTGAAACAAGGAGATGCTCTGTCACCATTGCTTTTCAACTTTGCTTTAGAATATGCCATTAGGAGGGTTCAGGCAAACCAGGAGGGCTTGAAATTGAATGGTACACATCAGCTTCTGGTTTATGCTGATGATGTTAATATATTGGGCGGAAGCGTACATAGCATAAAGAAAAATGCAGAAGAATTAATTATTGCTAGTAAGGAGATTGGTCTAGAAGTAAATGCTGAGAAAACTAAGTACATGTTCATGTCTCGAAATCAGAATGCAGGACACAATCACAACATAAATATAGATAATGAATCCTTTGAAAGGGTGGAAGAATTCAAATATTTGGGAGCAACCCTAACGAATCGAAACTCCGTTCATGAAGAAATTAAGAGCAGATTGAAGTCGGGGAATGCTTGCTATCATTCGGTGCAGAATCTTTTGTCTTCCAGGTTGCTATCCAAAAACACAAAGATTAGGGTATACAGAACTATAATTTTACCTGTTGTTCTGTATGGATGCGAAACTTGGTCTCTCACACTGAGGGAGGAACAAAGACTGAGGGTGTTTGAGAATAGGGTGCTGAGGAGGATATTTGGGCCTAAGAGGGACGAGGCGACAGGGGAGTGGAGAAGACTACATAACGAGGAACTTAATGACCTGTACTCATCACCAAATATTATTCGGGTAATCAAATGAGAAGACTGAGATGGGCGGGGCATGTGGCACGTATGGGGGAGGAGAGAGGTGCATACCGGATTTTGGTGGGGAGACCCGAGGGAAGGCGACCACTTGGGAGACCCAGGCGTAGATGGGAGGATAATATTAAGATGGACATTCGGGAAGTGGGATGGGAGGACATGAACTGGATTGATCTGGCTCAGGATAGGGACAGGTGGCGGGCTCTTGTGAATGCGGTGATGAACCTTCGGGTTCCATAAAATGCGGGGAATTTCTTGACTAGCTGATAAACTGTTAGCTTCTCAAGAAGGCCTCTGCTCCATGGAGTTAGTTAGTTAGTTAGTTATAAACGAGTGTTGTTATAACGGAGAAGAATTATGTTATGGTTGACAGTGAGGAATTAAGGGGTAAGACAGAATAAATGACACTATATACGAGGTGTCGTATAAGCCCCTATCGTTATAACCGGGTTTGAAGCTCTTTATTATGCAGCTTTATCTAGCCTCGTGTTGCTGCCTCCCTCTTAGATTATGACCGTTCTCAAATATATTCATCCCTTAATGTGATAGAACAAGTTTCACACTTGCTTTCCTGTGGCGCAACAGCCCAAATCGGGCCTAAGCCGCCTCCTTTTGGAGGTTTCTAGGTCACACTCAGACGAGAGATCAGTCCGTCGCAAAGATCTCTACCTGACAACACAAACACTCACAAGAAACAAACATCCATGCCCCCGGTGGGATTCGAACCCACAATTCCAGCAAGCGAGCGGCCAAAGGCCCACACCTTAGACCACGGTGCCACTGGTATCAGCTACAAGTTTCACACACGTAACGTAAAATAAACATCTAATTAAGACCTACAATTTTCATTTCAACATTCCTAAATACTAGCAGAATATCTGTTGAAAATTCAACGGAAGTAGTTGAAAATTCAACGGAAATACTTGAAAATCCCACCTCTAGCCATAGTTCCCACGGACAACCCCTCCATTAACCAGCCCTTGAGGGACACTGATATTGATTTCACTTCATACGCAAGCCATGAACTTGAAAACTTATTGGAAGGCAGCTTGATGGAGTAAGCACAATAACAACAGTCCACAGGTACCCAACTTCTTGCCGTAGAGAAACAATGGTGTTCTAATCATCACAATATGATCTCTGTTTATTTTCATTTTGTCCTACAAAAACATTACACGTTTAGAACACTGAAACGGCCTCTTCGAATATTGTGCAGACAATTTGATACACGACGCAGTATTGCTGTGTGATCTAGAGGTATGATTCCAGCAAGTGATTGACACAATACACCAAGTAAAGCGCGCATTCCACTACCGCTTATTTCTGTCGTATGGTGGTGCTACTGTCACTTCTCATTTGGCTTTCATGGAAACGAATGACACCGACAAATGTACAACAAAACAACACCCTGGAATAATTTGCCCACAGCCTCGTATTAGAAATAAAAATAGAATGCTTGTTGTCAGTGATGGACTTGGTCCCCGTCCTCTGACCAGTATTTCGGCCAAACTTACACGTATTTGATACACAATCGTCAGAAGCTTACGGAATTGTAAAACAATACCTATTTAAATTACATAAACACGGAGGTTCATTTATTCAACGGAATACAAGACAAAATAATCTATAACTCTGTCTTCAGTTCTTCTGAGATATGAAAAAGTGCCGACTGGTAGCACCCGAAGTTAAGAAACAGCTTGTATCCTCCATTTTCAGAAACTAAGCAGTCAATTATGTCTCTGCATAGGCCCTGAAGATGGAGGCAGCAAGCACCTTCGAAACAATGGTTACTACTTACCAATTTACAAGCCCCCATAATCCAAAAGACTTTAATCCTAATCCACACAGCTGTGAAAACATCAAATATCGCAAGACAGCATTTTTTTTTTGGCTTCTGAAACAGATGTTCTTTCGTAATAAATGAACATCAGTGTTACTAAAGTACGTAAAATAGGAATGGGTAAATTTCGAAAATATTTTCACTGCAAATCTGAATATTTACTGATTACTTCCGTGTGATTAGGCAGGCAGTAGGGAGCAGCTATGTTTAGCATGACCATCAGAGAGGCCGGATACAGGAGCAGTGTGAGACGAGGTTAAAAGTCGTGAAATCTTTCAGTCAGTGAGGTGCAGAACTGCCGCGATCCGACCATTCAAACGCATTTGAATATTACGATTCAATAGACAAAAATACGATATCTGATTTTCTCCCCTGAAGACGGAAAGAAAACAGGGTGATTGAAAACAATGAAGACAAAACACTATCCCGCAAACAGCCACACATGCTCAATTTTCAAGGCAGTTAGTATAAAGACACTTCAGCGTGCTCAGACTGTTACATCCTGAACTCTTATCTCTGAGGCCCGGATTCAATACCAGTGAGGTCCATTTGGAACTTGTGGGTGACCAAGTTGCACTGGTGCAGGCTTATCTCCCAGCACTTCAGTTTTCCTTTGCCAATTACAATACCCAGATTCCCCAAAATCATCTATCATCAGAGACAGGTACCATATGTCCATTTGGCACTACAAAACCAAAGAACACAATGTCAGTTCGTCCTTATAACAAAGGGCTAAGAAACTCGTAAAACACCAGTGAATTTAGAACAAAGTCGGAAATAAACTCCTGAAGCGTTGACAGACATGGAACACCCTGTGTATGAGGAAAGCATTGACAACGGCTAGCTGAAGGCGGCATTATCTAGAACTGTATACTTAAAGATATTAATATGTGAAATCCTTGTGACTAAATCTTAATTTTCGAGGCACTCCTATAACGTAAGAGTACGCATTCCAGGTAAAAAAAAATAAAATAAAAAAATTCTAAAATAAACTTTTCGAAAAAATAAAATATCTGCGCACATTTCTTAAACACGAAACTGTATCAAAATTATATATACCAATTTCGATATGAAGGAAATGTGCTCGCGAAGTACCGGGGGCCCAGGGAACACAGTATGAATACCACGGATAGAAACAGTCGCTACAGGAAAAAGGTACGTACTCAGATCAAAACAGTCTGCATGCGACCAGGTTCCTATAGCGATAGATATCGAAAAAGTTATGAAATTTCCGCACAGCGTAACCTTTCCGGTGCTCCGCTTTGTTGTCCACGTAATTTTTCTGAGTACCTTCTTAGTAACATCTTTGTAGTCGATCATGTTCATCGGCTGTTATGTCCGGATCCTTAGCCCTTCATTTGGTGTTAGTTCATATCCCACAGGCAGCACGGTCTGTCTCAATTGTTATATTTAGATCGTCAACCGCTACTTCAGACATAGCTCGTTCCTCAAAGAGAACACTGTCTCACCTATAAAGACCAGTAGCTTAAATATACGTATGTGTTCACGTGGGCCTAAAGTTTCTGTTATTTTTGTCCTATTTTAACAAATTTCATCAACAACATACGTCAGTAAAATTCCCGAATATAAAACCCCACGATAATCTGTCAAGCAGACGCCGAGTTTTTCCATTGGCGGGCGGACTGACTGATGGGCATGTGAAAGCTATAATCGCTTTTCTCAAATATTTCGCGAACGCGCCTAAGAACACACATTTGTTAACCCTTTAAAGACGAAGCGTGTCTGTTTTATATAAGGACTCAGTGCGTACCGCGCTGTAAACACTCTCCACTTCGGTTATAAAAACCAGTCTCTTAATGTTTTATAAGGCAAAAGTTGCTGTTTGTTCTGAGATCCGTACAAAACACATAAACGCAATGTGGGCACCACGTAGAATTTTTTAATATTAAACCTGGTGGTACGTAAAGTTACCGCTAGGCTTTAAAAGGTTAAAGTCGTTTTGGCCAAGTTCATATAACACGGTGACTGCTTCAAACATACCGCACTTCCTTTCCAAACTGACGACAACAGCTCATTGGAATTTAATACGATACGAGATTATACACACACTAATGTAATGAGTTTTTCTACACACAGTGCAGCGGTACGCGGATTTGCGGATTCATAGTCGGTGGAAATATTAAAGACAGAGGATTAAAAATGAACAGCCGGATTTAAAATCCGAGCATATTTAATGTAAAATTTAATAAAATCTGTATTTACATTTCATGTATTCTCTACCATCAATGTTTATTTTTATTTTATGAACGTTTTGTGGGTACGTCACGCATGAAGCCCATCGCAATAAAGGGTCAGTGAGAAATTCATTCTTTACTGTACGTATGAATATTTACGTCCTCTTAGCGTATTTAAAAAGACAGGAGGTTGCGATCCGAGCGTGCAGTCTGAGAGGATTTGCCATATTTTGCTTCGTACTGCACATCCCCACTGTGCTATAGAATCAATGCAGACACAATAAACCATGCAGTATACACAACACTTTCCCTTTTATTTCAGTCTATGTCTCGCTACAACATGTTTCGGCTTACATGTGGTCATAATCAGCGGCTCATACATAAGTATACATAAATTACACAAAAATACAGTATTGCATGTTCTGGTGAAATAAGAGCGGGATCCCACAGAAGCATATTCCATTAACGGATAAACGGGACAGCGCTGTCCGATTTGAATTTACAACCCCTTCGTCCGAAAGAGAAAACATGTCCGCAGCGGGCATTTAAATTGAACAGGGCTGCGGCGGCAGACGAAACGTGAGATTTAACAGGCAGTGCACAAACGTTCTCGCCCTTACCTCGCAGTGTTAGGTCTTATGCTTAATTGGATGCCATTAATCACCTAGGTATTGCAATATCCGTGGCCCTGTGGCATCATAGTTCCGATGTACCTGTACTCTGTAAAATATATGATATCAGTGGATCTTATGAGAATACACTTTACGTTCTCAGCAGCCATTACTCTCCAGCTACATTTTACTTGCATGTTTTAAAGAATTTTCACAGGAAGCGGCAAGTGGGGTTCCTATTTCTGACTGGTATTTATTTACTGCACTCGTGTTTTCTGGAAACATAAATACACTATAATTTTCCGATCAAACTGACAGGCTGTGCTGCTACCGTATTGTTTGGTACTTACTTAGTTCCTGGGAGCAGTTATTATAATAGCGCGCGCTTGTGCGTGTGTTTGCCTCCCTCGCTGCGCGTTATGGTTCTGTTTGTGTCGTGGTTTCTTGTGTGTGGGTTAGGCATGGGTGCCAGCTGATATACTGTAATTACGTAACGTATCGAATACAGGATTGCGTGTGACAATGTGCAAACCCCTTTAAAAGTCACATCTTTCCTAATAATGATACATATATATATGAAACTGCTCCAAGGGGTTTAGATATTTTCCCCTTTTAGCAACATGCAATATTCCTATTACACCGTCAACTATCCCGAAAGCATGTCCCTCTCAAAGCATATGTATTTTACAGAGTAAAATCACACTTGAATTAAGCCACAGGGCCGCGAAGATAGAATGGAACTACTGCTATACCTAGATAATTAACGGCATCAAATCATAATAGCACGAGATAAAAGCGAGAACCTTCTTGCAAACTTGTTTTTAAACCTTTACTATTTCATACAAGAAGTATGTCGTTATGTTATTAGTATTGTTATATTATCTTATACAGTAACCTTAAAAATGCAGAACACATGTAACGCTTGATTTAAGTCGGGGGAATAAGGTCGAATATTCGCAGATTTATGCACCGATGAGTTAAGTGTGAAAAAAAAATCGTTTAATTTTGGAAGAAAGCAGACGAGCTATTTAATGAAAAATTATTTTTTTCGAGAAGATTAACAAAACAGAATTCCAGACAAATGTATTGGCTACCTGACAATAGCCAGATGTAATGGCCAAATCATGTTGCAGTGATACAAAGAGTGACATTAAGGGGGAAGTGTTGTGCAGACTGCGTAGTTTATTCTGCCTACAGGCGTCACAGTTCCCTACCCTTCAAGGCGATATTCAATAACGAAACTTCCAGTACACTTCAGTGGACATCAGAATAAAATGGGGTTCAGAATCCTGAATTTAATTGAAGATCAAAAGTTCCAATTTATAACGATCAGCACATAGTGACACAGAATTTAAAACTCTACGCTGCTGTTCTACAAAGTAATTTAAAAAAAAAATCCGTTCAACAGAATGATTAACGTCGTCTTTAACAGGCCCATTCGGACAGTGTACAAGAGTATCACAAGAGAAATCTGACTTACTATTTAAAGCACCATAAAAAGAATAGATTTAGTGCTAATTATACGTTCAATGAAACCCTAGACGCTAGTAATGCGACTATCAAGACAAACCAACAAATATGCGCACTACTGACAATGATATACACAACACGTAAAAGCCAGTAATTCGGTTGGTGTAAAACTCAACGAGACATTTAATTATGTGGTCTATCCTGATACAGTTATCATAATGCAGGAAAAAATGTATGTATGTGTGTGTGTGTTTGTGTGTGTGTGTGTCTGTCTTAAATGTTTGTATATATAATTTTATACAAAAATTCTGGCATTTTAATTGAATGTTCTTTCTGAGGTCTTACTAAAGAAATTTCCAAACTAGAACAGCATTTTTTCTAAATGTTTCTGACAGAGAGGCAGGAAGAGACAGAAAACAGCTACAGTTTTTCACCGACACAGAGTACTAGCGGGCTGGGATAGTGTAGTCGGTATAGCGACTCGCTACGGGCTGGAAGGTCCGGGGATCGAATCCCGGTAGGGGCGAGATTTCCCGCAACGGTCCACATCGGCCCTGAGGCCAACCCAGCCTCCTGTACAATAGGTACCGCGTCTTTCCTGGGTAAAGCGGCCGGTGCGTGGAGCTAGCCGCCCCACCCACTTCTAGCGCCGAGGCTAAAGAAAGGGTAGAACTATACCTCCACTCTGCCTTGGGCCTTACGCCTGTATAGGGATCCCGTTACCTTTCACAGAGTACTACTCCGCTGTAAAAGGTTGAGGTGTGGACTTCCAGTATGTACTTCAGTTTAAATTATGAACGCTTCTGGCTTTCCTTATGTAATCAGTTTAATCCTCGACGTCTCGCCCAAGAAACTGGCGCCGAAATCAGAGAAGTACGGTATCAAATAAGCAGACAATATGAAGGTCCCTGGTGTGAGAAAGGTAGGATGGCATTACTCGTACATTAGCTCGAGATCAACCCTCCCTTATACCACTTAAATTCTCAATGCAGTTCAATATGAGACTGCCATTGCTGCATGGCTTATCTTTCCTATTTTGTTTGATGCTCCATTCAAAGAAACTGTTACATGTTTCACAATCTGATTTTAGGCCCCGATGGTAGTCTACATGAAATGCTAAAAGCAGAATAATATTTAGACGTCAGTGCCTTCTATACAAGTATAGACATCGCCAAAGAGAAGGAACTTTCACGACAAACTTTCGGAGACTTCATTCTGGCATAGAATCACGGTTACCCCTTAAGGCTCACATTACACATAAAACATAAACTACAGACAAGATTTCGAGATTTTCACCCCACAATACCCACCCCAAATCTAACGAAAAGCTGACAGTCACTCTGCTAGGCAAAGATTCCCTGCATTTTATAGAGTCGAAGATTCCTTACAGTATTCCCAAAAGCCAGCCACTGCACCATAAAGCGACCCTAAGTCAACTGAGCCCAGCCCAAACTCTTACGCCTTGTTTCTCTAGGTACAATTTACTACCTTCCCATCTAGGCCTAGGTCACAGAGGCTGAGGGTGTTTGAGAACAGGGCTCAAGGAAAATATTTGTGCCTAGGAGAGACGATGTAACGGGGCACTGGAGGAGACCGCACAATGACGAGCCACATGATCTGTACTCCTCGCCAAATATTATTCGAGTGATCAAATCAAGAATGAGATGGGCGGGGTAGGTAGCACATTTGGGGGACAGGAGAGATGTATACAGGATTCGGTGGAGATATCTGACGGAAAGAAGCCACTTGAAAGACCTAGACGTAGATGGAACGGTAATAATAAAACAATCTTTAAGTGAAGTGGACTGATCTGGCTCACGATATGGACACATGGCGGGCCCTTCTAAGCACAGTAATGAAACTCCTGGTTGCATAGAATGGGGGAAATTTCTATACTAGCTAAGGAACTACCATCATCTCAAGCAGGACTCTGTTCCGTGCAGTTAGTTAGTTATTTAGTCAGTTACTTAGTAAGTTAATTAGTTAGGCGTGGGTCACCCCAACGGTCTACCCCCTTCACGTACGTGTATAAATAATTCATGCACCCCCATACCCGTGCCAGCTACGTCTACAAGTCTCAGCCACATAATTTGAAGATGGACGCAGAAGGGTCATCCAAAAAGTTCTTAACCACAGTGTCGTAACCCAGAAACCGACTACATTTTCACAGCAGTGAAAACCTCTAATTCCATAACGTCAATCCACATTCTTCCGTTAGGGGCAGAGACCAAAATTCACACCCACACAAGACAACAAGCAAGATCATATGCCTGCATGAATAGTTACGTTTTAGACCTTACATCCCGTACTACCGCGGCATTTCGTGTCCTCAGGCTGCAGAAGGAGATGGCTTTTAGATGAAGATGAACTACAAAAATGTCGTACAAGCAGTCACGGACATCTAGCAAGGAATGCAGCTGGTGAGATGCAGATGGGAAGACAAGAATTTTTTATCGTATATACTACAATATTACAGAATGTCAGAAAGAATGTCTTCCTTGGGCGGATTCTTTGGCACTACATAAGAAATTGGAACGCGAGACAATGAGGTGGAACTTTCTACTGGGCCTCACAGAGACGACGTTTAAGGAAGAGTGAGCACACTGACTTCACAGTCATCAGATTCACAATTTTTACCCTTTAACCCTTCAAAGACGAAGTGTGTCTGTTTTATATAAGGACTCAGTGCGTACCGCCCTGTAAACACGCTCCACTTCGGTTATAAAAACCAGTCTCTTAATGTTGTATAAGGCAAAAGTTGCTGTTTGTTCTGAGATCCGTAAAAAACACATAAACGCAATGTGGGCACCACGTAGAATTTTTTAATGTTAAACCTGGTGGTATGTAAAGTTACCGCTAGGCTTTAAAAGGTTAAAGACGAAGCATATCTGTTTTATATAAGGACTCAGTGCGTACCGCGCTGTAAACACTCTCCACTTCGGTTATAAAAACCAGTCTCTTAATGTTTTATAAGGCAAAAGTTGCTGTTTGTTCTGAGATCCGTACAAAACACATAAACGCAATGTGGGCACCACGTAGAATTTTTTAATGTTAAACCTGGGGGTACGTAAAGTTACCGCTAGGCTTTAAAAGGTTAATAAATGTTACATGGATTACCAAATCAAAAAATATGGGTCAGGATGGAAATCAGCACGTACGGAGAGATGGGAAACGCATTCAGAATTTTAGCTGGAACCACGTGGAATACCTACGGATGAAATTAAAATAGATACTAAAAAAATAAGGCGAACGAGTGGACCAGATTCAACTGGCTTTCAGTCCGTAACTTTCGGCAGGTTCTTGTGAACACAGTAATGATAGTTCGGATTCAATAAAAGGTTGTCGCAGTTCAATGGAATTGGCAAATCTAAAGACTGGCGCTAGCTAAGCCCTGCGGGTTGTTAGGTTGAGTCCACCGCCATATGAGTAAGGGAAGTCACTACCAGTACCATCCCCTGTGACCCGCACAGGACAGTAGAAATATCGACTTGTGTAAGCTAGCAGGGAAGGGTGACCGGGCCACCATTTATAAAGCTAAAGACTGTGTGTGTGTGCGTGCGTGCGTGCGTACGTATTTGTATATGTATACATATGTATATGTATACGCATGTACATGGATATGTACATGTATGTTTGTGTGTATGTGTGTGTATGTAAGCATGTATGTATGTATGTATGTATGTATGTATGTATGTATGTATGTATGTAGGTATGCATGTATGTATGTATGTATGTATGTATTTATGTATGTATGAATTTATGTATTATGTATGTACGTACGTACGTACGTATGTATGTATGTATGTATGTATTATGTATGTATGTATGTATGTATGTGTGTACGTATGTATATGTGTGTGCACGTATGTGTGTGTGTATGTATGTATGTATGTATGTATTATGTATGTATGTATGTATGTATGTATGTATGTATGTACGTATGTGTGTATGTGTATTACGTATGTTCGTGTGTGTGTATGTATGTACGTATGTATGTATGTATGTATGTACGTATGTATGTATGTATGTATGTATGTATGTATGTATGTATATGTGTGTATGTATGTATGTATGTATGTATGTATGTATATGTGTATTACGTATGTTCGTGTGTGTGTATGTATGTATGTATGTATATGTGTGTGTACGTATGTGTGTCTGTGTGTGTATGTATATGTGTGTACGTAGTGTGTGTGTGTGTGTATGTATGTATGTATGTATGTATGTATGTATATGTGTGTGTACGTATGTGTGTGTGTATGTGTATGTATGTACGTATGTATGTACGTATGTATGTATGTATGTATGTGTATTACGTATGTTCGTGTGTGTGTATGTATGTATGTATGTATATGTGTGTGTATGTATGTGTGTATGTACAACATATACCAAACACAAGGCTAGACACACCAGAGGCACGGATTCAGTTGAATTACGAACTCATGGTACACGAGTGTAATGCACGGAGCACATGTGCAGTTTGTACCGTGTTGGTAAGCAAAGGTTTGTGAGACCCCCTCCCACCCTTCAAGTTTTTACAGTACTGTACTCGTAAAAATCTCAAACTACACAGCTTCGAATGGAAGAATTATTCATGAATGGCGAATTCTCTGCCCTTTTGTAATTACGCCTCTATCTGATTAAGCTCTATTTAATTACATGCATATAATTAAAAAAATATAACACCCTGTGTAACCAAATGATGGTGTACGTAAGAGTTACACCGGCGAATCCTTTTCTACAACGATCAGTCAGAAAGCAACTTTACACAGTGCGTAATTTCCTATCTATATAACCTACAATGACTGAGATCACAACACGGAAATTTGTCGCCTAGCGATTGTCATCTGTTTCAGGGGCTGAAGCAAAATCTTGGGGGCCACAAAGTTACATACGGCAGCGAAGCACACAGAGTTTTGCCACGATGTTTAATACCCTATGGCACGGACTTTTGTCAACAGTAAATATAAAACTTCCTCCCACAATGCCATAAATGCTTCAAGTTTGGCAAGGTCTATGTGTAAAAGTAGTGAGACAGCAGCACAATTCAATTCAAACTTCTTATTAAAGCTTAAAATAAAAAAACCCAAAATATATGCACTGTGAACTTATTTTATGCCCGACGCTCGTGCGACATGAAATTAAAGACACGACCTTAACGTGTCCAATTATTATGTCAAGACGCACGTCTGTCTTACAGGAAGCAACAGCTGTTTGTGTCGAACGAATTCTTGTGCCGCTCCCACTGGTCTGAAACGAGTTTTGGGCAGATATCGATTGCGACGCGACCCGCCGCACATCTACATACACCCGCCTAAAAACATCAACCCTCTCCGTGCTTTTCATTGCGGACACACATTGCGTCTTCCTAATAACCGATTGTACGGTCGAATTTCTAGAGACTACGTCATATTTTAAATTACATTCTTCAGCAAAGAAAGATATAATAGGTATGTAATTTTTCCTATAAATCAGCTCTCATGGGAGGGTGCTTGCGGCCGTGCAATGGCTGAGGCGGTTAGTAGCCGGCTTCTCACAGCGGAAGTTCAGGTTCGATCCCAGGCCAGTGCATATGGAATTTGTGGTGGACAAAGTGGCCCTGCGACAGGGTTTTCTCCGAGTACTTCGATTTTCTCCTGTCAGTATCATTCCACCAGTGTTCCATAGTCAATTCATTCGTCTACCACCGACGCTACATATTCTTGTCAATTAACTGCGCCTTTAAATAAATAATTAATGTCTCCTTTCATTGTACAGCATCGTCAGAAAGTCACGTAAAACAAAACAATAATAGAAGCCTTAGTGTTGGTCCAAATAATTCGAAGCACAGATAAGCCTATGGCTGCGTCTGTGTGTATTTCTGAGCAATGTGTTTACTTCTCACAATATCTAGCGGAAGGCAGAAACGAACACAGTAACCTCCCCACCAGGATTTCTGAAATCATGCTGAACATGAATATGACAAGTTCTTTGTTCGAATATGTCACTTCCGAGCACACTGGGTCAAGAAATCTAATTCAAAATTGAATTTAAAAAGAAGTCTATATCACTTTCAGATCATCTGCCCATTTCTTGTTTTTCCGTCTGTAATAAGAATAGGTCTATCCAACCTATATATCCCCGATCGAAATAGACTCATAACACACTTTCCGTACGTCAGTGCCATAACATTTTAATATAAAATGCATAGTTGAGTTAATTCATGCCACTTTATTTTACAGCAAAATATTCATATTAGAATAAGAACATCCAGAAAATTTAGTCTTAGCAATTAATTGCATATTTCATTAACGTCCAACAGACTAAAGAAAAAGCCTACTTTATAATTAGATAGTGCAAGGGATGAAAGGTAACTTTTATAACAAAATAAGTAAGAGACAGAGAAAAATCTGCTGTATTTAACGACGCTGTCAACATACTAAGATTATGTAGCGTCGATGGCAGATTAATTAAATATAACGATGAAACACTGGTGGAATGACAATGATAGGGGAAAATCGAAGTACTCGGAAAAAGGCCTGTCCCAGTGACACTTTTTCTGTCAGAAATAAAACTCGTAACTGCAAGAGTTTATTAGCGAATGCATATGATAAGACACAAGCAATTAAAAAAATTACAATTGTCATAACAACAGATAAAGGCAGACTGAGCAGAATTATAACAGAAATTGTGTTCAACCAAACTTTAAGGAACAAAATCAGTTCAAACATCTGAAAATGTTACCAGATGCCAAAACATGCCGTGGGTGCTGATATTTCCCAAGTGAGCCAACTCTTAAATCTTCTCGACTAACTTTGGTGCTGTTTCTCCTATTCAACTATCTAACGTGTATTTCTGGGACCCTGTAAGGGAACGTACACAAGGGACTACCAAACTGTGAGACAAACAGGTTTTCTGTAACCTGCGGATCTAATAGACAAGCCTTATTCGATGAGGCAAACGCATTGACATACCGTGTTGTAAGCACATGGAAACAACTTTGATAATCCGTTACAATCATTTTCAGTCCTTTATTGGGTGCGGTTGCTAAATTGCGAAAAGTGACTCTTAGCTTCGCCATGTCTGTAAGTCCCTCTGTCCGTCCGTCCGCATGGAACAACTCGGCTCCCACTCGACGGATTTTTACAGAACTTAATATCTGACTCTTTTCGAAAGTCTCTCGAGAAGACTAAACTTTCGTTAAAATCTGACACGAGAAACGAGCATTTTACACGAAGACCTATGTACATTTATGATAATACCTCTCTGAATTCTTCTTAGAATGAGAAATGTTTCAGACAACAGTTGTAAAGAAAATCAAAACACCCATTTTATGTTCCATAACTTTTTCCGAAAATCGTGCCGTTCACGAGATGATGTGGAAAAATGTACAGCCGCACAGGCCACAGATGACAATACAATAACGCGCATGCGCTTTGCACGCTTGATAACTAAGACTACAGACACAAACTCAGAATATGTAATACTCGTTGCTTTTCCGCAACAAGTTGTTACACGAACACGTCTCAGTGTTGCGTTATCTGTACAGTGCCTGTCTTGTTTCATGCACAATGGGGCACACACAGCTGAGTAACCTCGTTTTTTCAGAAAACTTAACCTCGTTTTCTCAGAAAACTTAACCTCGTTTTTTCCGAAAACTTAACCTCGTTTTTTCAGAAAACTTAACCTCCTTTTTTTCAGAAAACTTAACCTCTTTTTTTCAGAAAACTTAACCTCCTTTTTTCAGAAAACTTAACCTCGTTTTTTCAGAAAACTTAACCTCGTTTTTTCAGAAGACTTAACCTCGTTTTTTTTCAGAAAACTTAACCTCGTTTTTTTCAGAAAACTTAACCTCGTTTTTTTTTCAGAAAATTTAACCTCTTTTTTTCAGAAAACTTAACCTCGTTTTTTCAGAAAACTTATAAACATTCGAAGTTGTTTACACCAAATATCAGATAAAATTCTGTGTAAAGGTGAATGTTAGTTTTATACAAATCAGTTAGTTTGAAATATTTTGGAAATGATGAGGAAAAAACACATTAAACAAAGGTTGCGAATTACCAAAACATTTATCAGCACTCAAATTTTCGAGACGTCACATTATACGGTACAGATTTTACCCCCAGTCCAAGATGTCGGAAGGATGATCATATGCTGGTGTTGCTGATAAGGAATTACAAGTAATAACAGGTTAATTGGCGTTCAAATGCGTAAAACATTCTTAGACAGTCGTATGAAAAAACCTCAAAAATGGTTCGAAAATTATCAGTGAAAAGATCCGAAGACAGACACTAAGTACCTGCCAGAATGAGAAAATTTCGACAAGAATGTGTGCGAATGTCCAACAGCGAAGATTAAGTTCTTCTGGGATGTTATGCCGTGTCGACTAATTACGAAGTTTCCGAAGTGCAATCAACTTCAGGATGAAGCAGTCTTCTCTTCTAGAACTGCTCCTAGGTGATGCTCAATGCACTGTGATCACTCGATGCGACAGTCGACACAGCACATATCCCAGAAGACTTGAATTGTCAGTAACACCAGTGTGAGAACCTCAAGTCTCGCGTGTTCAATATCCTTTTTTTACTACTTTCTTATGATAAGGCTATCGATCGTTACCATCACGTCGTCAAGGAATTGCTCAAAGAGCCGAGAACAGCTGAATAACTCAGACCTACACGTTCATAATTTCAGCGTGTAAAGCTCCCAAAATATGAGACCTCTGAGGCCCAGGGACATATAAATTGCCACACTACACAATGTTGAGAATTATAAAATGTATTTGCAGGAGCAATCCCTTAAGAACACTTCCGGTAAGAACCTGACTTTTTCCTTTATCATAAACCACAATTACTGAGATGCAAAATGGCGGACCATCAGAAAATTAAATGCTGTATCATAAAATTCACACAAAAGTTGATGTTCTCTCTGCAAATTAATGAAAACAGGAACAAGAAAATAGCATTCGTAATTTAATGTAAACAACAATAACATGAAATACTGTAACTGGCTGTGTATTAACGGCGTGCGTCTTCAGTATTTTATGACCGGTTGGCGTGCCTGGATTAAAATAAAAACCCGTGCATATCAAAGAAACAGCAATTTTATCGATCCGGACTGAGACACTTAATACCAGGCTACAAATATAACCGTAATTCTTAAAGACATCTACGACGTGCAAAGCATACAACAAAGAGAGTGCCTTTCATACCCCATGAACTCCACTTGATTATTTTACAATAATTACCTCCGTTTGTGTATTCATAGTACCTATAAAGTAACAGTCTATTTATACCAAATTTAAACAAATATTAAAACTCATAAATATGTTTTAATAATAATTTAAAATATAAAATGTCATAAATTGAAATATTACTGAAATTAAATGTCACACGGTTCTGGGAATATTGTCTCCGAATTATTAAGTGCCTGTAAATTTACATACATGAATTCCACTCAGTATGTAGTCCATGGCATCTATGAAAACCCTTTTCAAAAACACTTAAACCACTTCCTCTATGAAACAAAGTAATGCCCCTCCTTGTTTTTCCATTTACAATTTTGAAGCAAGTGTATGACCCATTTACATATTATTTTATACCGAAATTTTCCTACATTTCTTGATTCTGTAATCTTAGTTTACACTGAAATTTTCTTAAATGCTCTCCCTTCATTCACAACCAGTTACTCCCTAGTTAATACCAAATGTCTCCATCTCTGCGTTTCCGAATCATTCAACAGAATGTAAATGGCATTGTCCTCACCCCGGTATAGTGGACACTCATCCTTTCTATCCCGTTCTTCAACCCCTCAATTTACAAATTCCAGTTCTAAACCATTCAATTTCACTTCTCTCGTTCTTGTCACAACATACAGCATAGTTCTCCCACCCACATCCTTCTTTAACCCTTTAAAGACGAAGCGTATCTGTTTTATATAAGGACTCAATGCGTACCGCGCTGTAAACATTTTCCACTTCGGTTATAAAAACCAGTCTCTTAATGTTTTATAAGGCAAAAGTTGCTGTTTGTTCTGAGATCCGTACAAAACACATAAACGCAATGTGGGCACCACGTACAATTTTTTAATGTTAAACCTGGTGGTACGTAAAGTTACCGCTAGGCTTTAAAAGGTTAAATACGAGTAGTTTGTCCTGTGTGAGGCTTACATTTAACTACACAATCATTTGTACAAACTTCATAACAGAACGAAAACTGTGGACATAGAGTGAATTCAAGTTCGATGCCTAAACGTAAGGCGGCATAAACGCCAGTAACAACCACGAAATACATTACAAGGACAATGACAGTGACACACTGGAAGATACGCAAGCGCTTTTGACGTCAACAAAGTGAGAAGGGAAACCAAAATTAATGGCAAGTAACTTAACTACGTTAAACTTGATCCTTTACCGTAAGGAAATAATACAAACTGAGTAACAAACATTCATAGTTTGCGAAAAAGAAATGCAGTGTGCGTATAACGTAACAATGAGACGCGTTCGCGTAACCAATGTCGCGGCGCAAAAGCAATGAGTACTACACATCCTCAGTGTATGTCTGAAGCCTTAGTTATGGAGCAGGCAATGGGCATGCGCCATACTATACTGTCATCTGAGGCCTGTCTGGATCTATCATATTTTTCCTCATCTCATTAACGGCACAATTTTCGGAAAAACGTTATTGAACACAAAATGCGTGTTTGGCTTTCTCTACAAATTTTTTTCTGAAACATTTCTCACTCTAAGAAGAACTGAGCAGGATATTATCACAAATGTACATAGGTCTTCGTGTCAAGTAACCGTTATTCTTGTCGGATTTTAATCAAACTAGAATTTTCCCGAAAGATTTTTGAAAAATCCTCCAATATCAAATTTCATGAAAATCCGCCCACTGGCAGGCGAGTTGCTCCATGCGAACAGACGGACAGAAAACAAACATTACGAAGCTAACAGTCGCTTTTAGCAATTTTGCGTACGCGCCTAAGAGTGGCAACAAAATGTGAACAAATCGCGTAAACGTAAACACGTATAAGACTCGAATAAAACCACAGAAACGTTCTGTAACATTTTCACTACCTGTAACATTTTCAGGTGTTAATACAACTGAAGTCACCCCTCTGACCGATAAGTTCGTCAGACATCAACAAACAAACGCAGAACAAAACACACATACAGGTGGACACATAGGGATTCAGAATATGGAGCAAAAGGGTTTTATATTACTCGTATAAAGTACAAAATCCTTGTCACTCCGGCCTCTCATCTGCTGCTTTGTAATTCCTGGAATACAAGATGCAGTCCTTATAACACATAAAACACTCCATATAAGGTTAAGGGAAGTAATCTAAAGAAGGCTTTCTTAACCTCAAGAGCACCGGATTAAAAAAGTAATCAGCTCACACCCCTGCCGCTTTATTCCTGGGAAAATACCCCCCACCCATTTAATAGGAGTCTGGTTGCACCGCACAGCCGGTCTAGAAGCTTTGGAGTAGAGAAAAGCCCCTTGCATCTGCCGGGAGTCGATTACTCATATGCCCGATTCGGAGCCTAATCACTATACCGACTGCGTTATCCCAGCTCAATACTCCCTGCTGTCTCCTTAGCAGAAAATTATGTTTTATAAAATGAAAAAAGATCTACAAAGACAGCTGTTTCGTCGCTTGGCAGCACTTCACTGCATCAAGTGATTATCAGCAGCGCCACAGATGTAAATAAGAGAATGTGTGGTGTGACACCTTCAGTTTTAGACGATAAATTTACTTACAAGTAAGAATAATTCTGTGCGAATAATAAAAATGTGTGCGATAAAAGGGCGCAGCTACGGGTGGGGGCTGCCGGGCTGCAGCCCACCCCCCAAACCACCCAAAATTGAAAATTAAAAAAACACAGATTTCGCAGATATTATGGTATCAAACGCTTTACGTGATTTTATATTCAGCCGAAATCAGCCACTGAAATTTGTTGATGACTAGTACATTAGAATTTTCAAAAATAGATTAATAAAATTAAAAATACAACAAGAAAGAACACTGTAACTGAGTCATGGAACATGGAGTTATATTCGTATTTATATATGTAAATGCAATTGCAGACAGTGTTATGATGTACTAACAACATGATTTTTATAAAATGACTTTTAAAGTCAAATATAAATTATATATAGCCTCAGGGTCAGGGGGGGCCCCCCCCCCCAGGGAAAAATTCTGAGTGCGCACCTGGTATGATGTCACTTCTTTGTCTCAAGTGTTCATGAAGCTGTGGTAAATATCGGCAGAGGCAGAAAGCACGGTAGCTCGTATAAGGGAGACTACAGGCGGATTTCCAGGTTCAGCGCTGTTAAAAGGTGACGAGGATGTGCGTGTATGGAGTGAGGTTGGTTCATGCCCTCGGTACATCGGTGGCAAACTGGGCAGTCCCCAAAACAAGTGAAGCAAAAGAACAGACGATTTAACATTTCCGTCACTGTAAGGTGGTGTGAGATGTCACTTGTGGAATAAAGGGGGTTTGACTGTGGGCCGGGATAGCGTAGTCTGTATAGCGACTCGCTACTGGCTAGAGGGTCCGGGGATCGAATTCTGGTGGGGGCGAGATTTTCCGCTCCCCTCCAGACCGGCCCTGCGGCCCACACAGCCCCCTGTATAATTGGTACCGGGTCCCTTTCCCGGGGATAAAGCGGCCAGGTCGTGGTGTTGACCACTCACCACCATCTAGTGCACAGGTTAAAGAAAGAGTAGAGCTACACCTCTACTCCCTGTCTGGGTCTTCACGTCCTGTTCCAGGATGAAATTACCTCTACCATGGGAACCCACAGAAAACCTCATCAGCGTAACTTGACTAATTAAATAACTCCATGGAGCAGAGGCCTTCTTCAGAAGCTAACACTTTCTCAGCCAGTCAAAAAGTTCCCCGCATTTTATGGAACCAGGAGGTTCATGACCGCATTCACAAGAGCCCGCCATCTGTGTATATCCTGAGCCAACTCAATCCAGTCCATGCCCCATCCCACGTTGATTATCCATTTTAATATTATCATCCCATCTACGCCTGGGTCTCCCAAGTGGTCGCCTTCCCTCAGGTCTCCCCACCAAAATCCTGTATGCACCTCTCTTTTCCCCCCTACGTGCTACAGGTCCCGCCCATCTCCAGCATAACTTGACTTAATGAAATTTGGGTGTCATCGAATTGAGAAAAACCGGCAAAAGTCTTTGCATTTATTTATCGCGTCCACTTCTGCTCCGACTTTTTAGAATCACCAGATAACTTATGGCTCTACTTTGTACCCTTTCATTCGTGTTACATACTTCTGATGGTGAATGTTATTGGGTAAGATAGTACTTTCCGTAACGTGCGAAGATAATCCGCTTGGTGGTGCGAGAGAGCGGGACTCTGAGCTGGCATCGGCTGGCTGATCTTCGGAGAAGCTTTACGCCACTCATGAGAGTAGCATGGGGAAGATAGTGATACAAATTCGTCACTCGTGTCGCGTCGTCACGTTTAATGACAGTTTAATGCACCGTCTGGCTATTTCATCTGGTGCCAGAATCAACAGCAGCATGCTATCTGATCGAACAGGTCATTTATAGTGGTAACGCCTCTTGCTTGTATGCCATAGGTGTACTGTTCACGTCTCGAACTAGGAATCCGCTATTCTGAGGCTTTGGCAACTTGAGTCAGGCCCTCAGGTTGTCAGGGCTGTCTCATTAAAGACAGACTACAACAATTTAAGAAAATGACGTAATCAACTGTACTGTTTTTGCAAAAAACCCGGAATATGTTTTCTTTTGTCCAGTTTAAATTAACTAAATCCACGGTGCAGACCTTCAGAAGCTAACACTTCCTCAGCTAGTCAAGATAAGTCCAGCATTTATGATAACCCAAGGTTCATTACTGTGCTCACAAAAGCCTGCCACTTGTCCCTGACCTCATCCAAAAAAACAAGTCCACACTTACCATCCAGTTTCTTCAAGTTTCCTCTTAATATTAAGGGCCGGCATAACGTAGTCGGTATAGCGACTCGCTACGGGCTGGACAGTCCGGGGATCGAATCCCTGGGTGGAAGGCGAGATTTTCCGCAGCCGTCCAGACCGGCCCTGGGGCCCACCCATCCTCCTGTACAATGGGTACGGGGTCTCTTTCCCGGGGGTAAAACGGCCGGGGCGTGGGGCTAGCCACCTCACCCCCTCCTCGTGCTGAGGCTCACGAAAGGGTAGAGCTATACCTCTACTCCTCTTCTTGGGCCCTCAGGGCCTGTTATAGGGTGAACCTTACCCCTTAATATTATATTCCCATCTATGCCTAGATCTTCCGAGTTGTCTCTTTCTTTCAGACTTCTCCCCCGTAAGTGCCACATAGCCCAACCATCCGATACTCCTTTATTTGACCATCCAAACAATATTTGACAAGTAAGAATCACAAAGCTCCTCAATATACAGTTTCCCCCGCCCGCTGTCACCTCCTCCTTAGACCTAAATAGCTTCTTCAGCACACTCTTATCGCACACCCTCAGTCCATGTTCTTCTCTAATGTGAAAGACCAAGTTTAACAACCATGCAGAACAACAGGAAAAATTATAGTTCTGCGTATTTTAATCTTTATATTCTTAGACAGCAAACGGACAGAATGGTAGCAGCCGTTCCCCGAATTTAATCTGCTGTTTCTTTCTTCATCCGTTGGTTTGTTAGTGTCGTTAACAAATATAAGAACTTCACCACATTTTCATCGACTAGGTTAACTTTAATATTATAAGTATTTATCTTAAGGTGATTCATCCCCGTTGTGCTTCAGACACTAAGATAAAATCCAACGTACAATCCGTAAAATACCACATTTATTTTTATAGGTACAAACAACTACATGTTTCGGCCAACCAGTAACCATCATCGGACTGTGAACCTAAGAAGACGAAAAGTAAAATATACAGCAGCAATTCTGTAAAATTTTACTTTCTTTATCTTCTTATGTGTGCAGCCCGATTATGGCTATCTGCTTAGCCGAAACATGTAACTGTTTCTACCTATAAAGAATATATGCTGTGTTTGACGGATTGTAAGTTAGGTTTTTAATCTTATATATGCAATTATGTTAAAGCACTTAAACACTGCATCGATTGCTTACACAAACCACAAGTACAATGTAGAAACGCCTTGACAGTTTCCTCCCATTGCCATTCTTTAATCCACCGACACGAAGCTCAACCTCCACGCGTCATACGCACGGCGCTGAAAGCATCATAGCCACATTATATTGGTAATGGTTGAACGTTACTTAAAAAAAATAAAATCTCCGCCTACAGGGATTTAAAAGTATGATGAAGGGCTAAGAATAAAATACAAGCAAACCTATACGAACTCTTTAAAGTCTGCTCCACATTTAACTGAATTTTCGGGTCTTATGTACAGTATTTCTATAAAAAGAAATCCATAAAGTGGAAAAACACGTTTAATACAGTCACGGTCTTCTGTCCATTCGTTCGTATGCCTATATACAAAGCTTTCCGATTAATTTCGATTACATTTCGTATGGAAGGTTTCACTGTCTCGGTCAGTAACAGTATATTACCATAAGCTTCACAAAATTCGTAGCGATTTCGGACATTTGTACCAACACTGCTAAACTCTGGGTCCATCAAGAAGGACAAAAGCGAAGAGAAAGAAAAGTATCACATTACAACGCTAGTAATATGAAGAAGGCGTGAGTGGTTATTAAGGCTCTTTTTAAGCGTGTTACTTAACGAAGCTGTCACCTGCTAACATAACATACCGTTGGGAATGGTTGGTTAGTTAAATGGAACAAACCCTCGGCGACGGGCTCCCTGATATAATGTCGGTCACTGCAGGTTCTTCAGTTACACAACTATATGCCATGTAAACTTATTTTATAACCTGCCCTCCTAATTAAAAAGATAAGCAATATACGTATAACGTAAGTGCGTGGCGCACTCGTGTAACCAGTCGACTGAGCAAGAGGACTATTGTCTCCACTACAGTGTTCCTGTTATAATTTCTGCGGCAACAATGCGTTATCTTAGTACCGTTTGCCTATATATGTCGCTATCAACAATGCAAACGCTACAACGCGATCCTTTAACATCGCTGTCAACCATGGTTTTATAGCGAATTCGTTGCCGGCAACAATAAAACGTAAGTACGTGTCCGATATTTTTGTCCCACTTTAACAAATTTTGGATTTTCTCCATCGATTTTCATAAAAGTCTCCGATATCAAACTTCACGAAAATCCGTCCAGTGGGAGCCGAGATGATACACGCGGACAGAAGGACAGACAGACAGATATAACTAAGCTAACAGACGCTTTTCGTGCGTATGCGAACGAGCCTAAAAACACCACTAGAGTGCAACCGAAGCATATACCTGTGTAACAGTCACAACCGTCTTTCCCTTCAACGTAAATTAAATTTTTTGCAAGAAATTTTAAAATTCCCCACCACAGCCGCCGTTGTCTCTAATACTACAGGAAACTTGCGTCTAGCAAAATAAATTGGCGGAGATATCAGATGGACATTATCGACTCTGGCATGTCATCGTTTAACAACGTTACGAGGTCTGTCTTCAAATCCGTACAATTAATCAACTAGAATGAACAACAACAACAAATTCAGTCCAACGAAACTAATATTAGTTGCGTTCGAACGAATTTGTTGTTGCTCATGCGTAAAACTGCAAAGGAAAGCGTAACATAAAGACAGACTAGAATGAATCTAATATTTAGAAGTTTAAGCTAAGCAGCTACGCAGTTGACACGATATCTTTAAAATAAGACACACTCCCACTAATCAAACTTATTTTGTCTGTGCGTTGCAGCGGGGACCAATCTAGTGGGGAAGTTCACGCAAAGCGTACGTCGAATAGTCCAAGATGTCAAGGACGAAGGAACCTCTAGTAAGTACTGGTAAAAGGAACATAATTTCTATCACACATCTGAAAACTAGCACTTCATATTTTTGGTACAAACACCATAAAGACCATCATCAACATAACCTCTCTTGTTGCCAGCACAATTATATTGTCTCTTAAACAGGGGCTCACAAAATTTTCCAAAAATCTAGAAGCCATCTCAAAATTTTAGGCGCCAGAAGGGGGACATGACGTAGGTTCAATGTTGAGAACCCACAAACATGAAGACCCACCGTACAAAATGTAGACGTCCAGATGATGTGGGGCTCAGGATGTGTGCACCCCTGCTCTTAAATTACTTCTTAAGGGAATAACTTCAAAGTAAATCACCTCCACCAAACAAACAGGCTTAATTTAAATTCCCTGCCTTTTACGAAAACTTAAGTCCCAACGCCGTGTTCAATTCCCTACCCTAACCTGGTTAATCCAGTCTATGCCTTCACCCCCTTCGCACTTCTTAAGATAGACTTTAACAGTACCCACTATTTTGTTTATAATTTACAGACTGTGCATTTCACCCAACTGTGTAGTTACATACATCTACCGGCTCAGGTCTGATACAGTTCTAGATAACGTTTCACAGGATATAAATGCAAATTAAAGCCTATTTGCTGCTTAGATACATTTTAAAAGATATAATTTAGTCTGAGTATAAATTCAGTATTACAGCAGCGATTGAGAACACGTTTTTTCTTACTGACACAGCTGGCAGTACGGATTAGCGAATATAATTCATAGTCCCTTCCGTGCACTGTCGATAACCAGTTCACAACACTCAACCAACAAAACGCAGAATGTTCTCGAGATCTTTATATTATAACACTGAGTGTTCCTACATGTTTCAATCCACATGGAATCGTTATCAAGGAAAAAGCATCAAACATTATTGCATAAAACTTAATTAGCTAATTACGTTTAATAAAATATTATTTGACGCTTGTTACCTGATGATAATCCCATGTGGACTGAAACATGTAGGAACACTCAGTGTTATAATATCGTATAAATATCTAAGGTAGAACATGTGCATATTGTTGGATTGGATGCTGTGAATCATTCGGATGTTTGTGTCATATAGCCTCTTTAGACAAATGGGAATTTTTTTTTATTTCGAGTCTTGCAAATTTGCCTACATGTATGAAAAAAAATTCTACATCTACATAGATCCCTTGAGAATTGTTATATATGTTGCAGGCGGACAATCGAAAGAAGAGGTCATCGAAACAAATGAACGTCTCAAGGCAGTACGTGTGCGCCTAGAGGAGAGCTATGACACTGCAAAACGGTCCCTCATCACGCTGATGGCCAAATACACCGACAGCAAAACTGTGCGCAATGTGTTCCACAGATACAATTTGCTGAGAACCATGATCAAGGTACAAATTACATTTCAATATACGACATTATTATACACGAACTGAATGCGTAAAGCCGCAAATTATATAAATGAACAACTTCGCTTCAGAGTACGCCGCCAGAAACGTCTAAGAAAACTTTTATCGTCCTGTCTGTTTCCTAAAATGCTAAAGTGACATTACTTTCTATGGCTATGAAATGAAGTCTCTTATTTTAAACGAAAAACATAACTTGCAACAAACAGAACACAAAGTGCCCACAAAAGGATCTGGACATAAGAAAAGCGACATATTACCTTCATTTCTTGCATTCCGCTGCGTTTAACATCAAAACAATGGGAAGTATATAATAGTTTGACAAAACTTCATTTAAAAAGAACCGGTAAAAGTCTTTCACATCTCACTACATGTTTCGGCCAGGTCTTACACTGGAGTGTTATTGTCGTCTTCACTTCGACGTCGAAATTAACGCACAGAATAACCCGACAAGGAACACTAGGCTATTAGCATAGAATCGGCCATCAAAGAGCACTTACACGATGCAGCCAAGGAACGACACAATAAGTAATACCATAATAAGACATGCTAGAATCATTAGTTGAGTTTTTAAGCACGTCGATTTTGAATTGTGCACTAATGTAGATTAATAAGATGAAATTATATGTGCTTAGTTTCAGTAGCTAACAGCAGAAAAATTTCGACACAACTATCTTGTATTGAATTGCATACCAGAACTCTACTCAGTAAATTAATTAGTTAGTTGGTTGGTTGGTTGGTTGGTTGGTTAGTTAGTTAGTTAGTTAGTTAGTTAGTTAGTTAGTTAGTTAGTTACCCGTATGGTTTGTTCCTGAATGATTTGCGACACACGAAAAATTCTTAAAAGCAACACCACGACAGACTCGCTCTTTCACGCCATACAGCTTTCCCGTTTATACACAAACGGGAAGTGACCCCTCGTCGTCTTCTCAGAGGATGGGCCACAAAACTATCATGTTCTCTCCCCCCACGTTTACTGCCTCTCTTTCAGCGGCCTACATACGTCATACGGGCTGTTACCAAGCTTAACCGAGGCCCAGAACAAATGTAGATTTTCGTAACATGGTCAAACTCGAGTTTCAATAATTTAATGAATATTCATATCGTTACGGATTGGATCCCATAGGATATGTCACTAAGTATATACTTGTATGTTATCAATAAAAATAATACGTATGTATATACCAGACATGCAAACCACAACAAGCCCACGCACGCATGCACACACACACACACACACACACACACACACGTACATGGAAAGACCCCAAACCTGCACAGACGACGCAGTCTATTCAAGATTTATTCCTCGGATTTTCCCCTAAAACAAACTACGTCTTCATTTCGCTGAAATTATAACGATGAAGATGATTATTAATAAGCTGGCTCAGCAGCCGCGAGGCAAATTACAGAAACAGCACGAATAAAAATCAAACGCTCAGTAGTAGTAGTAGTAGTAGTAGTAGTTGTTGTTGTTGTTGTTGTTGTTGTTGAAGTAAACATACACTTAACTATTAACGGTTCCACAAAAGAAACCATAATTTGTACATTTAAAACAAGTTGCGCTAAAACACAACAACAACAACAACAACAATAATATAAAGACCTTATAATAGAAATACAACACATGTGGAATGTAAAAACAAAGGTGACGCCAGTAATAATAGGAGCAACTGGAACCACTTCGAAATCCTTCAGAAAATACTTGAGCACCATACCAGGAAAGCACGATATCAAGGAACTACAGATAACAGCTATATTGGGCACAGCACACATACTGCGGGAAGTGCTAATGTAGAAGCACAGAGGAGTTTAATATTGCAGACAGCGTTATATGCACCATTAACAGTACGCGCAGAGTAGCTGCGACACTGTATACACTAGAAACATGGTTTGTTTCAGGTATATAAGTGTGAATACCCCGTATAAAGGAGATGATGATGATCATAATAACAATAATAATAATAATAATAATAACGCAAAGAGAATTAACCTTTTAAAGCCTAGCGGTAACTTTACATACGACCAGGTTTAATATTAAAAAATTCTACGTGATGCCCACATTGCATTTATGTGTTTTGTACGGATCTCAGAACAAACAGCAACTTTTGCCTTATAAAACACTAAGAGACTGGTTTTTATAACCAAAGTGGAGAGTGTTTACTGCGCGGTACGCACTGAGTCCTTATATAAAACAGATATGCTTCGTCTTTAAAGGGATATGCGATCACGTTTTCTGCACAAAGTACCACAAAATTATTAAACAGACACGGAATAGCTAACAGATCTCTCTAAAATACGGCTAAGTTCATATATTATGGAACGACAGTGAACAAAATTATATTAAAGAAAAATTACAGAGGACACTAAACTGCCCTTCACGTTAGAATGTTGTGTCCTCCCACGTGTTGACTAAAGACACAGACACATCAAAATACAAAATACTATGCCACTTAGTCTCTAACATTAAGGAAAGAACACAGAGACGCGGTATGTCAGAATAAAGAATTGAAAAGAGTATTTGGACCTAAGAAGTATAGTGACAGAAGGATCTAGAGAATTAAGCAGTGAGACACTTTCTAATTTGTAATTTTCACAAAATGTTGGAGTGATCACATCGTGTAAGATGTGGTGAGTGAGGAATGCGACATGTCTGGCGAGACGAATTATGCGTAAAAAACTTTGGTCTAATAAACTGAAAAGATCGCCTGGGAAAACTAGGCACAGATGAGAGGATGGTATTAAATTGGTGTAATGAAATGGGCTGTGAGGATGTGAAACTTACTCACCTGGCTCAGTACAGGGACCAGTGGTGGGATGATGTGAACACGCTTATGGGCCTTGGGATTCCATAAAAGGTGTACACTAACTTGATGAGCAACTGCCAGCGTATACACAGAATCACTGCTCTATGGAATTAGGAAGGGTAAACAGACAGAGGCACACACACCGTACAAATCTCTAATGGGTGTCGGCACGGGGGGGGGGGATAGGCCAGGCATGTACCCGTATACCTCCCCTTAGTTCCATAAAACAGCACGACTTACAAAGTTAGAAAAATAAGGGAATATGATACTAACAATTGAAATTTTTAGAATAAATTTCTCTGTCCTCAGTATAAAAGCATTTAACAGTTCCTAAAATAAAATCCCTTACAATATCCTTAAACGTATTTTACGTTTGTAAGCAAATGTTCTGGTTGCCCGTCCATGGACAAGAATCCTGGTGGCGTCCATGACTCCTCTATTCTTCTAGTAGAATACCAATGAATGTTGAATGTAGGCTTGGATCAGAACTATTATTATCATTGACTGCATCCATAGAAATTCTATTATTACTAGTATTAAAATCAATCAAATATGGAGGAAGTGTTTCGGGAACACCCCCTGCACAAATCACAAAATTAGACATGCCCCCTGCTAATGCGGCAACTTCTCCAACTCTCTCGTCAAGCGTGCTATCGAATCATACCTCCGCAGGCACTCGTAATGAAGTCCGATAAACAAACTTCCTAGCAGACATTCATTTCACAGTTTTATGGAAAATAATCATTCGAATCTTCACCAAATATCCTTGACACGAACATTACCACGCATCAGTTCAATTCACTTTGTATCCTCGCAATGTATTCCCGTAAAATTCATTACATTTCCATTCCGGTTTTAGTCCACTAAGTGTACTTTTTCCATGGATATTAAAATTCCGGTCTTCTGGAATGTTATACCGTACAGTGTGATACACAGGCACTTACCTACCAAACTACACAGCGTTACGTCCCAAATGGCCACAGTCACAATATTCCCCACCATCAAATCTCAAAAGCTCACTCTTTAAACGAAGTTTCAGAAATTAATTTATTGGTTGTTTTCTTCATTTGTCCTACATATTCTGCTTATCTATACATCCATAATTAAAACCCATTAACAATACTGTGGTAGACAAAGAGACACTGGTGCAGGTATTTATTCGAGTGCTTCGGTCTTCCTCTGTATCAATTCATCAATGCTCCATGCACATTCGTCTATCACCGACGCTACATTATCGTAGCAATTGAAAGTGTCGTTAAATAACACAATAAAAATACTGTGTGAAGAGAAAAATCTACGAAGCTCTTGTGACGTAATTTTCTCCACTTCCATGTCTCAAACCTTGTAGTTTCAACGACTTTCACAACAGTAAAATGTACAGGAATCAAGGTTCACATCAAGGTATGAATTTTTTTTACCAGAAGGCGTCACAACCCTAGACAATACCCAACGCCGTGATAGCCTCAAATCAATACACGAGTTACGACATTTATCCCACTGCGACAACAATTTTAGTCTATTGTTTCACAGCGGCAAGGAACTATGCCTGGACTCAAGGTGCCGTCTTCCCACGTCATGATTTAAGACGTGCAGTTGGCACCAGTCGCTGATATCTGAATGATCATTTTGACCTTTCGACACCGTTTTTATTATACTGTGTTCCCGTTTAACTGTGCACTATATCAGAACAGCTGCATGAAACTCTTTTATTTGTGAGTGGCCATGTTAATACCCTGTGAACCTGTCCGTACTCAGAAGGTGTTGCGTTCTGCGCAACTACATAGCGCTTACATTTATACACTTATTCTCCCATCAGTTTCGTCCATATAATGGCAAGTACTTTGAAATTAGAATGCAATAACGGTACTCTTTAACCTAATAATTTTGGGCTATTAAATCGAGAAGTATGTGTGGGTGAAATACAAAATACACATACCATCTGGGTTGGAAAAATCTAAGGACGAGATGCCACTTGGAATACTTAGACGTATATGGAACATAACATTAAAATTTATCTGAGAGAAACAGTGTGGAGCAAAATTGGATTCAAGTGGCTCAGAACAGAATCCACTGTTGTGAACAAGATAATGAATGATGCAAGCGTCTAGTCTTCAGAGTAGTCCATGAAGAGTCCACTTTTCTTGGACTCACTCTGGAAGACTTCAGCAGCGATCTCCTCTGAAACGTTGGTGTCTATACACCAATCTTCACGGCGTATATCCCAGAAGACTGGGACCTTCATACGCACCGCTGTGATAATCTCATAGCTCGCAGGATAATTAACTTTCCAGTTCCAAAAAAGTCCGGGAGTTTCTTAAGACGCTCAGTGACTATCAGCATCTCACGAAAGATTGATCCATGGAATTGGCAAAATACTATTTTCAGAATTCTCTTGAAAGATATTTTCCGTTGATAATAGTGACTTCTTTGCCTACAGGAAGTGATCCGTCTGGAGACTCAATACTGGACCTTGGTGGACATTCCCAAGCAGGAGAAGCAAGAAACTGTGCCGGCCTTTGTTCTGCGCGCATGTGCTATAATGGAGAAGACGCAGAAGTCTGGAGAGGGGGTGAAGACATCGGCAAAACTTGCGGAAGAGGCAGAGAACCGACGCGAGAGGATAGACCGCCTGGAGAGTGAGTGGTCGTAAGCATATGACGTTAAAGAAACGATGAAAAGTAGACAAGAGTATGACACAGTAGGTACATCGCACCAGAGATAAACAAGACACATTACACCAGGGGATAGAATACCACCAACAATGAAATAATTCCATACTATAAGCTAAATAATTAATTTTCTGGCATTGAAATTTAAATGCATGATGATAATAATAATAATAATAATAATAATAATAATAATAATAAAGACTGTAAATGTATGTGATACGTTCCTTATTGAGAACTGTCTGAAAACAAGGCGTTTTATTGCTGTTGATTCCGAATGTCGCTCCCGAATACGCCACTATGAACATCCAAGAAAATCAGGAGAGGTTAAAACTGAATTGAAGACCTCAGCTTCTGATATATGCGAATGACGTTTATTTTGAGACAGAAAACAAAAGGCATAAAGAAAACAAATTTCGTAAGACATAAGCAAATAAGGAAATGGGTCTGGAAGGCAGTGTAAAGCCTTGGCAATGATGCTTGGAATCTGCACAACTGTCTCCCTAAAGATGACCAATTTAGATCGAAATATGTCACAGTACGATTGACATTCACCATAATGTTTGTCCACTAATAGTGTTCTCATTTTTCAGTGAAATGAACGTTGTTTGTTGCAGACATGACGATACTGCAGATCGAGAGCGAGAACACGCAAATGACCAACGACCTCTACCGCCTATTGAAGAAGTACTCTGGTCTGAGGAACCTCATTCGAGAACTGAAGGTATGCTACTGATAGAAATGTAAGCTTCGTCTACATAAAATATGCATTTCTTGCAGTAATTCGGCACTGACGAGCCTTCCTTACTGCTGGACCTCATGACGGTACACGTTCCTTAAAATAAATTGGGCTGAGATGACCCGATCTACAAAGGAGTTTAAAAAAATTAGGCAACAAACATTCAGATGGCGAGAACTTATTCTGACGTAGATGTATGCATGGCACATTGGTAGCAGACGGTACACATCAGACCTCCACGTAGTCATCACTCACATTTAAGCATCTCTCCCAAGTTGGCACCTAGGCTTGTATTCCGACGCACAAGAAATCAGTCCCGACTTCCTGTAGCCAGAATGTGACAGGCTGCTTAAAGTCGGCGTCTGTTGCAAATTGCTTGCCAATAAAGTGTTCCAAATCACTGGGCGCAAGAGCGGGACTGTTAGAGGGTGGTCCATAACCTCCCATCGTATCGCCTTAACCAGCAGTCACAAGTCCAATTGGAACTATGGGGCCTGGCTGTATGGTGCAACATGGTAACACCCTGGCGCAGCAAACCAGGTCATTTTGCGACGAACAGCATGCTGTAACCTCTCAAGTGTACCACAGCAACGCTCAGCAGTTACTGCGTCAACACGGTCAAGGAAGGGCAGTTACACTGGCAACACGGTCAAAGAAAAGGCACTTACAGTATCAACACGGTCACGGCAAGGCAGTTACAATGTCAACACAGACAAGGAAAGGCAGTTAGAGCGTCGACACGGTAAAGGAATGGCAGTTACAGTGTCAACACAGTCAAGGAAAGGCAGTTACAATGCCAACGCGGTCAAGGAAAGGCAATTACAATGTCAACACAGTCAAGGAAAGGCAGTTACAATGCCAACACGGTCAAGGAAATGCAATTACAATGTGAACACTGTCAAGGAAAGGCAGTTACAGTGGCAACATGGTCAACTGAAGGCAGTTACAGTGTCAACGCCGTCAAGGAAACCCACAAGAAACACACTTTTGTGGTCATAAAAGATGGTCACTATGATCTTTCCTACTGATGATTGCTTTGGATATGTTTTGTGGAGAAGACAATGCGTGTTTCTAAGTCACAGATGCTTTTTTCTTGGTTTTAGGCGTCACAAGATCATTGCATGTCTTCATCTCCTTTATCGATGCACTGCAGAATTTGCTTTCCATGCACGCCGTAACGTATCACATGCTTGAGAGAGGGTCTCATATGATGAACTTGGTGACTCTGAGGTCCTTTGGCACCCAGCGCAAACACACTTTTTCAGAAATCCTGCCGATCGTGAGGAATTCTGTGGCCACAATCCACCAATACGTCTAGCTCTCGGGTAAAGCCAGTCAGCTGTAATGTGTCTGCCCTGTGTGACTAGGGCATCTGCACGACGCACATTCTCATGTAGAGTGGACGAAGTTTGACAACTGGGTCGCTGCGTGTCGCCAACATCTATCCTGTACCGAAAGTATTGCGCCGTACTGACACATGTTTATGTAACACTGCACGTGCTGCGTAGAACTCCACCCGCAGGCGATGAATTTTCATCAAATCACACTGCACACTCGACGTTTACAACATTTACAGTACGGCTGCTATATTTAAACTGTTTGTACTGCGAGATGACACGCTTACGGTGCCCTTTCGTGGCTTATGACGACACATTATCTAGGCATGTTCGTCATATGGTGAAATCCGCAGCCAGATTATGCTATTTCACGTGAGACTTCTTGTTACTTTATTTGTTAAGCTCCCTTGTATACAAACTCATAGCTTCTGAACCAGTGAACCAAGGGCTTAAAATTTTAGTGTAGGAAGTCACGCTGAAAGATCCTTTGAAAAATGTAATGGCGCGCTAAACGTTCTTTACGGCCAGGTTTGTTGGCACCCGCAATATTCCCCCAAAAGAGCTTTCAGACCTCAAACGAAGAAACTACACGGGAGACCTAGGACTAAGTGGGGAGATAAGATTAAAATGTGTCTGAAAAACGTAGTCTGTATCGACCCGACTCAAGTACCTCAGGACAGTGTAGGACCAGGCTGTGGTGAATAACATAATAAAAACGTTCGGCCCCAATAAAGGCAAAGAATTTAATAAGCTGAGCAAATATATCCTATCAGATGCCCAAGCACCCCGAATCATGGGGTCAACTTTGTATGTGTGTGTGTGTGTGTGTGTGTGTGTGTGTGTGTGTGCGCGCGCGCGCGCGCGCGCGCGTGTATGTATGTATTGTATATATGTCTCAAGGAAACTGATTCAGGGGGTTAACTCTGTATGTGGATGAAAGGCTACAAGAAGCAGCCACTATACAAGCCCTTCGTCCAAAACACTCTGACAACCCCTACCCTAAGACTATCTGCTACTATTTCTCACGACTGTTGGGATGTCACTCTTACTGATCAGAGCTTCAATATCACACGTGTGTGTGCACGGGGCGCGCACGCGTGTGTGTGTGTGTGGGGGCGGGGGGTTGTACTGTTATGACCATCACATCATCGCTATGAAATTAATAATAAAACGTGTTTATTTCTTTCAGACAGAGTACATGAACTCGAAGGTATACCCGATCTTCCCCCGTTACACCATTCTCAAAGACATGATCAAGGATATAATGCATCATCCTGATTATATGGAGGTGTGTCATGAGGTGGACGTTTAGTCCTGCTAGAAGCTCGGTCACTTTAGGACGCATCATGTAGAATTATCGGCCCAACACTTACCAGTCCAACCCTTACAGTACAGCTGACAGAAAAAGCCATGATGTGACAAAGCTACTTTAAATGTGAACGTACTGCACTGTAACAATGTTACATCATCGCTGTCTCATTCTGTTTTCACTTTGGAGATGGATCACGCATTTCACCAAGATGTTTAGGGAGATCAATAAAACCCCAACATGTAACACTACACTACTAAAATATAAAAGACTGGCTTTCACACAAAAAAAAGTGTTGCAAATTGTCACAATTTAAGTATGGTTGTGAATATCCTTATTTCTCTCTGGGTGCATTTAAAGTGCATTAATACAAATATTAAACCACATGATTGCAAGTTTCCAACATTTTTTTTAGGAGTTACAATATTTGCCAACAAGAGTCACTCTGTTGTGAAGTAACGGGTTTTTGGACTTTTTCCATCGTCCGAAGAATAAACTAACTACAATTAAAACCACGACGTTTCGGAAGCTTGTCATAATTTTAATTGTAATTTTAATTGTAGTTATTTTATTCTTCGGACGATGGAAAAAGTCCAAAAACCCATTATTTCACAACATTGTACCCCGTCGTCAAAACCTTTTAGAATTTATCTAAGAGTCACTCTGCTAACCTACATCTGAGTTAGCTAAAACTAAAACGTGATGGCAGTGTATGCCTCAAAATGCCACAAATTTAACGCACAATCTGCAAGAAAAAAGTAACGAAGCTTTTGTAAATTTTGGTTTTCCCTGTGACATTCGAAATACAATCACTCAATCGGAACCCACCATTGTATCCTCAATCATCGTCAACATAAATGTAATGATGCAATATAAACCAATTAACAAAGAACAGTTTGTTTTAGACACAAAACAAAAAGCAGCTTAAATGTTAGTTAGCAAAGACTTTCATACAAGTCAAAATTTCAATTAAACAACATAAATATTATTATTTCAACGCAATATTCTCAACTATACACAAGTGTGTCAAATAGCCTGAAACATTTACCTTATTGTGTTAACCTATTTTATGCAAAACAGATTTGGCAGGCAACTGAAATGTCCAAGCCATAGATTTCTCTACATGTCTTCTTTTACAACCAGCAAGGACTACCCAACAGATGCATGCACACTGTATTTAATCTATAAAAACAAATATAAAACAGGCATTCTGATGTTATTATTTTGGACTGTCTTTTCAGACACCTACAGGCTATGCTGCATGCACCATTAAATCATGACTTTTCCCAAATTCGAGTAACAAAATTTGAATTTTAAATAAAAATAAAAATATTAACAGACATATTACGTCACTGTTTTAAAAGTTTCTTGTGCTACACATATTTATATATACATTCACCCTAGAACAGGCCATGAGGGCCCAGACAGGGAGTAGAGATATAGCTCTACTCTTTCTTTAACCTCGTGCTAGTGGAGATTGGTGGTAAACGCCAACCCCCGGCCGCTTTGCCCCCGGGGAATAGAAGCGGTACCCATTGTAGAGGAAGTTGGGTGGGCCCCAGGGTCAGTCTGGACGGTTGTGGAAAATCTTGCTCTCACCAGAATTCGATCCCCGGATCGTCCAGCCCGTAGCGACTACGCTCCCCCGGCCTACGCTATGTAACTAAGACATATCAGGCTTCATATTACTGTATGTATTAAAAACCATAACTTCCCAAATTCGTAACATATCAAAACATACCGAGGGTGTCTTACTTAACGCATTCCACAAAGTGTTAAGCTGTGCAAAACAACGTGTAAAGAACTCTTAATATTTCCATCTGTCATATCACACACGATAATAAATGACATCTATGAACTAAACATGTACATAAATTTGCATCCTGTGCACAATTTCTGAAAACTCAAAATAAAAGAAATTACATTCTGTGAAACTGACTCACAAAAGGTGTAAGTTAAATAATTAAAACAGTATCTACTGCCATTGTTATAGTAATTCTAACTATGGAGATACTTTAAGAACCATGCATCGTACAGTTAAAAAATTAACCAATTTGATGTTAATTAATACAGAAAGCACGACACAGTGTGAGTGGGAATATAAGACGGCAAAATGTCTGGCTGAGGTCTTGGAACTCAGTTTGAGCATAATATAGTACCATATACGCTTATGACCTTTTAGATTATTTTCTGTGCATGCCTATGTTGCTAAGAATATTGCAAAGGAACACATAAAAGGACTGGTAAGTTTTGGGTTGTACGTGGGATCTTTAACAGATGGCCACATTACTACTAACTGTCATTATAACCTCCCCACTGCTCTCAATGCAGGCCTAAAGTAATCGTGCTGGGATATGGTTGTACAGTTAACAACTACACGCTTATTACTTTATTTAAATATAAAACAAAAAGATTACATAATGTAAATGAAACCATCCAAGGTGAAATATGTCAATTGAAATCCATAGGATTAACAATTGAAAATTCAATTGGTTTGCATAGTAAAGTAAGCTCTCTTAAATACTTGAAACTGGCGTCACTATTATGGCAGCATTGTCTCAACTCTAAGATTCCCTTACTGAACCTACACCTTAGAAATGATCACACAAAGCTCTCTCACTAAAACATCTGTAGTGTCACTCAGGAATTTCGTATGGCAACCTTATGACGGAAGATTTAAATAATGTTCAAACTTATACATAAATGTACCACATAACAATACACAGAAGTAAAAATATGTCACTTCTCCTGCATATTGTGCTGCTCTCTTTGTGAGACTACAAACACTTGTCCCACTCTGACAGACTTCTGTCTTACGACCTCGTTATTTGTCCACTTTGTAAACTGTATGACATAACCACAACATGCCTGGATGTTAAGCAGTTTAAGTAATGCTAAACACTGGTCTATATCATGTAAACATACAAAAACAAAAATGATGACAGCCTACTGCAACGTTTCATTTGGAATAAGAATTAATTAGCAGCTACTATATCCTTCAGAAGGACTGCGATAGTGTACGTGAGTCAGATATTGCCTACAAATTAAAGACATGCCACAATTACCATGTTACACATTTCCAAAAAACTAAATGTAACCTGTAATAGTTAAAAATCGATTATATGTGGTTCCACGAGATACATTAAAGATGGCACCTTCCACCACAGATTAATATAAAAACCGTCTTAATCTATCGTAAAATAATGACTCTTCAAAATTTTCCCTACCTACAAAATCTGACACACGAGCTGAAAAGTGGACTATTTTTGTTTCGAAAATAACTTCAAAACTGTTACTATTAGGTTGTGTGTGGCTGTGTTAGAATCAAGAATTTAATTTTATGGTAAAACAACATGAACATGTTGTTAAAAATTTATTACTAAATTTGGTCTTACAATTAATATAAAAGCTTACACCCCCTGCGTTGAGAATAAATACTTAAGTGTAGGAAACCCTTCTGTTCAGAAATTAATCACTGCACTGCTTTTTAAGGGGCTGTAATTATGCCAACACACACATACCAAATTCACTGACACTCGCTTTACCTACTCGATGAGTAGAAACTAATTGAAATTTTATAACAAAAACATACAATATTTAAAGACAGACTCAATCCACCACATCGATAATATTAATGACACTTCGCCATTTTAATAGTATCTGTAAAAAATATATTGTACCCGATCACACAAACATAACTCAAAATAACATACATGTTTTAAGCTTCTGCTATATTAAATGTGTTGTCAGCTACAAATGCTATACATCATTTCAAACTTAATTATTACACACCAGTTTAAGGGGGCATGAAATATGATGACAGTTTCATCTTCAAAGAATAGAATTCAATGCAAATCAATTATATTTTCAATACATATGTTTTATAATTTGAGAATTGTTTTGCATGGTCCAAATAAAATCCCTTTTATAAACTGTTTCATAATGGAGGTAAATCACGATGCCTTGCAATGAAGTAAGTTATTTATGTAAACTTGGTGGCTAAATTTATTGGGTTTGAAGGTTCTATAAAAACTGGAAGAAATTTCCAGATATACTGGAACAGTAGGTGAACCATGTCAAAGTAGGAATCACGAACTCCAGCCATTATGCAGTCATGACCACCATCGTTTGCAGCTAACATTACTACTGAAACTGCTACTATCAGAATTTCCTATTATACTGTCACTTTTAGGAAAGTGGTCTCATCTGTTGTGTAAACAAGAGTAGAAACAGTTTCTTTACAATTTTGCATACCACACTCAGATGTTCATTTATCAGAGATATGGATTAATTGCTTCAAGGTAACGATACGATGCATTACACTGTTCAGAGGCCCTTTTTTCCCCCATTTTACTGCATTAAAGACTTACTGTTCCAATAAAAACAAAATCTTAACACTCACTTCTTTGGTACATTTTTTGAGGGGGCAGAAGACAAAATTTAAAATTTGAGTTTCAAGTATGAGTTACATTGGTCTGACTTAGACCAACATAAGATTTACCCAGCAGTTTTTATCATAGTTCCCCATACATCAAATTTTACGAAAATCTGTGAAATAATTTCAAGATAAAATGTGGGCCAAATGTGGGATGATAGGAGGGCCTGTGGATGCACTTGGCTTCTATATTATGTGTGCGCCAAGAAGAATGAAAATATTATTTCCTAAGTCAACCAGTATTTGTGCTTCATGGTTTACTTTCCATAAACTAAGAATGAATTAATTGCACTATTCTCAAGTAAGCAGAAATCTAGTAATAAGAGCACCAAATGTCAAAGGACCATTTTTAATTTTTATAGCAAAATGTAGCCAAATCCCATAAAAGTTGGCAAACCAACCACTGGTTAACTAAAAATGCCTAGAATTCATCATTTTTAACTTAATGCTTTCAAGCAATTAAGTTGATTTCAAGGATCAGTGAGAATAAATGCTATTCAGTGACTTAAAAATCAGAACACCCATATAATTCTGTAACTCTACATCCAAAAAATTAAATACAAAATAATTACAAAACCATCCAATACAGCTATTTCAAACAAACACACTCTCATAAAATCATTTAATATATTTATTCTTAAACAACCAACACATTTTCACACTACTGTGTCATCCTCAGGGGTTACTTCTGCTTCAAAGGAACATTCTCATTTGAGTTTCTTTAAAGCAAATGTCATCACTGAAAACCATTTTCATTACTGATTCTTTAAATGAAAAGTTACCCGTGATAAAAGCTTTCATTAGTGTCCTTTAAAAGAAAAGTTACCCTTGAAGATTACAACACAGCCCAAACACACTGCTTGTTTAAACATAAATGTATTAATTATGGTAGTAAATGTTATATTTTTGAATAGCTATATTAGGAAGTTTTATTACTGTTTTACATTTCAAAACATGGCAGCAAATCTACAAATTAATAGTAAAGTAAGTAACTTATGATTCTCAAACATTAAGAGTAACTGATCCTATAGCAACTCCGGTATTATGTCACAACACATCAAGTTACTGCAATTTGTAAATCAGTCATGAAAATCAAGACTGGCCTTTCTGAAATGTGGTCCCCAAAACCAACCAGCAACTCACAAATTAAAGCGCCTGTTTGTATTGATATTGTCAGTTACCCGTACACAGCAAACTTTTAAAACTGTGACACCAACTTCTCCTCTATATGGTTTTCCTACACTCCAGTACAATCAATGTTTATTCGTGCACAAAAATGAAACTTGACTTACACCCTCTGAATACCTAAAACTAATTGGAAATTGCACTGATAATGAGGGAAAATATGCAAAATTTACAGCAGTAATTAAGTTTCCAAGGCAGCCTGATACCTTCAGAGATGTGTAATCCAAACAAAAAGGGGCAACCCTTTTCCTAAAAAAATAAAAAGTAAAATTACTGTGAGTGGAATTAATAAAATGGTAAAATTAGTGCATTATTAGTAATCAATCTTCTGTGTCTGTTGTCCTTTCTAAACAAATATCTTTCTTCTACTTGTGCAACAAGAAGCTGTTTATGCTGTTAAATGTGTCTTTGTGTCTTGAAAGAAAAGTCCATGGAAATGTGTGTGAGTTCTTCTTTGTCTTACAATTGTAAATGTGATGATTTGAGAGGACACAAGAAAGAAGGTTCATGCCTAGTGAATACACAGTAATATGTTCCAAAACTGTTCCAAATCTTTATGACCAGGAGTTACTTTGGCAGGAGACAACAAGATCAATGTATGTGCAATGGTTACATTTAACTTTAAAAGAATAACATATCTAAATGTCACTTATACTTTAAATTTCCACCATTAAATTTAAAATAAAAATGGAATTTATTTATGTAAAAACCAAATTCACTAAATGAAGGTCTCATTTAAAGAGGACACAAATGCTTATGTTGTGTGTAACTGGCAAGAGTCAAGAACAGAATGCAAGGGAAAAGAGATGGGGTTTTCTGCTACCCCATGAGCATCCAGGTGTTCTGAGAGAATTCATGCCTATCAAAACAAATTTTTGAATTAGAAAGGGGGGAAACAGTATAAAAAAATACGAAAATACAGGAAAACCTAATTTTTGCTGTAAGGAGATGACAGCAAAGTTATATCTATAAAGAAAAGACGTGTGAAATATCTGTGATCACCAAATTTCATGCACATTCTTTATTTATGGTTTAATTATACTATCAGTAGCACAGACCATGTAGTGTTGAATGATAGAATGATTAGCGAATAATGAACTGGAAATGATGTGGAAGGAGGTGGTTGAGGCATGATTTGATTTGCTTCCCTGGAATGTGCCTTCAGAGAGCTGGTGAAACCACAAGAATTGTCAATCAGAATAGTCAAGATTCGAAAGAAAGACCTTCTGAATATGAAATAGAGTGCCACCCCATAACATCTGTTCTCCATAAAAATAATGAACGTTTCCCATAAAACAGATACTGAGCATTATTGTAAAAAACAAATTCAGAAGTAGTGCAATCAGTGCTTGAATATTGTAAAGCAACTGTCGCGAATCAATACAGAAATTCTCTCTCCACACTTGATTGTGCTCTTAAATGTATATATGTGTCTGAAGAAAGACAAGCAACCTATCAAATCGCTCACCCCAGTGTCTACTCCATTTCTTCTTTAATATACCAGGGGTGCACAAATCGTGTGTGCCACATTGTCTGGGAAACCAAATTTTGTATGATGGTGCCTAATATTTGTGCATCCTCAGTATAGTCCTTGCTTCTCGTCATGCATCTAGCACCTAGAATTTTGAGGTAGCTCCCAGATATCTGGAAAATTTGTGCACCCCTGTACTGTAAGCTGCTACATTCCAGTGTGTTCCTTCAATATCTGCCATCTCCCTCATTCATATGTACGAGTACACTGTGTTTTCATAACTTAACAGCAAACCAACAAGTACAGCCTTTAAAAAAAAAATCCCTAAATTCACATATGCGCTTAGCTCAACATTATTAAATAGGCTAGAATGATTATACTGTCTCAAATATTAATGTTTTTACTGTACAGAAAGCATTTGTATAATGTGGTTAATACCAAGTATCAGCACATGGTATAATCTGATGGTGATTCAGATATTATCAATGTCAAAATGTCTGATAATACTCTGGGTCATAAACAGCAAAGTAAGATGATCATTTAGGTTTTCATGGTGGTATGTGTTCAGATATGGACATCTGCATTTTGACACTGTGCACTCTGTATCAGTTATATACCAACATTTTTGGGGGGACATGTTACTTCCACCTTAAAATGGACTAGATGATGTCAAAATTCAGACAACTGTAATCTAAATAAGACAACATTTTATAATAATCCCACACATTCTGATAAATATCAGATCAAATAAGTTTTTCAGCTACAAAAGATCAACTACAGTAGAAGCACTGCATTATTTTCAACATGTTTCACGCCTGCTACTTTTAAAGTGTCTACCATGATCAACACGGAACGCAAGTCAGTGGTGGATTCCATCAACCTGTAATATTTGCTTTGCAGTATCTTGATTACTCTATATGCAAGTATCTTGAAAAATGAGCACTAAATGAATCTTGATAAAATTCCCTTTGGTAAATGAACTTTGCTTATTATTGGGAAAATAGAAATCGACAGAAGTTTTAAACACTGGTGAACATATTTCAATAATATTATGACACTGGTGCATGCTGTTTGTTCAAGCTGAAACCCTGGGCACTCATATGCTGTGTTTGAAATGGGTGATCAAACACACAAACTGAACACATAAAATGTAGCTGATTTTAAAGTAATATTGCTCAAGAATAAGATGCAGAGGAATGAAAGCCAAATATTTCAGTAGAGTATGTAATAAGGTTCTTGTGACCTGCAATGATCAGCGTGGCCACTGGCAGCAAGACTTTGAAATTCACATAACATGACTTCAAAACTGGATCATACAACCTGCCTCAGTATCTTAAAACTGGTACCATTTAAAACCTTCTATATGTACCCAGATGACCCTTATTACACAGTTAGTTATATTTCTTACCAGAACAAATTTAGTTTTCACTCTCACACTGTTCAGTTCATGAGCCATATTACATTAAATCTGTTCATATTTCATGCTTCCACTCTGTACAGAGACACTTCTGACAACTGAACAAACCCACTGTATATTCTGCTGGCAGAGTATTTGAGTTCATGACTGAAAAAAGGGGCTATGATCAACTACATTTCCTGCATTCACATACTTTTATCAGTTGTGGCCTGTAAACTATGTCATTTCATGAAAATTTTCTGGTATCATTCAGCAAGGGACTCAGACACAGTGAAACAGAAGAGATCCATATTTCTCTCATTGTATCTGGACAATCTGTAGGACACTTTTAGGGATAAAGTGGAGTAAGCCATACTATCACCCCAGCACTCCCTATCTCAACGCAAAATTACACAAACTTACTGAATGCATAAATCAGACTTAATACAATTAATTGCTCCAAACACTTCATTCTCTACCTTTTACACCATCTCATGGCGACATGTTAAAAGGGTATATCTTTGGATCCATCAAACTTTCACTGCTAGGAATTGAAACCACAGTACTGTCAAGCAGCATGCTCATTACATCCACTCATTAAGAGGGCATAACAACTGTAACATAGCAATGTTTATCACGAAGTCTGATTGAAGCACCACTAAAAACAAGTTAACAACAGTTCAAACATGATGGCCATAAAAAAAAACATCAAAATTTACAACAATAATAAGAGGTTTGAAAGTGCATGCCTGTAAGTAATTTTACATTTTTAGTACAGAATACTAAAAGTTTTGGTTTATAAGCTTCCATAATTGTACATGTAATATGTCACACTCTTGTACATTCCAGTGATTGAGCTCAGAAGTCAAAGATGTATGATTTTTAAAAATTGTGCCACATATTGTGGATAAATATCAGCTTTACTTCTCTAACATGTAAACTGATTCCACACCTTCAAATATTTGCTTTCTTTTCCTGGAATTTTGGTTCACCCCACAATTTTTTTTCAAAAATGAAAATTAAAACATGCATTTTAACATTTCACTGAAATTAATAAGTTATTCATATGTTGCTCAAATAAATATACTCTCAACTGGAAGTCACCTGCTGGAATGATGGGTGAAGGTTGTAATAAAATTACATGTCATTCCCCCACAATACATAATTATGCTCACACAAGCTTTTAAAATGAAGCACATACACTCCTGTCGGTTTTTCATCTGAACACAAACTCACTCATCCCAAATCATATTGAAAAAATCAAAGTTCTTGAATAATTTAAGCCAAAAATAAGATTCACGCAAGAAAAATTTTTACTTTCCCAATCCCGTTTACAAGATACACTTAAATTAAAATTCAGTTTTGTATTTTTATAGTGTACGTAACAATATAATATGTTCTGCTGCTTGTATGTTTCAGATCAGACAAAAGATTTTTCAATTGTTATGGAACATAACCTCAACTTGTAACATAGTGCTTATTGGAAACAGGGACTTCCTATAAAAAATTCTGCTCCATAAACACTTTTCACAAACATACCTAATTGTAAGAATGTGAACTGCCTGAGTAATGGAGTGCTGAAACCTTTGTGAACAGCATACAAAGTAATAGTGGTGGCCTTGGGGTTATAACATCATGTAGTCTGGCATGTGATTACAAACCTTTCAGAATACGTGGAGGCACTTTGTTAATATTTCTCTGACTTTAACAAATTACAATTGTAGCGATTCTTTAGTAAACACATTTTTACATAAACGCCTACTGCAAAGAGTGTTAGTGTACTCCCATTTCAGTCACATCAGTGCTCCTTTGTAGCAGATGCAAACCTATACTTGATGCTGCTGATCATCAGAACGCCACACAAAAAAATTGAAATTAAAATTATTATGTGCATCTCCCCACACTTTTCTATATTCAAGGGTGAAACAACTGTTAAAAGGCGCTCTGAACAAGTCTGTTGTTGATTAAATTAATTGTTAATGCAGAGTATGGGTCATAATTGAGTGATGTACACCAAAATTTAATTTTTCCCAAAAAATTTTAGTGTGAACATGGAGCACAATACTTAAGAAGACTGCAGTTAGCCACCAAGTAAAGGAATTCTTCAATTTTATGGAATGCCAAAGTACAGTACCATAAAACAGCCCACCACTTATCCTCATCCTTAGCCACATATATCCACTGCACATGCTCCCATCCTGTTTGTTTAAGATCCACTGTAATATTACCCACCCCTCTAGGTCTCTAAGAAATCTATTTCTTTCAGGTTTCCACACCAGAACCCCACACGTGTTTCTCTTCACCCCTCATGTGTGATAAACACCCCTTCCCATATGATCCTCCTTGATTTGATCACCCAAATAAAATTTTAAAAGGACTACAAATCATTAACCTCCCCATTCGGCTCTTTTCTCCCTCTTATGCCCAAATATCCTCCTCAGCACCCTGTTCTCAAACACCCGCAGTCTATGTGCTTCCATTAATGAGAGAGGTGTGGTTTTGCACTCATATAAAACCAACAGGTAAAATTACACTTTTGTATATGCTAATCTTTATACTACAGCTTGCCAACAATCAGTATAGCAGTATCATGGCTGGAATCTGTAAACAGACAGACATGGCCTCCCCATTTCACGTTTATTTTGTGCACTTCAAGCCAATAACATACAAGATTCCAAAATCAGATTCTGTGACATTAAGACCTCTACTAGTGGAATTAAATGTTATCAAATGCAAAATTTCATAAAATGGCATCAGTGCACTTCTGTCAAGAAACTGCTGGTGGCACGTGAACATGCAGTTGTACTCAAATGTCTGGGGAGAAGGCAATATCAATGTGTATTTTCATGAGCTTTCATTGCACAAATACATACTACATGTATCATATCTTCATACTGTACTCATGTGTTCTTACACCTGGATGATACAGTGTTGATATTTGTATTATAGTAAATTAAAAGCCTACACAAAAATACATAGGTGCTCGAATTCCAAAACTTTGTGTGTGAATTATGTGTGTGAAAACATGGTTCACCCTCTGAATCATGTTGTAAATGCTTCCAAATGTAAACACTTTATCGTGTTGCTTCTCTTAACATTTTCCAAACCAAGAACATTAAAAATCAAAGTATTAGATGGCCATATACAAAAATAAACCATTAAACCATATGTATTAGAATATCTATTTCATGACAAAAAAAAAGGAACACTAGTTGTAGGAAAAATATATTAGCCTGTATTGTATTTAGACTAAACAGAATAATTATTATTTGAAGTAAAATTGTTTTGAAGTACTGCTGACAATAGGAACAAACAATTAGAAAGATTATGTTGCATTTTGTAAGGCAAGGAGTACATTTTGTGCTTCTGCCACTGTTAAAACCATCTATACAGACAGGGTGACCACCCTTCCTTGTTAAATATTAAAGGCTCTGAACACAATTAAATTAATATTTTGATATAACAATTCAATAACTGTTTTAGTATAAACCATGCAATATGCACTGAGCACAACAAAATATGGAAAAAATTCCAGACACCATCAGTTATGTTTAGACCCTTCAGATTTGATACATTACTTAAAATGTAAGACAAACCTTGGTTTTTTTAATAGATGTTATCAGTTTTCAAGTAAATGTTATCTGCTGTTTAGTACCTAAGCACTTCCATGAAGCACAGCCTTTGTCAAGAAGCCCTCTTTACCTTCTCAGGCTTCCAAATGGCACATCCAAGAATGTGAATATAAAATATAACAACATTTAACTACACAAACTTTACTGTATCTGTTCCATTCACATATTTTAACTAAATCTACTTAGGTATCAGTGCTGGGATGTGACACTGCGTCACTGAGTACTTTGTCGCATCCAGTAATAACTGATACCCCATCCAGACCACTGCAAAAGCCTAAAACTCCCATAATTCTAATTTGTTTCCTTGGTATTCCAAATTCAGCAAAATCATTGAGCAATAATTCTACCCATCATAAACTTCATCAAATTCTATAATTAACTGATGTACTGTTCATCATTGCACAGTACTACTTGTCGCCCCAGATTAACGCTATAGAACCCAAATAATTTCACCTGAATAAAGAATAAAAGCAGCCAAAAGAATGTTGGATGACATTTTTATACAAGCTGACAAGTCATAAACACTTACTGTTTACCTTCACTACTTCATAATGAAAGATGGATTTGTGGCATTATTATGTCTGTCTGTCTATCCAGCCATCTGCATATGTCCATCATAACACCATTAAAAACAAATGACAAGCTGTCTAAAAAACCGGATATGAATATGATGACATTAGATAACTACTCATCTTATTGCTTTCTAATTGCATATCACGAGTAAAACAAAGAAGGCAGCAGACTGAACAAACCTATGATGTGGAAGCAATGCTAACACAGCTTAATGCAGGTTCCCAATGGTTTAAAACTTTGAAGAATTTAAAACTTTTAAAAACGTACAACAATGACAAGTTAGCTGCACATTTACATTTGGTTGATGGTAATCATGAGTGAACTACAGGTGTCAGTAATATAAAATCGGGTACAAAGAAAATATGTACCTACACATTGTATATGCAATTGTGGTTACATGTGAACCAATTCAAACATGGCAATGAACAAATAATCTGACAATGATGTACTAATTATGGAACTCCAGCATGAAAGAAGTGTTTCAATTAACGCATGGCCCATAACACAAGAGGTGGGTGGTCATTCTAATCATAAACCATTACAGTTCAAGTTGTATTAAAAGTAACACACAACTGCAAATATAGGAAAAAAAACTTACAGCAGTTGGCAAAAAAATTGAGATAATGGACTGTATAAGACTTCTAGCACCAAACTTATGTTCCTCTGCAAACCTTTTATTTTCTAATTTAAGGGAACAAGTCAAAACATCAACCGAAAAACAGGGCCTACCTAACACTGACAGTGTGAAAATGTTTTATCATATGACATCTAAGTCCCTGAGAGTATCATGACAGGTACCAACTGACAGAATGCACAATTTGAAGCTATTTTGTGTACTGGTATGTAAGAATACTTCATTTTGTATATGCATGAATTTCAGACATCACCATGATTGCTTTGTTAATAAAAAAGTGAATTTTATGTAGTACTTCTGTACTTTCTTCACCAAGCATGTGCACAGGACATTCCAATTAAATGACACGTGAATTCTCCCCTTATTTACATTACCAATTCCATAAATTTCAGCTTCCCAGACATACTTCATTAAGACTAGCAACTTCAGACAGTAAAGAATTGTGCTGCCTGGTCACATCAGACTCACATGATTCATGCATGAGTATTAAGTCTGTTGAAATGACTTTTTGGATTCAGAAACCTGAACATGCTGGCTTATCAAAAAAGGTGCTTTGAAGTGGGTTTTGAAATATTCTTTGGATGCACAGTTAAGGCTGAAAAAATACAGCACGCTGCCTCACTAATAAAGAATAAAGCACTGAAGGAAATAGATGAGCAATTTGCAGTTTCTTAAAGACACACCATATTTTGATCACATATTTCTCTAGCAAATAAGCAAACACTTGTTTACACACTAATCTAGGTCACATCAACAGTCCTGCAAACATGTAATAGCTTTTAGCCCCTTATAGTATAACTGCTCATAACATATTTACAAGAGACCAGGTAGCATAGTCTATGCAATGACTAGGTTACAGGCTGGAAAATCCAGGCTTCAATTCCTGTCACAGGTGAATTTTCCTTCTCCAAAATGCCCAGACCAGCTCTGGGACCCACTCAGCCACCCATTCAACGGGTGCAACGAGTTATTTCCCCAGGAATAAAGCGGCCAAGGCACAAGGCTGACCACTCACGTCCATCTAGTGCCAAACTTAAGAATGAATGGAGCCATACCTCCACCCCCTCCACATGCCTTCACAGCCTGTACAGAGACACTTTTACCTTTAACATACTTGCATATTCCTCTGGGGGGAATCTCTAAGCACATGAACTCAGGATGAATTAAAAAAAATTGTGTCAACAGATGCCATTTTGATACACGAAACACACAATGCACATAAACAAATACCTATATATCTTCCAGTACTATCAACACATGGGGCACCAGGCCACATGAGGAAAGTAAAAGAACAGTTCTCTGAACACAAATTAAGATCATACCACACCCAGCCTTTGACTACACATTTCAGTGGTAAATGTTCAGTCAAGTCCAAAATTACAAATTAATTCTATGTAGCAGAATTCTTCTAAAAGTTAAGGGTGATTCAGCTGATTGAGAAATTCCCCACCTATACAGAACATGACAGTTTAATACTATGTTCACAAAAGTCCACCATGGGGACCTAACCTGAGGCAGCTGAATCTGCATACCGTACAGTCACACTTTTATGACACATATTACTATTAACTTCATATTTATGGCTGCGTCTTCCAAATGATCTGCTCCATTCAGGTTTCCCAGTTTCAATATTTATGCATTTATCATCCATGAGTGAAACAAATGCAGATCAGTACTTGACAGAAATATTATTGAAAATCATTTCACACCTCCGAGTCTATGTTATTTCTTTACCAGCAACACAGTCTAGAATTCTGATTCTGCACTTTGTTATATTTGGTACAAATTCTTGGGAAGGAAGGGAGCATATTTCATCAGTCACTGTAATCCTAATCTGGGAGTGCTATGAACTTCAGATGCTGGATACATCAATTCCTGTCCTTCCTAGTAAATATTAAGGCATTACCTTCTTTCATCTCATTCAACAAATACTTCAGATTTATGGTTAAAATGTAGAGTTATGTTAGGCGAGTATAAAATGTTGAGAGTGCCATCAACTTCAGACACTGGACACTTCAATTCCTGTCCTACCTATTAAATATTATAGCATTATCTTCCTTCATCTCATTCAACAAATACTTCAAATTTATCCTTAAATTGTAGAGTTAAGATAGGCAACTATAAAATGCTTTTTATCTTAATGCAGAGTGTGAACTGTAGAACATCCCCCAGCCCCCCTTCAAAGCAGAATTACGTTCTAATTCCAACAACAATGACGATGACGACGACAAGAACAATGACAGCAGTGGTGGCGACAATAGCAACAACAACGACCACAACAATGACAAAAATAATGATGCACAGATTAAAAGAAAGTTATGCGTATTTCTAAGATTCCATTGTTAAATGATGTGGCTTACAATAATGGATGTCCTGGAGGACGATTGTAATTCACAATCTGACAATTGCAAACATTCGTAGTGTGTAGTTGTCTCTAGAAATAATCACCAAGTTCTGTTCTGTAGCACTGCTGCCATCTTGCAACAACAACTACCATAACCAACATATACAAAACACATTGTGATTTCACCTACTCCTACAGTTGGATTTAAACTGACATTTCTTGAACAAACAAAAATGCTGCTTTCCATACCAGAGAAGTCACAAGCCGGCATTAAGTGAAGTCACTTGGCTATTGGGTTTTAAAATGTGCAGCATCACTCTAATCACATCTGCAAGTGCAGGGACATATGAGCACATTCAGCCAAAGTAAATCAGCTGATCTGTATGTCTCAGGCGGTTACTCGCCAGCCTTTCACTGCAAAGGCTTAAGTTCAGACCCAGGGCAGTCCCTGTGTGATTTGTTGTGGACAAACTGGCATGGCAACAGGTTTTTTCAGAGTACTTCCATTTTCCCCTGTCAGTATCATTCCACCAGTGCTCTGTACACATGTTTAATTCATCAACACTAAAAAGCACACATTAATGATGAGTCACACCAGTATTAATTGCTTCATATGAGATAAAGTACAACATAAACATAAATTAAAAACTCAAAGGAATCACTGACTCCTTGTCCTGTACATTGCAAGGTCTAAGAGAAGTCATGAAATACCTTACCTTTTTTTCAGTTCAGATGGACTGCAACAAACAAACACCTGCAACAAATTAATTATGCTATCAGGACTCCATACAATGACTTAAAATTTGAATTTGTGATAGATCTCTTTAGAGCAATCTATCAGAATAAGGTTGAATAACCTATATCTTGTAGTTAAAGTTGTTCCTGTGCACACCACGAAAGTGTATGGGGGAGTGGAGATATATCTTGCAAGCTGTATATAACCCATGAACTTTTGTTTTACCTGCACAAACATATGGGTTTCCTCCAAAAGGAAGCCAGTGTAACAAAGGGCTATCTCTTTATCATTAAAGAGCCACATATTTCTCATCTGTTTTACTACAGTAACACCTTGTACTTATACACCACCCTGAGGAGTAAACATTCAGATTAAGGATTTTCCTAACACACATGCTATATACAACAAACATAAAACAAACTTAAGCATCCAATAATGTGTTAACTTAGAAACACAAAACGGTAAAGTCATCCATGTGCTTAATTCAGCACCAACCCGTTAAGATACCTGGGAGAGATGATGCACACTTGTATGTAGTCCTAACCTCACCCGTAGGTGAGTGGTCAGATTCACACTGGTTGTATTCTGGCTGGAACAAGAAGCCATCATATACGTGGGTCAGGCTCTTATAACTGGCATGACATGGTGGCAAATCCAAAAATCCCTGTCCCTGACAGGAGTCAAAACCTGGCCACTTAGTCTGTAGCTAGCAATCACAGCAACCCAAGTATTGCACACATATTGTTAGTATTAACCTGACCAAATCACGCTGCACAAACAGACTGTATACTCACAACAAGGATTCAATTCCCATGACTATCAGGGGGTAAGGCTGCCAGTGCATTAAACTGACCACATTTCTGAGCTTAGTGCTAAGATCAAGAACATGTGAAGGTACACCTAATTTGGTTAAGCTTATGAACCATGCCTGGTGTGGATATTCAGTATACACATAAATACAAAAGCTGATTCGAAATTTAGCAAGCAATATTAATGCTGCTTCAATATTTGCTTTGCGCTTGCAGCGTTTTCCGAATTTTAGGGCAATACTCTTACTGTGAGATTTCCTTACTAGCAGTGTGGACTCTTTGTTTCCCCACTCTGCATCACGACCCACCTGCATGACCCCATACATCAAGACAAGAATGAACCAGACATACTCAACACACTAACGAGCTTAGACAAACAAGTCAGACGATTATGTGCACGTACGTACGTACGTAGATCCTTACTCTGAAACAAGACAGCTGGATATGAAAAAAGTCATCTTGAAGTCACAATACACACTACCCAAAACAACATCACAACCAAAATGCACACAACACAACAGTCAACAACAACAGTAGAATATTTCCACGTAGTCACATCAACTGACACAAGTGACTTGACATTCCCGATAGATCGATGTTGATCGACAATCAGAATTTCTGTAGTGGCTGCTTATCGGTCCTTAAGCGGTGAAGTGACGGCGCTGGGGGTAGTGATATAATCTTCTATGCGATACAGATTTTACAGGGCTTCTTCAGACGTTTTCTACCAAGGCATGTGGATTCAACCTATAACTTAAATACCTAATGCAACTAAGCGGCCGCTACTCTACAAACCGCGCGAACTTCAATTTCCATGATACTTCGAACCACTGATAAAAGAACTATTGCAGTGTGTCATGTCGTTTTGAGTGGCGAAACAGTCGCTACGACGGTCATGACACAGATTATGCACCTAAGTTGGTAATCCGTGTCACAAATACCGGTGTTGTGTCGTCCAGACAAGGAGGCGGGTTTGGCGTTGTGGGCGAGATTTGTGACTCGTTACACCCGTTATACTAGCGACAGAAAGAGAAAGAAGGTTGTCTTCCGAATTCGAAGTGACTTGCAGGAGGTGTACATATTGTATGTGAATTGTGAAGATACTAAAGTGAACGCTGAATGCATTATTGCAAAGTGTGAGTTAACCTAACCTCGAAGATGCCAAAATATTACTGTGATTATTGTGATACCTATCTAACCCATGATTCTCCATCGGTAAGGAAAACGCACTGTCAAGGTCGAAAACACAAAGATAATGTGAAATTTTATTACCAAAAGTGGATGGAAGAACAGGCACAGCATCTTATTGATGCAACGACCGCAGCTTTCAAAGCAGGGAAGATAGCATCGAATCCTTTCGCCTCAAATAAGGGCGGTGCAGCAATTCCACCACCAACCAACATGCCTCATGGGGGTCCCCCTCGACCTCCAGGTCCAGTTCATGGCCCCCCTCAGCCTGGTCCAGGAATGATGGGGCCACCAGGCATGCAGATGCCCCCCGGACACATGGGACCCATGATGATGGGACCCCACGGGCCAATGCCTCCAATGATGGGAATGAGACCGCCTATGATGGGACCAATGATGCCAATGGGACCCATGGGTCCGATGGGCCCAATGAGAGGACCTCCATTACTTGGTGGACCAATGGGACCTCCAATGAAGAAGTAGAATTTTGTAGTTTGGACTGTCAGAATGCAAATGGACATTTACTTAAAATTTTAGGTTTCTGGTAACTTCAAAGTGCTCATTTTTTCTTATACTGTGTTCTAGTAAATAAAGTATAAATTTGCTGCATTTTCATAAATATTTTTGTGAAATTTAATTCCCCATTTAATATTAAATAATTTATGTATGCTAAAATGTGATTCTGTATAGGAAGTTTTGAAACTATATGAGTTACAGAAGAAATTCTGTAACACGTGAATGTGCGATTTGGTTTTGTGTCACAAGAGCAGAACTTCCAAACTTAAAAGTTTGATTTTTACTGAATTGTTCAAGTACAGTCTCATCCTAATAACTTTACGCAGTAATTCTTACACTGTTAAAGTTTACTGAGATTGCACGTTTTATGATGTGAAGCTGTGAAATTTTATACTGCTCATCTCCGTGCATTAAATGTAACAAATAGTACAAAAATTGTACATTTAGTTGGTTTTCATTTCTGACTGAAGTGTTGTTTATTATATTATTTTGCTTGGTTAAAATCAAAGAATTAAAAGTGTTTTTCTATCTCCATCACCAGCAGTCTACTTGCGCCTCATTTCTGCCACTAGACTGTACGGTGCAGTATTTCAGATTCTGTGGATATGACACTGAAAACTGAATTGCTGAGAACTGGACTATAACAGACGCACCCCTCTATTGAAAACATTGAAAAGTTATTAGCTAAAAAACTTGCATTTCTGGATGAAAGTACAAACATGGCCTGATATTTCAAATATTAAAATAAATTATATGAAATCCCATGTGAAAGAACAGTGATGTTGGGATGTGGATATATTATTTTCCAGTCACATTATATTGCTGTCGTTTCATATTCTCACAACTGAATAAAGCAAATGTACTTGTACTGTACTGAACGTGAATGCGTGTGACATGAAGCAAGCAAAAGGTGGGGGGGAATGGCAAATTAGTTTCTTCTATATATAGACCTACATGTACCAAAACCTACACACACACACAGTGATTATAATTTACTGGCCACAGGCTACATAAGCTGACGTTACTTCATTTCTTTTACCAAATACATTAGTATAAAACCATAATTCTCATGTCTTGGAACTAGGTTTGCAGGCAATTTCTCATCAGATGAGGAAGTCACATGTGATTAGGTAATACAAGCAAAACACGCATCTTGCCAGCAGCATACACAGGATTTCATATGTGGAGTGGTATTTTGAAAATTGTAAGACCATATTAGTGCCAATAAGGTGCTTAAGGAATAACTGATTTATTTGTGATTTTTGACTGGGAATGCAAATATCCTTTTGTTACAAAATGCTGAATTTCTTAAAAATTATTAAAATGTAATATTTTAAAGAATATACTTCTTGACCAATCTCATATTGACGCTGTCTAGAATGGCTGATGGATCGAAGAAATGTGTGTGTATGTATGTAATATGCAATACTGAGGCATATCATTTTAAAAAGTGCAATAAAAACTTACTATTGCAACTGTAGAACCTCTGCTAGAGAACTGTATCCTTTTAATGCAAAGGGGATATACTGGTTACTAGAGATGCATCCCCCTCTTACAAGTACATGACTTAGTCAAACTTAGAATCATTTGGATTAGTACATCCGTTGGTAATGAAACAAAGAAAAGAGGCCAGGGGAGTGTAATAAGCAGAAAGACATACATTTTGTTTACTTTTTAATAAATATGCATTATATTATAAAAACTTTTTGTATGTCAAAGGCATTAACTTAGGCCTACCCATGGTGTTTTAAGTGTTCCCTACTTTATCATTAATATATTAAGATCTGTGTACCATTAAATACAATTTCAATAAAGCAACTCAGCAATATCTTTTGTCATAAACAAATAAGCAAAGTAAATAGTGTACAGATACATATGCATAGATTTACAAATGGTAAATTCCATTCTCCATATCTGTACCTAACTATAAATTCATGCGTAACATTAGAGGTGTACCTTGAAACTCAGGTATAACTGTGTAACTGTCCATGTGACAAAGAGAAACTGAAAATCCTAAATATGGATTCTTTCATAGGAAGTTGTCACCTTTTAGTAAGTTAAATTTACACAACTTGAAACTTCCACATATCAAGCACCTACAGCTAGAGATGACGGTATACGTTTTATGCATACATTAGTTTCTCTATATAAACATGATGATTCTGGAATTTACATCTAACCACCATCTCTAAAATTTATGTTGATTTACTTTAAAATTAGTTTTCTTTTTCATGTTGAAATACTTAGGGCCTTGTATTTCCATTAAATTCAGAGTACAGCAATATAGCCATTTTATATACTGATTTCACTGTTCTACAGTAACTTTTCATGTTAAACTGATATCTTTGGAAATATGACTTACATGCCTGATTGCATTGTGTTGTGTGCCTGAGCATGGTAGGAAACAAGTAAATTTTCTTGCGTGCTGTACTTACATGAGGCATGTGAAAATGGTTATGAAAGATGATCACTTCCAAATATCCCCCTCACCCCCATTCATCATCCACATTCATCGCACCATATCTATTTTGATGCTACATGTATCTCAGCACTTGATTTAGATTCATAAAATAGCTATACAACCAACTTCTATTATTATTGTGTAGTTTGCTCGATTGGTACCAAGATTTTGGAATAAACTGATACCTCCATCTTCAGGGTAAAGGACCAGAGACAGGAAAAATGACATATGGCACAGGTATGGGAGGACCAAAAGCAAACCATTAGGAACACTGATTCCCAGTGATTTGCTCACAGTGCCATTCCCAGTACTTGCCCTTATACCATCATTCACTGGAGGCAGCGGGTTTTCCTCACACTGTACTTATCTACCAATCTGCATAGTGTCACATCTCAGAAGATTACGAGTATGATCTCAATATTCACCTCCATGAAAACCTCAAATCTCACTTTATTGACTGTGTATGTTATTGGACTGCAGTGGTGAAAGACAGCAATACAGATCAAAAGTACATATAATATACAGGGTCCATATTTTTATCTGACAACTATCATTTGTCATGTCCTGTTGCTACTCTGCCATGCATGTGGGTGGTCAGCTGAATTGCAGTACGGATTTATTTATGTTCTGTCAGTTCAAAACAGGTTAATACCTTGGATATAGAACACGTCAAGAAAATATTACATAAATACAGTAGTAGCTGGTACAATACAACTGATTAAGCTTAGTATATCATTCTGTACTTACATTAAAGTATTCATTTATGGAGTATAAGGAGCCAGCATATAAATAATTCTTTAGGGCTGATTTAAATTGTTTAGGATTACCACTTACATTTTTTATACTTTGTGGGAGACTGTTAATTACTTTTATGCCAGTTGACTAGACTCCTTTTTAATAAAGTCATAAACTTGAAGGTTGGTGAAAGTTATATTTTTGTCTAGTATTTATTTTATAGACATCAGAATTTAATTTGAATTTATTTTTGTTGTTGACCACATATAAGAGAAGTGATAGTACGTATTGTGATTGAAGAGGTGGAATTTTTAGAGTCTTAAATAAATCTCTACGTGAGTCTCTACTTCTGCATCCTGTAATAATTCTGTTATTTTGTATTTTAAAAATGTTTGCACAATGTGAAGAGATCCCCTAAAATATTAACTCATATGTCATAACAGAATGAAAACAGGCGTAGTTGGATATGTTAATATGATAAATGAGCTGGTAGGAAGTGGCAACAGATTGTCAGATAAAATAATGGCCCTATTATAATGGCATTCCAGAATAATCATTCCTAGCTAAAAGAAATGACAAGATTCTCAGATACATGAATGACAAACACAATAGCTGTAACTTAATTTTTACTCATAAGGAAAGCTCTAGTGTTCCAGTTAACAGTGCCAACACAGTTAATCTGGTAACAGGCCTAGTTACATAGTGTCATTGATTCTGACTGCCCATCCCCTGTAAAGATATGTAGCAGCTGTTGACCATTTGTTCCTCACATGAAGCTGTTCTTTTGTATTTGGAAGGCAGGTTTAATTAAAATGTAATACATACAAACTAATTCAACAAGTAAGAAACTTATGTAACACCAACAAACGCACTATTCTATATTTTATTCATACTATCTTTTACATAGCTCCTACATCTTTTGGTGTTATTATCTCGCCATCTTCAGGGAGCTGGCACCAAAGTTTCTATAAAATTTACAGCAGTAAAATAGATCACAATACGCATAAACACCTTGTGGTATGAATAGCGCGGAATATTACAGGTTTTGGTTAAAATAATATACATAAATACAAAATACTGTTGGTAAAACCATAATACAGTTTGTTTGTTAAAATGGTGCACAACATGCCATACGATGCACACCATACAGGGACGGAACCCGATTTGGATCAAGGAAGAATAGATGTTTGTACATGAAGACTTAATTATGACATAAATATGTATAATTTTTAACAATTTTAACAGACACACTATATTACAGTTTGACCAACATTATACTACATTTATGTATGCTGTTTTAACCAAAACATGTAATATTCTGCACTATTGATACTACAATGCATAGACACTTATTGTGAACTATTTTATTGCTTAAGTTTTATAAAAACTTTGGTGTCAACTCCCTGAAGATGACAAGATGATAATGCTGAAACATATACGAGCTATGTAAAAGATAGTACAAATAAGATATAGAATAGTGCATTTGTTGATGTTACATAAGTATCTTACTTTGGCACAGTGCACAGAATAAACAATGTAAAGTTAATTCATCAAGTGTTATCCATTAGCAGTAGCTAAATCTGGTAGTTTACATGGCAGAGTACTTGGTTCCCCAGAATCTTGAAAACAAAAATAATTAAATTATAGCTTTAAACAGTTACTGCTGTTTCAAAAAGAAAAATATGATAGCTCAAGGAAATGGGAATTGCTGTGGCCTGAATTCAGTATCTATAAATCACAGTGATGATGTAGGAATGTTGAAAATATTATATTTCTGCATAGTGTGCAGTAGGGCTGCAGACTGAACTAGAGTAACTGTAATATTTACAAAATAAAATACTACTGCAAAGATGTCTTTAGTTTTAACCTCTCAGGGAGTATAAATATAATAAATAAAATTTTATGTGTATTTAACATAACTGCAACTATCTGAATAAATAATGGAACTCCACAAGTCACCTCTTGACTGTCCATTTCGCTATAGTTGACATTTTCCTCTACCATAAAATTAAGCATCTTTATGACAGCTAAATACCTATAACGTGTGGATATAAAACCACACAAACCGAAGTCTGAGCTTCGATTTCAGTACCGTGGTCAAAATCCCTTATTTCTGTAAACACTGATTTCCAACAAAAACCATGTTTGTATGTTTGAGCCTGCGAGTAATTTGTTCCAATTTCTGTTTTCACTAAGTGCCAAGGTGAATATGTAATGATATCTGTCAACCTACATGCCTCCTGTGCTTGACTAATGGAATTTGGTATGGAGGGCATTATGAAATTTGTAGTTAATTTACTGTGTAAAAAATGAAGCGAAATATAGATTAACATTTATTCTATTTGCAACATACTGTTGCTTCTGTGAACTGGCTGTTTCACTTATATGAATGTGTGACTCGTAATGAGTACAGTATCTTAAACATTAACTGCTCTGTAAACAGATTTTGTTGGCACTAATTTAATATCTATACCACTTACTGAACAGATACAAGAAATGCATCTGTAAACTGTATGCTGCACTTCTGTTTCTAACTGCAAGATACAAGCAATGAATGGAAATTGAATTTAAACTATACTGAACAAAAAGAATGATGAAAATGTGACAAATCTTTGCAAGATTTATTTTTGTCGCTTATTAGTCTTGTTTAAAATAAAACAGAAACCATCTTTACTGTCACTGTTATATGCAGGCATACCCTATAGGTTTCCCCAGTCAGCGTTTTCCTAGTAGAACACCTCTTGGTTTTTAATATCCAAACTTCACAGAACATATGTATCTCTCAATACAGTGTTCTTCAGCTGATGTTTATGCAGGAACAATCTATATAGACATTCCAAGAACTCAATAGCACATTTTTAACAAAACGATGTGCATGGAAACTGTATGTGTTGCTGCATAGCAAGCAGCTGTTTCTTAACAACCATATTAAATGTCTGGTGATCAGGAAATGATGTTTTAAGCACCTGACATCCCAACATGATAGTCTGTTACCTATGTATAGGCATTTTACTGTGTTTTAGTTATGTTTTAGGAAACTGTTTGGGGGTTTTGGGTTGTTGTAACACATTGTAATTTTTCCCATTTAAAATGATAGGCTCCCAGTTAATCTGATTTTCAGGAACGAATTACTGACATTAAGCGGGAGATGGCTGTATTAGTGGTACAAAATTGTTTAAGGAGAGACTGGTTTTGATTCCTTGTTAGTTGTGTGTAGAATGGCATTTGTTAAAATGATTAAAGAAGTCACATAACCACATAGTTGAGTCTCTTGACACCAGTTTGTACAAAAACTTATTATTATTATTATTATTATTATTATTATTATTATTATTATTAAACTACTGATCAGTATCAGTGACTGCCATGCTGTTTTCAAGTTTTATTTTGTGGCTTTATTATTCTACAACAATTATTTATAGCTCACATCTGTATACCATTCATGATCAAAGGAATTTGTTGCATTACCCCACAACCCAAATTCAGAACTGTGAGAACTGTAAGATCACTGGGCTGATTTTGAAACCTAGCCTGTACATTATTATGAATTTAAATTAATCACATTTCATTCAGCAGTATTATAGTCTATAAGTCTGAAATTCCGCTAAAAATCTGAAACTACTGGACTAATTTGTAATAAGGAAAGAAACCTGTGAAGGGTACAAAAGATGTGTCTGCTGCTTGTGTTTCTAAAAATTCATCCCTATAATGTACTGACAGAATCAATATAGCCTACCCTTCAGCAATGAATGATGTATGTGGAACTTGTAAAAGCTATTTTGAGCTTTATTTTTAATTTATTTGGGGGGACAGGGGAATGTTTTAAAATTTGTTTGAAAGTTCAGCTACAAGACACAAGTATAGCCCTTATTAACCACCCAAGACTCATGCAGGTGTAGTTAGCAAAACCGCCCCATAAATTTGAGGGGTGTTAAAACTCATCTTGAACCATATGTATGATTCTGAGGTTAGTATGGTTTGTTATCTGACTGTGACATATCCAGATCCTTGTTCGTTAAGTTTATTATGACAGCTTAGATCAGACATCCATAAATTGAACAAAGGATGTAAATGAATGGCTTAAATGTACTCATCACAAAACTGAGAGGACAAAGAAGACACTAAAATCATTTACCTTGATGATATATCCCACTTTGAAACAAGTGAATGTTGCACAAGCTACAATGTGGTACACTCACTGTTTCTGATTCACTCTCATTCAGTGCTTTATTTTCTGTCAAACACTTATTCTCAAACTGTATAAAAACCAAAGATGTGTTCATAACAAGATAAGCCTGCACACTGAAAAGCAATTGTCCATCCATGCTACCATAAGCAGTTACGTTTAAACTGTTTAAAACCTTCAAGAAACCAGTGACCATCAGGATTACCTCAGGAATTATTAGAGTTTAATTTTAATATCAGCCCCTCAGTAGACATATATGTGATTTACCGCAAACATGTGGCACATCTTTCAAGCTTATTAATAATCACAAAATAAAGAAGTGGAGCAATTTCAAAAAAAAAAAAGCCCTGTTTACTGTGTGACCAAACATCAAAGCATTGTCATGAAGTTTTAGTTATAAAATCAAAATTGTATTGCTTGAACAGCACTTTCTGTGGCTGGAAATGTACCTGTTGTCTAGATTTTCTTAAGGTCAAGTTCTTTTCATTTTAGGGTACATTTTCAAAATTTCCTTACCACAGTATTGGCTTTTCAAATTATGACACTGCAAACATGCTTATAAAAGTAAGCTGGCCTAGATTAGTTTATTGCTTATGCAGCATCCTATACATAATGAAAACCTTGTACACTGCATTGTAACTGATATTTAATAAATATTTATCAGGACAAATGCGAATGACATCTATATGTTCTTTACACCTCCTTCTGAATTTTCTGCCTGTTTGGCATGTATATTGCTCCACAATCTTGTTTTTACCATAAACTGCTTAAGTGAACCAAAAAGTTACTGAAAATCATTGGAGTTCTTATACGTTCTTAATTTTGTGTTTAGTGGCAATATTAAGTGACATGGGTGATGATGCTATATCAAAATGCATTACAAATATAACTTGAAGATTTAATGAGTGTGTGGGCATAGAGTGTTGTACATAAATTTTAATCTGAAAAGCCTGAAAGGAAGCTACCACCTGAGAGACAGAGGCATAGACGGACACGTATGGTAAAGTTATCCCTGTACAGGCCTGGACAGGCCCTTATGGCTCCAGGAAGTTGCAGCTTCCAGGATTTCTAGACAGTCAGCGCGTGAAGGTGGCAAGGTTGTCTGCCCTATGCACCAGCTGCCTTTACCCGCCAGGAGATATTCCTGGCACTCATTTCTGTTAGAGGCTGAGTCAACCCTGGGGCCATAGTGCGGCCAGAAGGATTAAGTGAATGGAAGATTCCAATGACAACATTGGGAACTGAACCCATGACCTTCCAGCTTGTAGCACAGTGCTGCAACCAATGGTGCCACCATGTGCCTCCAGGCACCTATGAAAATCTCAAATTTTATACTACTTACACTTTAATTATTTTCAGATTTATTACTATCAAATCACTCAGTCATCCAGTAAATTTTCCAGAGCCTGAAAAGCTCACTGAAAAGAAATTCTCACCACTGAAATATGGCTTGAAAAAATACCTTGCAATAAATTTGAAATAGAGTATGTTTGAAGTTTCAATATGCAAAATGAAAATCTGAAAATTATTATCTTGGTGAGTTGCAAGATTTTTAGACTTTTGGCTGCTTTCCAGTAACTAAGCGTCCATATTATTTGTGATCACACAAGCCTCTTTTTTTCAACAAAACCATGAAAATTGTCGGCACTTTAAGTTGGAGACTCAATAATTATCCCACATTCTTTATCCTAACATATGGAATTAACCAAATGACAAATAACAGTGAACAATTTACAGAGCAGTTTCAAGAGTTGTCTTTGGTGGAGACTTTGAAGCTGTTAGAGCACCAAGGATAGACCTTGCAGTAGTTCCATGACTGGAGTATTGATGTACTCTTTGTTTGCTAAGAAGCATATTGATTCGAGGGGAAGGAGACTGCAAAATAAACTGAGCAATTGGCGGTTGGTTTTTGAGGCTTGTTACACTGTTGACTGCTGCATCACCTGACATAACTTTATCACCTGAATTTGTGACGTGCTGCAAATTGGTGTTTACATTCTCCTTCACATTTGATGGGGACAACAGCTCTGGAGACAGCAGGCCACCATTTTTGAGATTACTTACTTTTGGCAAAAATATATTTTTTGGTGTTGTATTTGTCTCTGAAGACAGAAATTTGTTTGAGTCTGAATTACTAGCAAGATTCTTCATAGCTGTTCTTGAGGACAATTCTGTCAAGTTCTGCTGTGATACCGGATTTTTCTGCTGGTGTTTTATGATGTCTTTGCTAGGAGAATATCTAGCAGTATTGTCAAGAGGTAAGTTCAGTGGCCTTTGTGCTGAAAAGTTTCCAGCACTATCTGATGTTGCAGGTAGCAGTTTATTCAAATTTGGAGTCAGTGGGGAGTGTTGAGGGGAATTAGATGCATCTTCTTCCTCAGCACAATCTTCCAATATTGTGGAGGAGAGAACATCTGTTCTAGGTGAAGCAAATCTCCATGCTGTATTTGAGCGTGGAGACTGAAGTAACTTGGAAGCACCTGTTCGTTTTTCTGCAGGACTTCTTGGTATGTAACTGTTATTAACTACAGGACCATTTGAAGAAGGTCCTAATTTCTGCTGTCTTGTTAGTTTCAGTTGCTCCACAGCTGATATCCTTCCACCTGAATTGCCACATCCACCTGCTCCTTGCTGTAATAACAAGCGTTTGAAATCATTTCTAGAAGTCTGTTGCCGAGGGCCTAACCTATCACATGCCCAGCTTTGCCTTGAACCAGGGGATGTTACTGGGGATGGAGTTTTACATTCAAAACGACTGTAGAAATCAAAGTACTCTCCAGAATTTGGAGACCAGCTGTGTCGACTTCCAACTGAATTGTCGCCATCAAATGAACCGGTCTCTGTACCGCCTTTGCTGGGTGTGATGCTCCTCCCAGGGACATGGACAGACAACTGTGAACCTCCAGGTGAAAGGTTCATCAGTGAAGAGCATGATGGTGAACTGCTGCGACTGAAGCTGTCACAACCTGTCTTTATACTTAGTCGTTTCTTTGATTTATGGATCGCAACAAAGATTTCTTCTGATGTCATTGATGTCTTGGGTGCTGACATCAGTGGCAGTGCATCATTATTGCTTTCATGAGACACTTTCAGGACTGCCGAAGTACAGGTATTCCCACTGGTTCTTGGTGTGTGCCTTGTTATTTCTTTCTTTTGAGAACACTTCTCAATTGGTGAAAATGCCATACCAAAGCACACTGCTGTAGGATCATTCTGTGAGAGTAATCCCATCCTATCCTTTTTTGTTGGTGTGGATGAACAAAAGCCATTCTGGCAGTCCTGCCATAATGGAACACCAGGTTGGTAATTTGCATCATAGGTTCTTCCATTGTTATTTTGTGCACATACCCTTTCATTGTTGGGTACCTTTGGAATGCTGGCAGGCGTGGGATACTTTGGTCTCAGCTGTGAATACACTGCACCCCTGAAAAACCCATGACTATGGTGACTCAGACTCGGACCTTGAGGAAGAGAATTCTTACTCTGACTAGATTCATAAACACCAACAGACATGGAAGAAGCTCCATAATGACTTGCAGTTGCTGACTGTGTCCTGTCATCATGTTGAGCATAAAAGTGGTTCCAGCTTATGTTTCTAGCACCTCTAGTTGTTGCTATGGTGTTGAACCGTTTATTATGTTGGTACTCAGCATATAGTTCGCACTTGTTCATCGACATATTACTGTCAGTCCCTTGGTACTGAGGTCTTCTTGCCGGTAACGTCCAGAATGATTGTGGATCTTGTGATGCGGGTGACCTCATACTTCCACTGCTGTGAAGTGATGAAGGACACCAAGATAGCTGTTGTGCTGGTGGTGGGCTGACATATCTTGGTGGCCTCTGATGTGGAGAATCATAGCCCAAAGATGGATATCCTAATGAGCAAAACACACACTTCTATCAAAAAAAGATCTTCTCCATAGTTAACATAATTTCATGTTAATATGTATGATACATAAACCAGATTCTGAGTCAATTCTGAAGGGTTTTGGTGATGATACAGGCACATCTCTACTTACAAACGCCTGACTTATGAACTTTCAGAGATACAAACACGCCTGTCTGTACGTCCAGTTGCCTCTTCTGCAGGAGATTATATAATTTAGTCATTCCTCATCCCTCAAAGCCATAAGCTAATAGTATGTGGTAAGAGACACTGTACTATACTCATACAATATGCTATAAGTGTAGTGTGCATCCTTTCTTTTTCTAAACAATATGCTTGGAATTGACAGGAGTAAAGTTTGACTTACAAATCAACCCACAAACAGACTTCATGAAACTAACTTGCTCATAAATAGAGGAGCACCTGTATATTACATTAAGGATCACTTGGTTTGTGGACTTCACTCAGCACCTAGTATTTTGAAGAGAACAAAGTGTTTCAGAGACTGGATCCATTTTATCCTCAAGTGCAATGTTTAGTTGGACCCATCAGAAATAGCTGTTCACAGTCACCAGACAGTCTTTCCAGCGGTAGGGAATAGCTCTATCAGACTCAAAAAGCACCTCCCTACCTTTTCACCAGAGGATGGAAATAGATCCTGTTTCTTAAATGTTGTGTTCTACTCAGAATTCTAGACGACTGACAAAGTCCAGCAACCACATAATCCTGAGCAAAAGTTGGTGATTTTTCAGTCTCCAAATAATAAGTCTATTTCAAAACGTATACTGTATCTTCAGTGAGACAAAACTGATGACAGAAACTGTAGGTTCATGGCCAAGAACAGCATTGTAAAATACAGTACAGTACAGGACAGAGTATTAATTTAATTTCCTTGAAAAATTTCAGTTATAAAGAATAGGTTTTCAAAGGGCACTACAGTAATCATTTTGATAAACTGTAACATGTAGTGCATTTAACATAAGCATGGTTATCAATTGAGCACCATTCCAAATTCTGTTCTGTGCCATTGACTCAGTTTTGATTATGCATTCATTTGTAGATAAACATAAATTATACCCAATGTAAGATGTAAAAGCAGTGTCAATTGCAACAACTAGAATGTGGTAACGTTCAAGATGAATATGTGATACTGAAATATAAACACACAGAATTATTTTTGCCATAAAAAATGGCCAGAAACTGAAATTGTGGAGGAAAAATTCTGTAAAAGGAATGTGCCTTTCCTCAAGTGCTGTATACTGTAGTAATAAAATCTGTTCAAATGTAAAACAAAAATATCAGCAAATAAGAATGTTTAAATACAGACAACAAACAACCAATGTTCAGTTACAACTATGTACGCCATTTTGTTTTGTTCACCCATAAAAGCTAACAGACAGATCTGGACAGTGAGTCAATCAGGTGGCAGTGACAGAACTTCTGATGAAATGGGGGACTGTCCAATACATGTAAAACAAATTCATACAGATGGACAATTCTTTACTGTCCACAGACCACGGCCAATGTACCACAATACAGTACCCATTACATCTACACTAAAAACAACATACACTGTGGAAACCCACCTATAACATTACATGTAATGACAGTGTCAACATCAATAAAAATTTGTAACACATGATGTACACTAAAGCAAAATACAAACTTACGGAAATAACTAATGATTAAATAAAACTACATTAAATTCAAGCATATTACTTGACTAAACCACACCTTCAGTACAGTTACTTTACAGGAGCCTACTAACATTCAAATCTTACAACAGAATGTTATAAATGGGTTCAGTTAAATTTCAAGTGACTAGTACACGATAGCTGAAGGAACTATATACCTGTCTACTGCAGTAAGATGGGCACGTGCTGATGGAAGCTGTTGTCAGAGCTTGCTGAAAGTGCTTTGCTGAAGGTGACCAGACTGAAGGCTACACTAACATTATATTATTATAAATATATGATAGACATAAACTCCTCAGTTCCTTCTCAAAACAAATGTGACCTCTAGCTGTGGTATTTTAATTCCATATTTAGAATCTGGAAAATACTTTTTAAAGATGCATCTGTTCCAGCAGATAATACATCACAGGGCTACAAATTGTAAGTGAATAACATCATAAGAAATTATAAGATATTTTAACTGTATTAGTAATAAAAAAACTTATGAAGGTAAGTGATCTAAAATACATGGACAATCACTGCTTCTTGATTCCTTATATACACTGCTACATTCTAAACACATTTTGGATTCCATGTCCATATTAAATACTTCTTTGTTTCATGGGTCTACTCTTTATTTTGTCCCTTTCTTTTAAAAAATAAGATAATACCCATATCTTCAGGGCACATTCTGACAGTAGCTGAGATAATGTGTTGCAAAGACTCTGACTTCTACTTACAGGATAAAATTTAACTACTGCTCAATTTATACAGCAGTGGTAAGCAAAGTTTCTGGCGTGGGATCTTGTGAAAGATTTAATTGCAGCACAGAATAATTAAACCAAAAAGCCAAAGTGATGTTCTAAGATGCACTTATTTAATTAGTGTAGCATGTTTCAGTAACACTCCCCCAACTAACCAACCAACCAACTGAACTAGCCAACTCCTCAACTCCATGGAGGAGAGTCCTTCTTCAGCAGTTCCTCGGCTACTCAAGAACCTCCCAAAATGTTTTGAAACTCAAAGATACATTAACATGTTCACAACAACCCACAAACTGTCCCTATCCAGAGCCAGATTCATCCAGTCCATACCCTCCTATCCTATTTCTTAAGATCCATTTCAGTATTACCTACCCTTCCACCTACGCCTAAGTGCTCCAAGTGGTCTCTTTCCTTGAGGTTTCGCCCCCAAAACCCTGTGTGCATTCATTCGCTCTTCCAACATGCCACATACCCTGACATGCTCATTCTCCTTGATTTGATCACCCAATTCGTATTTGGTGGGAATAAAAATCACTATCTCAATGCCATAAAAAATTAGCTTCTAATGTCCAAACAATTTCACTTTTAATATATGTAGGTGTTAAGGCACAATGGTAATTTGGTTACTCCCCCTCCTTCTTCTTCAATGTTTTAATTTCCTCTAAGTCTGTCTAGCATTACCTTATTGCTTCACATAAAACTGCAGTAACAAAGAACAAGCAATTTCACTGCACACACAGAATTATTTCATCATTTTGGACCATAATTACAAAGTAAATGAAAGTAATTTTCATATGTCTAGTTAGTGGCATGCAATGCAATAGTGTGTTTTGAACTTCTTTCGTGATAAGGACAAAGAATCTTTAGTGATACAAAATATGCAGAAGGAAATGGCATTCATATCTGATTTAATACCTCCACTTCTATTAGTTTTATAATGCTTGTATAAATGTTTTAGAAACTGAATTTATGACTGTGAATATTTAGGGTGCAAGTTTCCACCAAAAAGTTCCACAACCTCCTTAAAGCATCCTATCCTCATGCCACAATTAATTTCAGTGTTACGCTCCACATATGGATTCAGAATGTTCCAAGTATTACCTGTGATGACACAGAAATATTATTTTATTATAATAATGAACAACACAGCTTTGATGCTCACTTCAGATTTACACGACCAAATCTGCAATAATTCAAGAAAATCAACGTTTAATTTGGCACAATCAGTCACAGTGAGACCCATACATTTTTTTTATAAAAAGGCATCTGCGTTGCCTTTCAACAACAAATCACCCTGACTGTGTCACTGTATTTCAGTACAAATCTGGACTTACTCTGAGTTTTACCAGATTAGGGAAATACAAAGAAACCCTGTGTCTGCTAGGGATTTTTCACTGGACGTCTAAATGACAATTCAAAGTATTTACGGTAGTTACTCGGTGCCAGTGTACATGCCATACATATGTATTTTCCCATAATATAGCCTGTAATCTTAGCACGATATACAGGATCAAGTTGGTCATTCCTAAGTGAAACACCTTCCCTAAAAGTTACATGTAAAATACATAAATGGGAGACGATGTAATGAACACAAAAGTTTGCTACATGAGAAGCATCATTTTCTATTAACTGCGTATCAAAATTAACAAGATGGCTGATCAGTACTATACTGCTAATAAATGTAGCTCATGCCACAGTCTGGTCACCTTTTGTTATGTGCATTTACCGTGCAAATATTATCCATGTGTTACTTGTAAGTGCATCAAAGGGTGCTTTTCTGGTGCAAAGTCAGAGAAGTGGAAGCAGGTTGTGTTTGTGGGCTGTTAATCATCCAGTTCCTTTCCCACATCTTCTTCTTCTTCTTCTGCTTTACATAGTTTCCAGTACTCTATTCAGTCTTTACAGCAGTCCCATGTTGATATTTGCACCTCCATTGATGAACAACCAGAAGTGAGGATTTACTGACACGTTTCTTTATTTCACACAGAAATAATGGCAATGCACTGGTATGTGTATTTCAAAACAACAGCAGAACTCAAAACATTCCTTTAAAATTTCAGAAAGCAAAAACAATTTTGTGTATAATTCTTTAGCTGTATATCGCAAACCATGCATTAAAATCAAAATGCAGAACATATTTGCAAAATATCTCCCTCAAATAATAGAAGTGCAATATATTGTTAGACCTAAACATAAAATAATGTACATAAACATAAAAAAATACTCATATCAAGCCAGTTTCATCACGTTCGTTTGTATTTGGCTATACAGAGTGACGTTAAAAAGATATTAGCCCATCAGTTTGTCAACTACATGAATTTAGCAACTTGCAAAACACACCCATTCAGACATACACTAATACAACTGGGGTGGGTATAAATCTGATGTATGTGGACAATGGTCTGCTGTGTAATGTACTGCGAGAAAATTTATATGACTAGATGGAGTATCTGTTATGGCACCTAATTAAACTTCTTACTGAAAATGATGTTTCTTGAATCCTTGAAACTTGAGCACAAAAATTTTTCATCATCTCATCACAGGTGTCAAATTTTGTCCAATAAAAATGTAAAAATATGACACAAACTCCACTTCCAATCATCTTAAAACTGATATTATTAAACGGTGTTCGAGAAGATAATGTTAAAATTATATATAATCAAAAGTTGATATTGCACATGTCATATAATTACAGTTATGTATCTGTACATATAAAGCTACCAATAAGTGATGGCATACAAGTAACTTTTGTAGTTCTGATCACTATGTATCTGAAAAGTTTAGTCAAGATTAACAATGTACCCTTCATGACACCCATGCTGGTACCCCTGATAAGCCAGAAACAGAATGTCATTAACCCATGCAACACAACATTACCCTGGATGAGGTTTTATCAGCCCTTTAATGCATAGCCGTAACAACATATACCACCTGCCACGACACAGAAAACTCTGCATTTTACCCATCCACAGAATGTGTTCATGGCTTCTGCATAACTTCCACATTAAAAAGCAAATTATTCCCCTCCACAGCAGGTCTTTGTGCTGAAGACTACATGTTTTCCATGCTGCAAAAACTCTGTTCTTAAATATTTGTTACATAAAATTTGTACTTAAAAGGATAAAAGTGTCAGATGCAACAAATGATACAAGTCTGTTGTTCTGGAAACTAATATTGTACATGCATGTGACAATCAACCAAAACTGAACACTTAATTTCAAAAACATATTTCCTTAATGTGCCTTACATAATTACACGAGTGCCATTTTACACACCGCAACTAGCAACGGCGTATTAGTAGAACATTCTATTAGCAGCCATTAAAAGTAAATCATGATATACTGAAAGCATGTAAGATAACTTGGATAGAAACATGACAGGAAGCATAAGATGGGAGTTTATATTGAAGTTACACATGTACAAATAAAGCAGCATGGTAAATGTTTGAACATGAAGTAATACAAAATGAAATACTTTCCATATCATCCTCAATTACTGCACCTCTTTTCATTCACAGTTTCACTACCAATACATCTTTAAAATGTCGGTGACAGAAACTTTCTATAATTTATATAATTACATGTCTGGTGCCTCTTCCTCCAGTGACAGGAAGTGAGATATGGAATTTAAAAAAATAGTCATTAAAAAAAATTGTTCTTGAGCAGCGCATTTCAGTCCTTTAAATTCACAAATGGATAGTAATAATGTATAACAGTCTGCAGACGTCAATCATGTACAGAACATCAGTGAGCTATTACACAGAGATTGCATTCAAGAGTTTCAACACCACAACCTTTGATCCAGTGTCTACAGTGTCTTAAACATACGCTGTATCATTAGAATCTATCAGAGATGGAAGTGAAGGTACTGAGTTTCAAAAATCACTTTTCAAGACCAAATTATTTAAACAAAACAAAAAAAAACTGTTAACACTCAGCAAATCTATGTAATGTTTGTTGACTGATTGAGAAATCGCATTCTACGACAATGCCTGAGCCCAGTGTACCACTTACAGTATGTGAGAAAACTATATCCAGTGTACCAGGATATTATTGTGATGTGTTCAGAAATTATGAATCCATGTTTGAGCACATCAGTGTGTAGTTTCCCTCATGCAGAAGCAGATTTGTGAAAATATACAGCAGCATACTTTGTTACCATGTGCAAAGACAGAGATCTTCATCTCTCATTTTATAAATAGCACTTTCACAAAAATTCAAGTCGTCTGCAAAGTTAAGCCTTGTAGACTGGTCAATAATTACTGACATTTTCTGACTCTTCTAGGAATACTTGATCCTGAAGATGAAGGAGCTATGATCCTTCAAAATGCCAGTAGCTATTTACTGGTAAACATGACATAACAACACAGGTGAATTTTAATATTCCGACAGCACTAATGTGGGAACCTCAACTCTCTCTCACTGATGATGATAAACAAACATACCCCCCTCCCCCCTCAACCAACCAACCAACCAATCAACCAACCAACCCACACTGTGTGTGATCTTTGTAGCAGTAAGAGTGGTGACACAAATCACTTCTTGTACTTGCCAGTAAGTTTATTTAACCATTCAAAGATGCTGGGGTTTAAATCCCAACTACTACCCTGGATGGGCGGTTTTAAATTTATAAAACCCTTAAACCCATTCACAACCATATGGTGCAACAAAGCCAGCACCATGCGGAGAAATGAAGTCTGTACAGTACGCTGAAGCCAGCAGTGAAGGCATAACACATGCAACCATCATGAACTGTGTTCCTACATTGCACAAGATACCAGCACAAACTTCTGTAAGGTCTGCCACCTTAATCTTAACATTCTTGCTGGAAATAACTAATATCCAGTGGTTCCAATTTAAACAGACCTAAATTTACGTACAAGTTTTAATTCAATAAACCTTTTATTTACCAGGAAGTCAAACTCCGAAATCATTTTCCAGTTTCACATATATGAACAACAAATATTTTAGACTACCTGAAAACTAATGTTCAATATATAAAAACAATATAATATGGGTAATGAATTCTGCCTCATTTACACCTTCCCTAGAGAAAGTCTGACCATCTGGCATGACCACTTCAGGGACAGTATGCACCAAAGAAAGACATGGACCCGTCATACGATTCATGTGGTCATTGTATATGAAAATCAATCATGTTGATGGATGAATGTCAGTTCAATATGACAATAAAGGCATAGGACAGAAGAAATTTTAAAAATAGGTAGAAGGACATATATTAGGGGGGAAACATTGTGGTTGATAATGCCTGTGCTGGTACATAATTAACTATACTACATGCTGAGGAGTGATTGGTCACCATATTTGAAGTGACCAAAGAATCAGCATTGATGACACTGCCTCTGAAATAAGCATCGGACACAGGTACAAGTGGTGCAGAAATGGATCAATGTCCACCTGAAAATGTCTTCTCAGATGGAATAAGGTAACTGGTATAAAATTAGAGCAAACGCATTGACAAGCAGGTTGATTACAGGGAAAGAAGAAAGAAGTAATTTCTGTGTGACTACTTTATCAATACAATTAAAGTCCGCCTTTAATTTTTTACTTGCCCTCATGTATTCTGGTGGCCAGGATATCGCAGTCATCTCAGTGACTAGCTACAGTCTGAATGGTCCAGGGATCGAATCCTGGTGGGGGCAGAATTTTCCATGCCTGTCCAGACTGGCTCTAAAGCCCAACCAGCGTCTTGTACAATGGGTACCAGGTCTTTCCCGGGGGTGAAGCAGCTGGCATGTGGTGCTAACCACTCACTCCCTTATAGCACACAGGCTGTGAATGGGTTGGAGCTATACATGTGGCCAACAACCCCCCCCCCCCCCCCACCCGGCGCCTGCATAGGCATGTCATGGAGTGACATTTACCTTTACCACACATATTCACTTACACACCACTAATGAACATATGAATTCAATATGCAATTAATTTCGAATACATTCATACCAAACCCTGCAAAGCTGCTGCTGCACAGAAATAATACTGAAACATGTAGCAACACCACCGTTTTTGATTTATACATCCTCTTCATGCGTTCAAATTATGTGAAACTAATACAGTAAGCATCCTCTTCTGTGCATATCCACCCAGTTCAATTCATCTTTCTTTACCTCCATATGAGCTTCCCTTCGCATTTAAGTGAATGACTATAAATACTTCCATCTGGACTTTGAAACATGTTAGGAGAAAAACAATTCTTTGCTATTGCACATAAGTCATGTCAAGAGCTTTCAGACAGCTCAGCTGCTAGTATTTGAAACCACTCTTTACCACATCACTGATTATCAATTAAATATACAGAAATGCTTTTACAGCAGAAAATACATACATAATAATTCTCCAACATACAAATTTTTGTACCAGTTCTTCTAATAAACTCTATGAAAATTAAAGTTAACATATGAATGTGCTCTCTTTTTTAAAACCAAACCTGTGTACACCGCTGCATACACATATTACAAAATAACTTTTAAAAGCAACAGAAGGAAAAGACACGTAAGTTACTGTATGTACAATCAATCGTACCTGAAAGTCACTCGCCCACTCACTCACACACGCAAGCACGCACGCACAAACACACAATCTCTGAAATCAGTGCAACCTAGTGTGAGAAGAGAAAAATTTTCATCTTGTGCCAATGGAATACAGAAACATGGCTGAAAGAAAAACAACTAGACCACAAGGAATATGACAGTTTTGCGTAACTTCCACGTCATGCTAAGTAGCAGCAACCCAGTGAAATGCCAATAAAACTGCCACATATTATCTGTTTCATAACATAAAGCCACAATACATGACTGGAAAACGTAAGCTTTACAAACAACTTTTCACAAGATTTTAATGAGTAATTTAAAAAAACATTATGACAAAAAAAACTGGTACAGAGGGCAGCCCAGTGTTCTTTCTACATGATCACACATATTTTCATTTCACAAGTGACAAATCACATACATGCAACCTACAGCTAAAGTGCAATTTTCATAACTAAACAAGCTAATGTGCATTAAGCGAACTACATCTACATACACTAATTCTGAACTGGTCCATATAAATCATACAAAAATCATACGACAAGTGTCTACCTGGAAACCAAAGCAACAAACATCACAGCAGCTAGGCAATCTATAATAAAGAAGCCAACACAAAGGTGGATAGAATGCTCAGTGCATTACCAGATTTCCGTGTTGTTACCTGAATTGTTGAGCACACGCGCACGTTCAGTGTCTTGGGGCACAGTTACAGGCCTAGCAGCAATGGCAGTGAGCAGATTAGGGTCCACTTTTAACTGTGGCCCATAAAACTTCCGTCCAAGGAGATTAGGATTCATTACTGTCTTCGTAAGGGTCTCCTCTGCTTCACGTGATGCACCTCTGCTGCTGTCATTCCAAGAATCTGACCTTCCTTTACCCATATTCCTCTTAGACAGTGGGTTGTTTGTGTCATTTCCACAGCCAGTAAGTTTGTTCTCTTTCATGGGATCAAAGTCTGTATCACCCTTGAAGGTCATTATGTTTTGGGGCATATTGTTGATATTTGCTGCAGCAATTTCAATATTGGTCATTTTCCTTGCCTGCATGAATGGAGAGTTTGCCATCCGGTAACTGTCACTACGTTTAACCCTAGTTGGATTGAGGCTACACAAAGACTCTTGCTCACTAATGCGGTTGTAGAGGGCAGGATTTTTGCGCTGCAAGTATGAGTCGATGAGTTTCGGGTTAGCAGGACAAGGCGGGATCTTACCTTCATCATCACTGGTGGGTGAGGTAACAGAAGAAATTGCTGATTTTCCTCCTGGTGGACTCGCACATCTTTGATGTGTTGACTGCATGTGAACATATGCCCCACGGGCACTTGACATTGCTGAAGGCTGTTTTGGGGACAGCGGTCGGGAAGCTACAGCTAAAGGTGGGGAAGCCACCCTCATCATTGGTGAAGTTTTACTTCCTGCCTTGATTATAACCTTTCCAAGCTGTGGGGATGTTGGTGAAGTTGCTGTGCCTCGTGTGGGTGAGCTCTGTTGCCTTGTTGACAAGGGTCCACCTCTTGGTGACACTGGAGAGCTAAGAACATCAGTTGTGCCTCCTATCATGCAAGGTGAATTTCGACCCTGCATGTTTGAAACTACAACTGGACGGATGTTGGATTTAGGAACTCTGTGTGGTGGAACTGGACTGGCAACTGGCGTTGCAATTGTAGGATCCTTTACGTAAGGACCTGGCTCAAAAGTTGTATGGGCTCCTTTGTTCCTTCGAAGGCTGTCAGAAGTGTAAACAACTTTACCCTCTGAATCTAATGTCACTCTTGCTCCCTGACGTTTCTTACGCTCAAGAGTGTCTGAAGGTGACAGCAGAACATTTCCACATGGTGACGAAGCCCTTGCTGGAGACGGAAGCTCATTCAATGAGACATATTCCATCTTCTCTGGCAGAGATACTGGAGTTCTCTTAGCTGTATTTGAGTAAATATTTCCAGTTTGACCTTGACATGATACTTCAGCCCTGACATTGTTACGAACATCGGCAATCGTCACATAGTCACCAGCATCTGCAGGAGGTGATACAGCAGACTCTGTTGGCGAAGTGTCGCTTTCTTCTCCTGCTGATGACTTTGATGCCTTTCTGCTGCCACCACCAGCTGATGAGAGGACACACTTCACTTTGTCTATCATGTTATTGAAAGGCTGAAGAGATGACCTGAGTGTAGCTGCTGACTTTTGTTGCTGAGTGTTTGATTTAGTGTCATTTAAAACTACTGTCTTCCTTGTAGGACTAGGTGACAGGCCATGGATTCGTGCCTTTACAGAAGCTGATCTTTCTGCTCTGTAATCCATAGGTGTTTGTGCTCTACATGCACTACGACTCCTAATCCTTGAAGGTTCTGCCTCACTTGAATGGTCTGAATCTGTACTAAGCTGTTTTTCAAGTGTTCTTGGAAGTGAGTTATAGAATGAGGATCTGCTCTGTTGTGCTGCAGCCACTTCCAGATGAAGATGTTTTTTATTATCTCTTTTCGCTGTTTGTGAGCATTTCCTAGGGTCATCATTTGAACTTAGTGAAGGTAGTGCCTGGGAGTTGCGTTTCCTACTAGAAGGCACATATTGGCATGTCTCATCATCTGATTGCGGAGGAGTTATGACACACATGGATGGGATGCGGCTTGAATTGATGGTAGTCTTCACCCTAATCCTCTCTATTCTATCCACACCTTCCAGATCAGATTCAGAGAATTCATATTCAGAACTCCTTCCAGTAAGAGTTCCTGGGGGACTGTTGGTGGAATCAACTGGTGAGCTTGATGTGTTATGACCACTATCAGGTGACTCTGACGGAACTTCACTGTGTTGTTTATGAATCACAGCCACCACCATTTGACTATTTGTTTCCTGCTTCCCCTCCAAAGAACTCTTTCGCTCAGGCACTGCAGGAGCTGGAGAAACTGACATGTTGTTGTCATTACCAACTAATAATGTGGTGCACACTGTTCCCGCAGAACTTGTCGTCGTACTTGTAGATCCTTTCCCAAATAGTTCATATTCATTCTCAGCTGTTAGAGTAGTGTTACCTCGACCTGGTGACGCAGAAAGAGCCACAGTAGAATGAAGAGGTGTTTGGGGTGACAACGTTTCTTCTTCTTTAAGAGTTTTAAGGCCACTGTCCAAGTGAAAGGATGTGTAGTAACCTTCAGTGTCACAGGAGTAGATGGAACTTGTCTCCCCATCATCTGGGAAAGGAGTTACAAGGTCTGACATAATATCAGGTGTCAGGGTCCCTTCACTGACAGACGAAGAAGCAGATGTATTGAGGAACTTCCGACGGCTGCTAACAGATGAAGAAGGAGCTTGATGTTGGTTTAAAGAATTGCTAGATGTAGCAGCTGAAGAAAGGGTAGTTGTTGATTTTGGCTGGTGTGTTGTGGCAGTATTTTCAGAACCAATTGATGCTCGACCACTTTCTGAACTTGCACTCCAGTTTCCAGATGATGAATGGATAGGATCTTCTTTACCGTTCGTGAGTGCACGCCTTCGTACTGAACCTTCACGTAATTTGACAGCGACATTCATGGCTCCAGAGGAAGAAGATATAGGAATATTTGTTCCAACAGATGAGTGCTTCTTTTCGTGTTTTGTATCTCCCTTTTTGCCTTTAGTAGTAACTGTTTCATAAATGTTTACTTCCTCTGGTAAGGCTTTACTAGATTCTCCACTGACACTACGTATCAATTTTAATTTCACCTTACCCCACTGTTTTAGTGTACTGAAATGGGACTTCTTACTGTCTGAGGGTGAGTCATCTTTGGAACGGAGAAGGTCACTGCTTGCACTACACACCACAGTTGTGCCATCGGAACTAATATCTGGTACATCTGCACTTCCACTTGGATTGTCCCTGAAACAGAACAAAAGAACTCTGTGCACATTAAAAGGGAAAATGTCTTTTTAAATTGATTATTTAAACAAGGAGTCCACATACAGTACATCAAATGACAAAAATTGTGCTGATATGTGAGTAGGTATTCAGATACAGCAGATTATTCTGTAAACAAAAACAGCAGTCACTTTCAGAATATGTGTGGGTTGAAAGTGCTGTACAGAGGGAGGTGAATTATGAATGCATGAATTCCCAAATAAGTGCCACATGTTAGGTTTCCATTCTTCTGAGGTCTAGTGCCATGTCACTGGGTGATCAGTGCCAAACACCGGACACGTCCCTGTGGGACAGTTCAACTCTTGAAGATGAGATCACTATGCCATCTCAGAATGTCAGGCACCCACCACTCAGTGATGTGGCACTACAAACAAGAAGAATGGAGACCTCAACAGCACTGCCACCAAAGCCTAACAGTTACAAGTACAACATGCTGGACAACGTATGAATCTGGCTAGATGACCACACTCAGAACTTAAAGTACTTAACTAGCCAGCCATCTAACCAGCCAACCAACCGACCAACCGACCGACCGACCGACCAACCAACAAACAACATAACTAACTTACCCCATGGAGAAGCACCCTTTCACAATCAGCTGGCCAGGAAACTACCCACTGTTTAATGATCCCATATTTTCATTACTATGTTCACAAGAGCCCACTACTGAACCCTATCCTCAGCCAACTAAATCCACTCTGCACTCTCACATCCCACTTCTCCAACATTTATTTTAACATTATTGTCCTATCCATGTTTCCTTTCCTGCCCACCTCATCCCCCTTGAATTGATCAGCCAAATATTATTTAGTGAAGATAATATTTATAACTCTATTACTTACTTCCCCACTTTCTCTTCTTGTTTCCTCTACCTTATGTCTAAATTTTACCCACAATATGTCATTTTAAAATAGTCAGTACGTGTTCTTCCCTTATGGTATAAGCTTCAGACGATATTACTTTTAAAACCTTAATCTTTTACCACAACTTAAAAAATCTTTAATATTACAAATCTTCCGTTTTACATACGTAAGTTTTGATTTATCACCAACTACTGCACTTTATGTGCGGTAGTTGGTGATAAATAAAAATTTACGTATTAAAAAACCATACGCTAATGCTCAGCCAATGATACTTTGTTATACGTCCATTGTTTGCTGAAGCAATTGATTTGCTTTCTTGTGCTACAATAACTACAATAATCCTCTCACCCGCTGATTGCTTGCTCCAGTTCCCTTTTGTCGGTCCCCGCTATAGTGTTCCTCCGTCGACCACGCGGCTTCCTGTGACGGCCACCGCGCCGTCTTACAGCGCCGTCAGCGTCTACCTGGACATGAGTCAGCGAACGCCTGTAGTTAGTCATTCGGTCGAATGCTCGCCCTGATACGTCCACAGCAACAAGCTCTGGAGGGAACCGCAATGCCACCGTCTGAACTTGTTCTTCGGGGGATGGAAGGCGGTGATCGGTGCCGGAATCTACGCTGTCATCGTCTACACCGACCTCTGCCGCTCCCGCGAGCGTAGAAGAAGCAACGCGACTTGTACAGTCCGGAGTAACAGTGATGTCCCCAAGAGCTTCGTCAGACGTCCAGCGTCGCAGATCATTAACGGCAGCCGGCTGAAAAAAAAAAGAAAAAAAGCCTATAGCAACTATCAGCGGTTACGAAAAAGTCCAGTTTCATGTCCTTCTGTCATTATTTTGAATGTAATACTTCAGCTTGTTAACAAAATTAATTCTGCATAGTCATTAGCTGTACAAGGCCAATCATTCTGAAGTACAATACGTAACCAGGCTCAGTTTATTTTGTCTGAATATCAACTCTTGACAGACTCGGTCTGACACTGAACTCGACCTTGGCTTCCCTACGTCCGTTTGTTTGAGCAAACGGCAAATTTCGAAGGTCAATTTCAGTTAATTCACTTTGAGATTGGACTGTCTGCCTTAGGCTGACATCGAACCTTGACGCAATTTCTATGAATATCGCACCTAATTCAGCCGACGATGTGGAAATATTCAACAATTATTACTCAAATGTGGTACAGCCTAGTCTTAATCCAAGAAATCGGGAGTATTTTTAAATTTTGCTCCTTTACATTTCAACTCCAGCCTCATCTGACGCACGAATATAACAGCTGATACACCATCATTAAATAATGTACGAGCCAGCCTCGGTTAAAGTCATAGTAAAAACTGTCAATTTCTCATCAACATTTAAATTTGAAGTCGCATTTTTTCTGACGTTAGGTCTTCTGTTTCCTGTAACACTCGTTTGCCCATATTCCTTTTCATAATTCCATTTATTCTGCTGTAGCTGCAATTTTTTTCCCCATGTCCTTTATAAAAATAGCCTAAGAAACTAACTCTGGTACTTATCCCACAATACTATTGCCTAACCTAATTTTTACAGTTTCTGTGCCACAGATTTAGTTTTGGTGGTACAGGTTTTCATTTCATGTTTATCTGATGTTCATTTGATGTGCCAAAATGTGTAATTCATTATCTTAACCCTTTAAAGGCGAAGTGTATCTGTTTTATACAAGAACTCAGTGCGTACCGCGCTGTAAACATTCTCCACTTCGGTTATAAAAACCAGTCTCTTAATGTTTTATAAGGCAAAAGTTGCTGTTTGTACTAAGATCCGTATAAAACACATAAACGCAATGTGGACACCACGTAGAATTTTTTAATGTTAAACCTGGTGGTATATAAATTTACCGCTAGGCTTTAAAAGGTTAATCTTCTATCTCCAGGCAGCTTACCTTTCGTATTTCAATTCAGCGTTTAAAATAAAATTAAGCTTCCGGAATTCACCCTCCCAACAGGTTACGGCGGGAATGATGTAAGACAGGGCTCCACGGAGGCGGGCTGACGGTGATGTACAATCGTGAACAAATGCAAGTAGGCCTGCCTAACCCACATGTAGTTAAAACATCATATCGAACTGGATCCCTTTATGAAATAAACGTTAGCAGACCTAAATGATCTACATATGGTGAAACAATGTCCGATCAAACTAGATCCGTTTACAAAACAAATATGAACAAACCTCAATGATCTACACGTGGTGAAAAAGTATCAGATGAAACCAAATCCGTTTATAAAACAAATACAAGCAAACCTGAATGATATGCCTTTGATGAAACCAGGGCTGTGGAGTCGGAGTCGGAGTCGTGGAGTCGAAGGAATTTTGGGTGGAGTCCCAGTCAGAGTCGGTAAAAATGTACCGACTCCGACTCCGACCTCGATATAAAATCTGAAATAGATATTAGCTACAATAACCGTTAGACTTATACTTAAATGTAGGTTCTAAGTCTAAAAAGTGGCCTGATGATTCACGTGGTGGTGATGAAACGTCTTGTGATGCCTTTTTTCACTTCAGTAGGTTAACCATTATCATATAATACATACTGAGCTTTTATGAAGGAGTAGGAGTAGCAGTAGGAGTAGGAGTAGGAGTAGGAGTAGGAGTTGGAGTAGGAGTCGAAGTCGGAGATTTAAAAATTGAGGAGTCGGAGTCCGAGGTTTTATGTACCGACTCCACAGCCCCGGACGAAAAAATACCAGATGGAAATAAATCAGCTGTTAGAACACAGCTGATATCACCAACTGCCTAGAAGCTCGCGCAAGTGAGTTACATGCCCACCCAGGTCTCAGCCCTGCATGACGCACATCAATCACCTTGTTCAGGAATTCGTGTATGTATGTAAAGTTAAATTTTTTTATATTTCCCATTCCGTGCATTATAACTCGATTTTTTACTATTAACCAACAAATGCACACAACTGTCAGATTCAGAATAATATTTTTTAAAACACTACACTCCTACATGTTTCGGACCTTACTGGTTCATCATCAGGGGGTACATCAGTTGCTGTTGTTGCATAAAACCTCACGTATATGCAGAAATGATAGAAATAATGAAGAATGTATAAAGCCAATATAAGCACAGGGTAGGCTTTCGTGACAGCAAGCTTCACGATCGCCCTGGGCCCGTAGCTGAGGCAGCTGCTAAACCGAATTCGACATTTCACGCCAAAAACCCCTTAGCCCCGTACTCATGCTTTTTTATAACTATGTGATACAAAATGAATTGTGCAAGGCTGTGTACGTATGTCTTTTACAGTTCATTCTCTTCTTTGCCATCTCCATTTCTGACATGTGACTCTGCTGCATGTTAACGAAAATGCGTTTGGAAAGAAGTTTTCCACTGTTCTTCCCAAGTGCGTAGGGGGGGGGGGGGGGGGGGGTGTTGTGCGGCCGCGACGGGCAACAGAGCCGAAGGGGCAGCAAATTGGGAAGCAAAATACATATTTTAAGTGAAAATTTTTATTTTCTGAGCTCAACAAATTTTAAATTATGGAGTCGACTATAAGAAAATTCAATAAAAAATTTTGATTTTTTGAGTTGATAATTTCTGTTAGGGATGAACACTGTGATTACTGGCCCCAAGCGCCAAAAAACCTACCTACGTCACTGGATGTTCCACGCACGTGGGACTGTTTCATTACATTCTTTATATACAAGTATTACGGACTTACTCCCAGCTATATCACAAGGCACGTAGCTGTGGATAAGGACTGGTTTTGTATGATAATGTTTTGCTCATGTAGTGGGACTCATATCTTGTCGAAGTGATTAGTAAATAACCCACAGTAAGTAAAACTTCACTTAAAAATACAAGAGTGTGAATGATACACCCTAAATCAGTTAACAGAGTAACAAAACACTAAAACATGAACGTTTATACAAGTTTGTATCACAGACCAATGAAATCAGGGTACGTGTCCTTGCTGTGTCTTTCACTAGTGTGTCAACTTTCCAGCTTTAGCTTGTGCGCCATTTTGTATCACTACTTGATATGTCGATGCGCCTGACGATGTTATTTAATCTTCTGGGAGACCACAAAAAGGGTAGGGGGGCGCAAAAAAGGAAATATCTTAAATCAGGGTAGTCGGTATGCGGCCGACATGAATGTAACCATAGTACGAAGCCAGTTCGGACATACAGCTTGTTTAACCTTTTAAAGCCTAGCGGTAACTTTACATACGACTAGGTTTAACATTAAAAAATTCTACGTGGTGCCCACATTGCGTTTATGTGTTTTGTGTGGATCTCAGAACAAACAGCAACTTTTGCCTTATAAAACATTAAGAGATTGGTTTTTATAACCGAAGTGGAGAGTGTTTACAGCGCGGTACGCACTGAGTCCTTATATAAAGCAGATACGCTTCGTCTTTAAAGGGTTAATGCTACATTAGGCTTACGTGAATTCTGATGGCCTACCGTAACATTTACATAAGGATGTCTGCGGTACCGTACAAAACTGGAATTAAAATCTCGTATGTAAGCATATTTGTCAACAAATAATCTGAAATATGGAAATGAAATTGGGGATCACTAGTGTGTAGGTACGACAATATATGCACAGATCTATTACTGCTGAAAATGTAGTTCCTCTTAGTACTATAAATTACATTACTGTATTTATGGGGTGATTCTGCTTGGTTATTTTGCTTGTCAGAAAGTCTTTCTTCTGACAAAATTTGAAACGAATCTCAGAAGACTCGATCGTGCACTGACCGTGTTAGGAGAATCAATCTGCAAAAGAACGTGACGTAGTGCGATGACTGTGTTGTTACATAACGGAAAATAAAAAGAATAACAAGAAAAAGTTACAAATTTAAAAAGTTTTATTAGGGGAGTACATAAAAGAAACCCTTGCAAAAACGAGACATGAACTCGCAACCTTCAGGCTACAAATCCGCCATCTTAGCCCCTACCCCTACAACTGACGCGACAAACGCGTTGACGTTAATGATATGACACAGAGAAGAATTCCCTCTCCAGTCTGTCTGCAACTTCCGGATATGGAACTCGTACTGATTGCTTTTCTGTCAGGAATTCTTTTTCCTCACGAAGTCTGAAACGAATCGGACAGGACTCGATCGTGCAGTCCGCTTTTGAAAACAATCAATCTGCATACGAACGCGACACAGTAAGAAGACTACGTTACTGCAATACTGCGACAGGACATGAATCATTATATAAATAACAACGAATTCCGTGTATAAAACGGAAGCCTGCGTTCCCGTTATTATTTATATGTCTACGTTGAATGTGTGTGTGTGTGTGTGTGTGTGTGTGTGTGTGTGTGTGTGTTTTACATGTATACTCCTAACCTCAGAAGTTTAACCCCGTCGAAATGTTTTGCAGTTGTTCAGTTACATACAATATTTCGCAGGCACCTTTAGGTATATTCATAATCAGTCTGTCTATATATCTGTGTTCTTATCTACAGCTTGAGTAATTGATTTAAGATTTCCAACTAACTGAAATCATTCCGTGTTCGTTTCCTAGTAACACTGAGATGATTAATGAAATTACATACACTAACCACAGTCGACCATACAGCCCTACGTAAACTGCACTTAATATCTCTGTTTACCCACAATTTTAATTAGCATGTAAAATAATTATGCAAACTGTACGTACAAGTTTTCAAAAGAAATTATATTCCAACTAATTTGCACTCTCGTACATATGAATGCTGCATTGAAACAAAAGAATATGTTTACTCATGGCCTTCTTTAATAATGAGTCTGTATTCTGGCCTAAGTTATCCCGGCATGCAAGGCGCGTTTCCACGCAGCCTTATATTGTCATATGTAGCCTGTGCGTTTCTATCGTATTTTTCCATATTATCTCATAAACGACACGATTTTCGGAAAACGTTATTGAGCATAAAATGCTTGTTTCGGTTTTCTCTACAATTTTTGTCCGAAACATTTTTCACTGTAAGAAACATTCAGCGACATATTATCATAATTGTGCATAGATCTTCATGTAATGTACCCGTTATTCTTGTCCGATTTTAATGAAACTTGAATTTCTCAACCGGTTCTCGAAAAATACTCACATATGAAATTTCATAAAAATCCGTTCAGTGGGCGCCGAGTTATTCCATGCGGACGGACAGATAGGCATGGTGAAGATTATAGTCGCTTTTCGCAATTTTGCGAAAGAGCCTAAAAACTTCGACGTTCTCTTTAAATGTGTATTACATATTATTTTTGCGCTGCACTTTTGGATGGTGTTCATATTTGTTCTACAACTGCCCCGAGTGTTCCCCTTTCCTTGCCTGATGTCTGAACTCAACGTAGATCAAACTCATTTAATGCGACTTCTTCCAAAGTGAATGTATTTATTTCTAAACATGACCTTCGCCTAAACGTTTACGAATTTTCTTTCAAACTTCCCCGCCAAAATAACTAAGGCTTTGAAAAAATGTTAAAATAATATTCTTCCTTTCATAGAAACGTTACGTAAAACGACGATTTTCACTTTCACGCATTTATTATTTCAAAATAAAATAAGATTCTTGTCATAACTGTTAATCGTTTATCCATATTAAACAAATAATAAAACCAGCGATTAGCTGTCTGTTTTGGTCAATACATCAATGAAATTCCATACCCGTGCAAGGCCTCAACCCATCCACGGAAACCTGCCGCGTGTCGAAAGAATCAAAATTAATTCGAAGGAAGAACGGGTCACGGTGTCCGCTTCGTAAAGAATAAGAAAAACGAGTGGGAAGACGAGGTTAAGGAGATGAGAAATTAATGTTTCAGGCGTGTCTTGCTTAAGATGAACTCTAGCACATACTGATGTAACCGGACGTAACAGGTTGCAGATGTGTTAAGTTCTACTGGCCTTATTAATTCATGGGGGAGTGAAGCTGCGCGAGATGTTGCAGGTCCTAATGAAACACACTCATCTCATTTCAAATGCGCTACTATACGGATATAGGAAGACTAAGTGCAGCTACACAGTAACTTAGCTTAACCACAACACATTTCGTTTTAATAATCTGGGCGGCTCGCGAGTTCGAATCCCGATCGGAAACTCGCTATACTGATGTTTGTCATCTCCTTAGTTCCTTCAAGAGAGGAACGCAATACATCCTTAAAATAGGCCACGATCGCTTAATCAAAATTCCGTTTTCAAGCATCCCATTCGAAGTTTTTTGACATTTTTTCCCCCTTTTTTAAGTGTGTTATTTCAAGATGCTGTCAGTTGCTAAGGTTATATAGCGTCGATCATAGGTAAATGAAATATGAGTATGGAGCACTGGTGGAATGATACTGACACGAAAAAATCGAAGTACTACGAGAAAACCCTGTACCAGTGCCACTTTGCCCAACACAAATCCCATACGGCCAGGCCTGGCCTTGAACCCGGGCCTCCGCTGTGACAGGTCAGCGACTAACCGCCTGAGGCCATTTATTTTCACTGTTTCTAACATTACTGCCTCAAATCATCAACATTTATGATCCGTTATCCTGGATATTGCGACCGCCCCACAGCTATGTATTTCTGCCCTCTTAATTCTTCTAATTTGTGAGACAAAAACGTAAGGAGTTGAAGTATACCTCCACCGATTCTTAAATTCGGTCCTACCTGCAGATGGAGGTCAGTGTTTATTCTCATTTGCTCTTTGGTTGATGTGCAACATTCAGACGCATAGAAAGCAAAGATTTACCTACTCTTCTGTAGAATTTAATAACTTACGCAGTAAGTTTGATATGATCATAACATGCCACACTACGACTATAGATCTGTCCAAAAAAATAACAGGGAATTATTTTTCAAAAGCTAATGTACCAAACTTATACAGCATGAGTTTCACCTAAATATCATTCAAACTTTCATTCCATACTGTGCCGACAACCGGCCGCGCCTGGACCAATCGGATATACGGAAATAATCGCCTTTTACTCTCGTATGCAGCATAAAAACGCACTGTGTAGGAGGAACGCTAAGTTGCTATTCAAGGCACTGCGTTTAATCTAGGTCTATTTCACACTGCGCTGTAAAGGTTTTAGGTGCGTAAGTGTTCAAAAACTTAACACAAAACTTCGGCGCCGCATATCATGAGCGAGAAATAAATTAGTACTCTTTAATTACAGTGATAATTACGCAGCCACAAACAGCAAGCTCAAGTGCCTACCGGTTAATGTTGCCGTAGGCCCACCCTGATTTTAGTATTTTCATAGCTGAAAATCAAAATACACTCAGGCAAGCAAAATCAAAATCTGCGTTCAATACAAGAGATATCATCTTTTAGCAGGACAAATTTTTCAGTGACTTACAGATGTAAGCTAACTACACGTACGTAGCGCGGTAAACTTTGCGAAGTCCTGCCTTAAATCATTCTCGCCGGCCTGAAATACGCTGGAATTAACAAAGATTTTGTAAATTACAGTTCCAATCCTGTCACAAAGAATTAAAACTTCTACACAATGAATTTGCTTGCATACAGCCCGCATTACATGCTGAGCTAACCAGCAGGCAATTAATGACGTAGAGCGACGGTGTTCCTAAAGCCTTATGTCAAGAGAAAACACATTTGAATTTTAAAGCAACGTTTTAAAGAGAACAATACAATTGAAAAGGGCAATTATGTAATGCGGAATTTCACGAGTTACAGTAGGTTACTAAGCAAACCTGGAAGAAAAGAGATCACTTTGATGTTGCATGAGCGCTTGGAAGAACCAAAAGAACACCTTGACCTTGAAACCAGAGGTAATTCGGCCCTTCGAAAAGTGGTAACTTCTTACCACACGACACGACGTTAACATCTCACAAATCTTGAATTTTTAACTAACTACGTGGAGCAGTATTTCTTGAGAAGCTAATAGCTCCTCGGCTGGTCAAGAAATCCGTAATATTTTATCGAACCCAAAGGTTCATTACCGTCACAACAGCCCGCCATTCGTCCCATATCCGATTTATTTAAGACCCATTTTAATATTATCGTCCCATCTATGCCCAGACGTTCGAAGTGGTCTCTTTCCTTCAGGTTTCCATACCGAAATCCTGTAATTTATTCATTTCTCTTCTCCCCATTACGTGCCACATTCCCAGCCAATCTCACCCCCCTTGATTTACTCACCCTAATAATACGTAGTGAGGAGTACAAATCAAGAAGCGCATAACTATACAGTTCCTTCTGTTACATCATACGAAGCCGATCCCAGTGGCGGCGCGATCTAAGGCGTAGGTCTGCGGCCGAGCGCTTGCTGGGATCGTGGGTTCGAATCCCACCGGGGGCATGGATGTTTGTCTTTTGTGAGTGTTTGTGTTGTCAAGTAGAGGTCTCTGCGACGGGCCGATCCCTCGTCCAGAGGAGTCCTACCGACTGTGGTGTGTGCCTGAGTGTGGTCAAGTGAAAATAAACAACCTCGACACCTACTGTGAGTAGGCAGAAGAGGTAAGGACTACGAAACGAAACATCATATGAAGTACATTACAGACAGAGGGACTAAGGGCTCTAATGGCGCAGGACAGGTTCCATCGGCGGGGATCTCGTCACGAGGGTTCCTTACAGGCAGGCAGTTTCTAAATCTTCGCTCTTCCGGGATTTTACGCAGTGCAGACTGGTATTTAGCGACGTTTCGGGACGATCTATCCGTCCCATCTTCAAATGTCAAGGAGTCGAGACCGCGAAATGTCGGTGACTACCAATCTATGCTGTGCAACATCCCAGAAGAGCGAAGATCTCATTTATATCGGGGCGGAAGCCTGACATTACGCAGGTAATTCCTACACCAGATGAGCGACTATACGCTTCTCAAAATGGCTGGATATGCAAGTACTTCAGGATGTGTCATTGGGTGCGTCACACACCAACAGACTCGCATTTTCAAGAATCCCAATGTGGAAACCTCAAATTCCGCGATAGCTAGGCAGATTTATAGGAAGTAACATTAACCCTTTAAAGACGAAGCGTATCTGTTTTATATAAGGACTCAGTACGTACCGCGCTGTAAACACTCTCCACTTCGGTTATAAAAACCAGTCTCTTAATGTTTTATAAGGCAAAAGTTGCTGTTTGTTCTGAGATCCGTACAAAACACATAAACACAATGTGGGCACCACGTAGAATTTTTTAATGTGAAACCTGGTGGTATGTAAAGTTACCGCTAGGCTTTAAAAGGTTAAGAAACGTTACGAGCGTCTTAGGTCCTTCATCCTCAGAGCAATTAATAAATTAACCATTGTTGTTTCATGACGGTTCATGAACTGCGTAGATAGGCACAGGGGGCGACGGGGAGGGGTGCCTCCAGCGTGGGCGGGGACAGACTCGGACGTTACACGAAGCAAAAAGAGCAGGAGAAGTATTGTAGTAAGTACAGTACAGTAGATCATGACAGGTCTAAGGTCAACAGAAGCACATAATGACTGATTTGCCCTCGTTATGACAGCAGCTTATGCACTCGTCATGGAAACTTACAGCCTGCCTTTTTGTGTCTCCGTGTCAGGGCCAACTTCACTATCTGGTCGACAGCCCACCCAATACTCGACACTGGAGGGGGGACCAGTCGAATGAAGAAGCCGACGGCTGTGCAGCCAGCCAAAGACAAGAACCTCTGCAGCTCTGGACGTGGAGATGGGTTCCTAAATGCCAGAAAATTGTGGAGGTTGCTGGCAACAAAGTTTCGCTATGAAACTTTTCTGTGGTCGTCAAAACACATTAAATGGACAACGAGTTTTTAAAATGACATGAAACCAGCACTGTACAAAATTGAAATCCTTTCTACATACGAATCTTAATGTTATCCCCTCCCTGCCCCTCCATCTACGCCTAAGTCGTCCAAGCGGGGTGTTCTGGTGACAGCTGCCTACGAGAGAGGTCGGCGGTGTAGCAGTTTCGCGTAGTGATTGATACTTTCGAATATAAAAACAACTGCTATCGTAGTTTTTACAAGGTAAATTAAAAGTGTCAGAAGCGTTCACAGCGCATAAGAGAGGCAGTGCTCACTCAGAAGGCCAGTGATGTGTTAATACATATATTGCGTGGTTCAGCATCAATACATTTCATGTTAATTAACGGCTGCACAGTATGACATCCCAGAATAGATTATTCTTCGTATTGACCGACGCTTCATATCTCAGTGACTAATGTTTTCCAAAAGGTTTATGCCACACTGACGTTAGTACTACAGCTACTGATATGTGAGTTTATGGTCTTGCTTTCCCCCCACTACCCTCTATCTACTCTCCTCCTCTGCGCAAGCCAGAGGCCACCATAAAGTAATGTGACTGTAAGAAACATCAACACCGTAAAAAAGCGCTTCCGAAAAATTTACTGTAATCCAATAGGAAGGCAGGGTTTTTATCGCTTCCTGCTAGGCATATGTTTACGTTAGTACCACAGGCATTGCCAACTAAATATATAAATGCCTCCCATTACACCAATTATTGTTTCAAACTAAACAGGATAAGCTACGTCGGTAAACTCGGCCACCCCATGATCAGAGTGTACGTTAAAACACAGCAGAGCTTCCCTCAAAATCGGAAATTATAAATCAGCCTTGTGATCTAATACCACGATTTAAAGATCCCTGGCGTCTCCTGAATATGACGTAGCCAGCCCTAGTTCTGACGGGAAAATGTAGCGCTGCTGTCCATTTTACTTAAAATGCTGAAGTGTAGTTGCCAGTCCCGGTGACAGTACATACCGGTTAATGTCTTGGGGCTGAAAGAATTGTAAAGTGATTATACAATTGGCAATGCGCCTGGCAAACACATGACTTTCGACCAATAATGTACTGAGGTTGCCAACGCTGAGCGTTGGTAAGAGGGGTCATAAAATTGCGGCACTGTTGTAGCAGTCCGAATTCTATGCCAATACACTCATCATTATTGACTAAAACAATAAACAATGTCGTAAGTCAGCACGTGCGTCTTGTATAGATTAATTACAAGCATAATTATGGAAGAAGGACATGTTCAACGTCTAAACTTGGCCTCTCCGTCAGTTTATCTTCTTGTGACATCAATGGAAAATATGGGCGTCCTTAAAGCGACGAACTGAGAAATGAAGAAACCCAGAGTGGACTCTGTTTCTTCTTCCGTTTAACACCTACTTGTTGATTCACGTGCTAGTGAAAACCATGAAACAGCCATAACAGAACGTCTTGACCTCTCACGTGCTTGGTTTCACTCAGCAGAAGTGCGTACCATTTTTCATCCATGGTAACGTAGGGCGTAACTTCAATTGTAGTGCCACAACGAATTCGAAATAACGAAGAAAGAAAAAGCAGAAAACGTGGCGTTAAACACTAAAGCCGTTCGGAGCAGAATTACTGACTCCAAGCAAGATATCTCGTTTGTAGCATCGAAATTATTACGGAAAATAATTTCCAATGTTGAAAGGAATTTGAATTCAGATCCTCCAAAAATATCCGTTAGGTCATACCAGTAATATTTACAAATTTCAAAAGAATTTTTTTCTTAAAACAAGTGAATATTTTTACCCAATATTACAAATTACTACTGTTTCTGAGTCACCTAATACCACAGCAAGTGTCCACACAGTGTAAAATTTCAGTTGACCTTAGTACCTTCTTCAAGTTCACACGCTTACAGCTTGATGCTCCACAGTTTCATTACTGACATCATCACATTTAAAACAATATACCCAAAATCACATATTTGTGTCATTATTCCCCATCGTAAAACATTTTTCAGTCTGACAGGCTGAAGCAACAAAATAATCTACACCGAAACCATACAACATTAGAATTTCCAATGCACGGTTCTCTCGACGACACTCATTAGCCATACACTGCTGACAGAAAAACAATTATGCAGCAAAGTCTGTATTAAGCTGTACGTGAAAGTACGAGGTACATGAGAAGTTGCTCCGTAGCCAGGCATAACACACTGAGGGTAAGGAGGAAAAATGGAGGTGAAACTCCACACATCCTTAACCTCGGCGTTGAAAGGGGGTGAGTGGCTGCATTCACGCTTCGGTAGCTTTACCTCCGATATCAGTCGGACAGAAGGTCACGTTTTAGCGAAAAAAAAATCGCGTCGGGAATTGAACCCCAGTCGTCCTGTCCGTAATCGGTCATGATACTAATTTAATCCGGCTAAACATTACAGGGACGCTTACGCACCAAGCCATGGGGACGTACAGGAAACATGGCTCTAAAACAACATGCATTATTTACCGCTGCATCAAATAGACGTGACTGGTCAATCCACGTCCTACAAGATTCACTTCCGAATATCCACAGAATAAGAGGCTGGGCGATGTGAAAGGCGACCAGAAGAATCTTTGAACCTTCCGGAAATGAATCCCCAACGCTAACTCAATATCCAGCCTTCTTACTAACCTAGACATCTCAAATACTTATGAGGCCCTCTGTCACTCACTCCATCGAAGAGTGCCCCTTGAGAAGCTGAAAGCCGCACAAATGAAGAAATTCTCAACCCTTTATGGAACAGCGTTCAGTGCACCACACCCTCGGCCACTTTAATCCAGCCCACACATTAGATACTATTAAAATTATGCAGAGAGATGGCTTAACCCCTGTCACACTCCCAACCGCCCTCTTCGAAGTAAACGAATGACTTGCAATCGCGATGTCACCATCTGAAGCATCTTACGGAGTACTGATACAGTGATGGCCTTAAGTAAAACCAACTTCATCTAGTGTTTCACGGGTAAGAATGGAAGAGCACGATTCAATTACCAGCAGAAGCGAGGATTCTTCTCGCTACCAGCTGTGGGGCCCAGCAGTGAAAACTCGGGGGTCTGTCTCCGCGGTTAGAACGAACTGAACGTGAGGCTACCTACTTTCCACCTAATGCCATAAGAATGCATGGAGCTTTACGTCCACTCTGTCACGCATCTTCAAGGCATGGTGTTTAAGGACACCGGTACGACATTTTTCCCTTTCTATGATCATAAGTCGGAAAACAAAAACAAAGCACAACCCTGGGTTATCCCGAGTTCCAGGACCCTTTCTACTATTTAACCCTGAATATGGATGCAGTTACATTCCTCCAAGAGTCAAGGCATTCCTAACCGGCTAGACTGAATCACGTCACTAAAGACGGTGATCTTCCACCGACGTTTCCTTTGCAACGCTATGTATTAATTGGCGTCAAGTCTGGCTTTAGTGCTGACGTTGCAGACTCAATCAACAGGGATCACCTACATGCCCTGATGTCCAGAAATTATCCAGCTCCTATTCCAGAGATAAAGCTGTCATGCCCTACCATAAGCCACTGTTATTTCATACCAAAGAACGTCAATTTCGGATGCGACTGGCTGACAGTGGCCGGCGGTACTGATCGGTGAGTACACCTGCGTCCATAGCCGATGTGGTCTCTTGCTGGGTGCGCTTTAGGGCATACCTGTTTCTTGAAGGCGGCCTTGGTGGCGGGGTTTACTGTAGCCCGGACCATGTAAGATACAGAGCAGTTCGGGGGCGGGGGGAGAGGGGGGTAGTGGCCGCAAGAAGTTGAAGGCGTTCCGGTGGAATTCCTGAGTTGCCACATCTCTGGACCGTAAGAATCAGATGATTCCCAACACCGGATGTCCGGTTACAGCATCTATCGACGGACAAATTTTTCTGTTCTTACGAGGAAAAAAACAGTTAATCCTAGAAAATGTTATTTCAATCTGGCTCCAAAAACTTTTATCGACCACAATTTTTACCCAGACTAAAACTTGCCACTCAACACGGCATAGGACAGACGGTCTCACGTGACGTGGCGGCAATTTTTCGATTATTCTGCTCAAGACATAATATAGTGTTAACTCCTCGAGACACAAAACAAGAAACGTAGCCGACTTTTCTTTCTTGTTGCACCTCCGTTTCCAAAACACCATCACTTTTGTTGCAACGTCTCCCCAAGCTTAGCCCGTTCGTCCTTCTGATAACAGAAGTACTAAGATGAATATTAATACTGGTGAAATTGTACTGACAGGGGCAAATCGAAGTGCTCGGATAAAGAACCTGTCCCAGTGCTACTTCGTACACCATAAACTCTACGCGGACTGGCTGGGGTTAGAACCCGGGCCGCGGTGATGACAGACCGGCAATTTGCAACACGAATTTCATGGAACGAATATTTAGAAACTGAGTTCTTACCTCACAAATAACACGCGTAATCTCAACCAAAAGAACCCACCTATAGGCCTATGATCTTGCCCGTGGAGTTATTGCCAGCATCATGCAAAACAAATAAATACACTGTGTGTGAAAAATAGAGTTACTTGCATATTAAAGCAGGTGACACATATACTGTGATTTAGACAGGGCTGATGCTGCCTCCACTTTCAGGATAGAAGTAAGTGAAGGCTAAATAAAGATGTCTCTGTACATAATTTGGCACCACGCCGCAGCGGCGTAGGGGTTAGGCGACGTTTACATGCACGCATTGTTAACACTGGCAGTGAATTGAGCTGACTGGTCAGTTCCATAATCCGGCCTCTGCAACTCCTGGTACCCACCGAAACGTCGGTTCTCTACAAACGAATGAGGAACAAAATTATGGCATACTGATGAGATACCCTCGCCGATATTTCTGAGGATGTGGCATGGACAAATTCCTGATAAAACAGAAACCGAAAAGACATAACCGCGTATACAGAAGCAGTCATGTGATTCTTTCGTGCTCGGGACGTATATCCTTCATCGATTTATCGGCTTCTTCTTCACAGCGTGGGACTGCACTATAAAGAAGAAACCACAGAAATCCTGAATGGTCTTTCAAGCAAGCAACAAAGCTGACTTATGCTCTACTATCGTTCCATTCATAATTCAGCTATTCTATTCAGATCCTTTTGTGGCTTAATTGAATGAAATACGGCAACCGGGACAAACGTCACGTGCATTACTATAAAATGTTTGTGGAATTTTCTTTTTTACAAGAAAGTGCAAAGGAATCGGCCCTATAACTCTGTAAAGCAAGACAATACCAGTCTTACAGACAGTGTCAACTTAGGCAATAAGTACGCCCATGACACACACAAGTGACTTAGCACTTCGTCCTACATTTAACAAAATACTGCACGTTAACTTCTTCCTTCGTACTTTTTTTTTCTGATTTTATATGAAAGCCCGACATGATACCACGAAATATGCGTGTCTACTTACACTAACAATTCTTGAACCAATGATCGGATTTTCACACAACTTGGTAAGAACATCACGCCATCGGGTACCAACTTAACTCTGTGATTTCTAATCAGCGTAATTCCATCAAGAATACCAACAAGAAATTTGGGCGAAATTTTGAAGTGACCGCGACATTACAACGACATCTGCATGTAGGACACATGCAAACTACCAGTTATCATATTTCATTCTGTTTTTAACCTACGAAAGGGCGTATAAAAATACCGTAACGTCTGTGATCCCCCACTGCAATGTTACAGCCCATTAAACTGCAATCCACGTAATTGTACTCCTAATTTCGAGACAAGGCTTTAAAGAAATCCAAGTTATTTAACTATGCCGTTTCGCACAAGTAACGTGTCAAACAAGACGCGGCAATGAATTTGATATTAGGTGGTACTGACCGCTTTAGAGGTACTATGCTGCCACTCGCTTCGAGAGACTGAAGAAAACGACGCAAACTCAATGAAATCAGTGGGTAGCCCTGATGTGATAAAAGGGAAATATACCCGAAAAACACGAGTCTACAGGTTTTCCAGTACGCCACGTTTCTCCGTCGAATTTTAGGGTACACTTAACATTGAATATACCGCCAACAAAATAAGCCAGGCAATCAGAAAATGGAACATTACTTGCTGTATAGGCTATAAAACAATTCCACAGAACAAACGTGCAAAGAGCCTTCACAATTATTTTAATTTTCTCCTTCTACACTCCATTGATTACGACGAAGCTTGTTCAGACTCCACAGCTATCTTCTGGATTGTCTCCCCGTCTACCTGTTCTTTTACCACGGGTAATTTTTTAAAGAAAAACGCAGATTTTCCATTGCATAACGGTATGACTAAAATACAATTGTACTAATTATCACCAGAACATACTCTGACAGAGTAAGGGGGATTATGGATGTTACTAGTCCGTGTTCCTCTCACTCTTCCCACTGTCAAATGTTTGAAAATTTCCACTACAGGATGCTGCCCAGCAATATGCATGAAACCCGTTCCAGTCTAAACACAGCAGAATCTGGGCAGTTCCGAGATCAACGGTACCGAGGTTGCCTCGAATTATCGAAAAGCACAGAGTACACGAATTCCCGTTTGTATATTTTTTGCTCTGTTTCAGAACCAGTTCCCAAAGTCACTTCTCCTACATCTTGTTCCGAAGCTACTCGTTTTACTGTCTCACCTTTACCCAACCTTTTTATAGTGCCACGCTTGTATTCGATGGAAACACATTTTCTCTTGCTTTTAGTGTTCATTGTTAGGGTATATTAAATACATACTTAAATCACATAAAAATACACAAGAATGCACAAAGACAAGGAGGCAATATAGGTATAACGTAACATTGAGGCGCTTTCGCGTAATCATTGTTGCCGTAGAAAAGCAATAAGCATTACATATTCTGAGTGTATGTTTGTAGCCTTAGTTATGCAGCATGCAACGCGCATGCGCCATATTATAATAGTCATCTGTGGCCTGTCCGGCTGTAAAATATTTTTCCACATTATCTGATAAACGGCACGATTTTAGGAAAAAAAAAAAGTTACTGAAAATAAAATGTGTTTTGCCTGAAACATTCCTTATTATGAGGATAATTAAGCGAGATATTATCATAAACGTACGTAGCTCTTCATGCAAAGTGCCCGTTATTCTTGTCAGATTTTAACGAAACTTGAATTTTCTCGACAGATTTTCGAAAAATCATCAAATATGAGATTTAATAAAAATCCTTCCAGTCGAAGCCGAGTTGGTCCAAGCCGACAGATAGGCTGACACACATGACGAAGCTAAAAGCCGCTTTTCAAAATTTTGCGAACGCGTCTAAACACGGCTGAACTGACGTACAGGAATGTCTGAAAAATATGTGGGCACACACAAACACGCACGTCAACCGAAGTTTGCGCCAAATATAAAAACAACCTTATCGGGTCGGGCGACAAGGAACCTCAAAAAATCGGGACTCAGAGAATCGAGACTGCACCGTATTGTTTAACCCTTTAAAGACGAAGCGTATCTGTTTTATATAAAGACTCATTGCGTACCGCGCTGTAAACACTCTCCACTTCGGTTATAAAAACCAATCTCTTAATGTTTTATAAGGAAAAAGTTGCTGTTTGTTCTGAGATCCGTACAGAACACATAAACGCAATGTGGGCACCACGTAGAATTTTTTAATGTTAAACCTGGTGGTGTGCAAAGTTACCGCTAGGCTTTAAAAGGTTAATGAATTTAACTATGCGTGCCAAGTTCACAACATCATTCACAAAATTGTCCTTCGTTATAACACAGTAGCACAAGTTGTGTTCGAAAGCACTCAACGGCCACACACGTATGTCCGGCGGGCCGTGGCCTGCTGTTCAGAGCCAAGAATTTAATGTACACGAGTTACTCACCATTCGAGTCTCGATGTCAATACCCGGTTTATGTTTAATTTTAGCGACGCTACGACGTTCACCGCCCAAGATGGGAGTACACAGGAAGAAGCGAGAACTTCGACGCCCATCACGACGGTACCTGTCCAGCTGTCGCATCACGTGTACTGGAGTCTTCGCCGCCGCCTCATAGAGCCGCTGCACGGACTCCGGCCGCGTCTCCACCGCAAAGAGGTTCTTAGTGATGGCCACATCCTTGCACGAAGAGAAGTGTTCTGTTCTCAGGCTGAACGTCGTGATGTCGCTCTCAGCTGTAACGCAAGAAAAAACATGAATCGCAAGAGATTTCAGTTTGGGTTAAAGAAATGGAACAATCAACACAAATTTTCATTTGAGTGGGAAGTACAACGGCTAATCGAATTATTACATATGGTTGTCTGCTTTAAGGATACGGTACTGACTAAGACCTTCGGAGAATAGAAATACAATCACAAAACTGATTTCGTAGCATTTTTAATATCATTTAGCAAGTCTGGACGCAGCGGTAGCTTTCATGTACGTAAAATACGTTCTTTTTTACTGGTGTAAAGTTCGGTCACCGCCACAGGAGAAGAATACAGGCTGAAGATGTTTGAGAAATTGTTGAAGAGAATATTTGGATCTAACACAGCGAGTGTAACATGAGAACGGGAAAGTTACAAATTAAGAGTATGAGAACGGGAAAAGATACAAAACGGGGAGTATCTCCATCAAAAGTTATTAAAATGAACCGTACTTGTAGCGCGAATATGAAATATAAGAAACGCCGAAAACTGAGGATCAAAAAACCCCTGACAACAATTCCTAAAATTTCCTCTCGCATCAACAGCTAGCGACCTAGTAAAATGTAACTTGTCGTCGACGTCACTGGTTTTCACATCCTCTGACCACAGAACTTGGAAAACATATCGCGCCTTCGTCGTTCTACAAAAGGTGCAGCCATGATAAATGTTATTACTACTCGGAGGATAATGAAGACTAATTAGCTGCACACGAGGTAAGGTCGTAACAAGCAAACTTCATGGAACACAGTCCTTGAGAACCCGACACTTACTCAGCTAGTCAACAAATTCCCCACATTTATAGAACCCACAAGTTCGTTACGTTTTCAAAACAGCTAACCACTAATCTTATCCTACAACAGCTCCATGCTACTACAGAGAGATTTTTAACTCGAAACTGTGCATTGCAGAGAGGAGGCCGTCGTCGTCCGCTGTACGGCGCGCAGTCCCACATCAACGCGGGAACAGCGGCACTGAGGACTGGCGGCGCGGGCGGCATCATTGGTCGCTGTGCAGCAATCCAACTACGAAGGAGTTCCCCTTTAAGCTGCACACTCTCTATTATGTTCTGTGGCACAAATTGCACCCAATATTGTCGGCGATTACTGCGTATTTCTTCGCGACTTAATGCCAACTTGACTTCAAGGACAGTCTCTTCTGTAATTTCAGCACACTCAATACCGAACCAGATGTCGTGATAATATCAGTCTGGACCTCCAAGCTTTGCCTCTTGCATGTTAATAGAGATTATCGTTGCCTCAACAAGATTAAATTTCGCACTCTTGGGGGAAAATTAATGTACACAGAATTGTTTTGCATATCTTCTGCCTTACTGGAAGGTCAGTAATGCAAGAAAATTAGGTTGTCTCATATTCTCTTCTATCCCGGTCAGGGGAAGGCATTTCGGACGAAGCGACGAACAGCAGGTCTACTGGTAGTTTCCTTGACGAGTCATCGCATTTATAACTCACGACTCTAAATGAACTAAATATCCAACACTGTGGGCTGCAGACCACGAAGTTTTAACGCCGCTAATAACAATACCCGCCATGGCGCCACTGGCCACAATCCTGAACCAGTTCCATCACATATACCACTCTCAAAACCAATCTCACTTTATCTCACAGTTACTGTCCCATCTCCATATAGTTCTTCCAAGTGCGCAACTCGCATATTTTCCACACAAGAATCACGCATGCAGTACCAGTCATCCTAGCCGCATGCTCCTCGACAGTTTCGCAAGATTTAATTCACTAGTAAGAACGTGTAGCTGAGACAGCGTTCATTCCAAACCCGAGGTGTCGTGGCATATACAAAATTGTACTTGGTGGGGGGTTGAAAAAATATGACGCACAAACAGGCGTTAAGAAACTACCGAGCATTTAACCACCAACAAATCTTGACGTTATCTTAAATTGATTCATTCCAAACTGTATACCAGGACTGCAACTTTAATGTGTTATCTGGTTACTTTATTCTTGCAGGTGAATTCTTCAAGTGTTTTTGGAATGTCCCTGGTTCAAAACTTGGGCGGGTTATAAGCCAAACCAGAACTCTTCGTAGTTTTTCTCAATCTCTCAAGGCTAATTCTGGGGTAGTGGGGGCTGAAGAGAGCTACGCCATGACCGTCTCCTTCCACATCCTTATCAAATCATAAAATCATGATCACCTTCCAGCTCAGTCACCCCTACATAACCTGTGCAGTTAGCACAGCGCTGTTTAACTCAATTAGCTTACTGGCTTCTGAGATGCTGGGCTGCGTAATCTTGTCGCGTGTTACCGTCACATCTCAGACGCCACCATTTTCACAATTACTACCGTCAGAACTTCAAACTTCAAAACGAAAGAAGCCAGGCGCGTACCCAGAATTTTTCGTTGGGTAGGATGGGAGGCTGGCCCTGAGGATATATGTAATTTATGTTTAATTTTAAAAATACGCTACAAAAAATCATGTCATACCTATAACAAACATAACAGTGTTTGCAACTGCATTAGTATATAAATATTTATATAACTAAATGTTCCATGGAACACTGAATTGATTTAAATCACAAGGTCTGATCTTCTTGGGTCTCTTTTTTAAATTCATCTAAGACTCTAAAGTTTTTTATTTTATTTTTCAAAATTCCAATGTACTAGTCATCAGCTGACTTCGGCTGACGGGCTGCAGCCTCCCCGGCCCCCCCCCCCCCCGCGTTGGAGACGTACCTGAAAGCAATATACAATAACGACTCGCTATTGTCGAACACAGTTTCGCTTAATCTAGTTAACAACAAACCATAACAGTACCCATTAATAAACAAACGTCCTTCATTTACTCAAATGTTTCGGCCCTACGACCGACATTTCGTCACAATCAGTGCAACAATACCGACGATTCTCATTACCAACAGCATTTGCGCCTACTATTGTGACACACAAAGGCCATATCCCGCGCATCTCATGTCATATGAACAATAGGTATTACACACGAATTCATATCACTCTTTAAGTTCAGAAATGCCTTACCGATCCTACTTCTAAATCGTCTGACATACAGATAATAAAGAGGCGCATTCCTTCCCCCTCTGCTCCTTTCTTGTGCCATTCATTTGTCTACCCATATGCCTAACAATACTGTCCAATAAATTCTTCCTATAACGTTTTTGTAGTAATTTATCTCTTCTTGGAAGAGAGGGATTTTTTTTATTTGGAAGTAAAGTAAGTTAAGTATGGCGACAACAGAATGAAAAGAACTTATCGCAGAGTTACTGGATTCTTTTGTCGCTTTATTTGCAAGCTGTTCGTGTCCTAATGTGCGACAGGTAAAAGTCAAAGACTGAAATATTTGTCTCCCTAATCCTGCTTAGCAGGTACCGCAACATGAAAACAAACTCAAAAGATTGTTAGTTCTTTGAAGTTTCCCAAGCATATGGACCCTCAAACGGAAAGAAGAAAACTACACACTGAGGACATCAATAATTTGTACAAACCACCAAACACCATTAGGCTAGGTACCATTACAGAGAATATAATGCACAGACTCATGACTTGTTTTTGTTTGTATTTAGTTAAACATAGGTCTGCCGATGCCAGTGGCCCTTCGGTCTATGGCGAAAGTCTGCGATCATTCGATTGCTGGGACTGTGGGTTCGAATCTTACTAAGGTTATGGATGTTTGTCTCTTGCTTTTGTTGTATGTTATGTTGGTAGCGGTTTCTACCACGAGCTGGATCACTCGTGCACAGGACTGCCACTGGGTGTGTGTCTGCGATCTAGAAACCTCAACAATGCCACGGCCTAGGCCCAAGTTGGACTGTTGAGTCACATAAAAATATAGGTCTATCCAATATCAAGCAGCCGGTACAGCGTAATCAGTATAGTGACCAACCTATGGGCTACAATGTACTGGGCTCGATTCCCAACAGGCCCAAGGCATTTCTCTTCTCCAAAACGTCCAGACCGACTTTGGGGCCCACCCAACCTCACACTGAATGGATAACAAGGGGTAATTTCACTGGAGGTAAAATGGCCGGGGCGTGGAACTAACCATTCACCGCCATCTAGCGTCGAGGTGAGTGAAGCTATAAAACTACTCCCCTGCATGCCTTACTGGCGAGCACAATGACAAATTTATTTTCCTGCTGTAATTCGTAGCAGGAGTACTCAAGATGGCTTCAAGTATAAACACGCCGGGCTTGAAAAAGTAAATATTATATTATCAATATGGTACTTTAGACGAGTGATGAGCAACCTGTGGCCTTCGGCCCTTCCTTAAGTGACCCGTGGAGCCTTCAGTAACACATAACATTAATACTTTGGATATATTAATAGTATATTTCACAAAACCTCTTTGTTGCACTTCGCCAAATGACTCGTGTCTGAGTGGCCCGCGGATACAAAAGTTTGCAAACCACCGCAGCAGAACGGACAGAAACATATAACATCATGGGGTTATAGGCTACCTGCCCGTCCAAACCAGGAGTCTCACTGTAATTTCACAAGACTGTACCGAAACGCCATGTATGGGAACAAGGCTGGATGCTGCGGAAGAAAACTACAGTTTGTGGGAAGACTAAAGTGTTGAGGGGCAGGGAGGTGACAGGATAATGGAATGCAGAGTTATATAGCCTTTCGAAGCAAACACGTATTGTCTGGTGCTCACTGAAGCGGCATAAGAAAAAAAAAACTATACAAGATACTTGTGCATGCGAATTGGATCTATCTCCACTGTCCATAATACTAATGTCGGAAGTAATAAGCTTCATTGAAAATATTCTGAAACTCGAAAGAAACAGCTTTCTAAAATAATGTGTCATGTCATGCACGTGACTTACATACAAGGGTATCTAACAAATAACGCTGGGCATAAAACCCGCAACTTCAATGCTGCTAACACCGAAACCGGCAACCATGCTCTCTAAGCCAGTGACATCTGACCCCCAGCTTCACTACAGTTCAGGACTCAGTTTTGTGGCCCTAGAAGCTGGGGAAATTAATGGGAAAGAGAGCAGCGGAGCGCAGTCTCGTATAATATGCCTCCCTAACAAACCTTAATAGTGTCATCCTATATCAAGATCGGTGATTACGAACTCGGTATAATGACTACGAACTGCCGACTCGGGGTTAGACTTGAAAAAGCCCAATCCACTTCTGGGGCGTACCTAGTCCCCTCTTCGTAGGGTAGTGGGGCTCCTTTCCCTGGAAGAAAAGCGGCTGGGGCGTGAAGCAGACCACTCACCTCTATCTAGCGCCGACGCTAAGGAGGAGTGGAGCTATACCTCCAGGCCCCTTACATGCCTTCATGGCTTGCACAGGCACGCAACTTATCGTCCAGTCTGATTACCAGTGGACGTTTCCGAACTGCTTGTTTCCTGGAACTGTGTAAACATTCAATGTCTTATCAACCCCCAACCACAAATCCAGCCTGTCGTAGCTAACTACAGTTCATCATCGATATCCACGTTACTGATCCGTATAAATCATAGACTTGCTCATTATACAATCCCCAACTTCTTCTTAGGTTTAAGTATTTACCCAAGCACTCGTTTCATGTACTTGTAGGGCCGCTGTCAGTTTTGAGGTTTCATGGTACAGTAGTTGTTAAGGATTGCTCTGTTCTGGAATATGACCCTCCGTCACTGGGTAAGACGATCCCGATGTTTCGAGGAAACGTATTATCGCAGTCTTCAACCTTGAAGACGCTCTTACTTGGCGTACAGAAAAAAAACAGAAGACCTGAACTTCAACGTCAACACTGTTGAAACCTCAACCCCACAAGTTAACAAAGTCGTAACTGAAAGTGGTCTGTGGCCAACACGAAGCCAAATTTCATTGCCAATCGTATGATTCCGCCTCTGCATATGAAGTTCAAACAAAATGTTACCGAATTTTAAAAAAAGCAGTTCACCTTACAGAGTTGGTACGTCTACACTATAATAAAATGTCATGAAGAACGGTAACTATTATTTGAAGTATTTTTCGATAGGTCGAACATTTTTATGAAACACAAAAAAAATGCCTGTATGTAGTGTAACATTGCTTCTGTTCAGTGGCTCCATTCCCAATACATTTGTAAAATGTGACGCCATATACAGTGGTACATAAGTACCAACGTTTTTATTCTTCTTCTTCTTATTATTATTTCTAACTGCAATTGGGTTTTCACCCGGTGGCAGCAGCCTTACACCAGTACAGACACCACAATACAATAACACATACATAAACGGAACAACACAAATTACAGCACACGTATTAGCAATTCACCCACACAATACAATGTGCCTACACTAATACAATATACCTACACAAGTACAATATACCTACACTAATACAATATACCTACACAAGTACAATATACCTACACTAATACAATATACCTACACTAATAAAATATACCTACACAAGTACAATATACCTACACAAGTACAATATACCTACACTAATACAATATACCTACACTAATACAATATACCTACACAAGTACAATATACCTACACAAGTACAATATACCTACACAAGTACCATATACCCACATATTACAAAATACTTACACAAATACGATATACCCATAAAATACAATGTACCTACCCAAATGCAATACACCTACACAATTACAATCTACCCATACAAATACAATACACCTACACAATTACACTATACGTACACAAATGCAGTACAAATACAATATATCCCACAACACAATATTAACAGAGGAAATGCATGCCTCCGTCTCGAGATAAATTCAAACATGAAGATAGAGGCAGCAGTTTCCCTCCTGACACTACACAACTTCATATTGCATAAAACCACGGCTTGTACTTTATACAGTTTTATTTGGCCTTCACCATTAGTTTCGAAGCTGAAGGCCTTGTCGCTACCAGCACGTGAAATTCAAACTTCACCAGTAAATGATTGTGTTTCATGCTTCCCTTGAATCAATTGCTAAGAAATAAAATACCTTAGATCTCAAAGTATACTTCCATCTGCAATAACTAACACGACAAGTATATTGTACGTATTTCGTCTCCTTCTAATATGCTCCTAATTTTCATCTTACGTTTTCGGTGCAGTTGGATTTACTCCAGTTCAACTGCAGGTAACAGATATATTACAGCTAACTGCTATGCCTATAATTTTACTATAAATTACGTTTAATGCTGTTCTTGCTGACTATAGGACATGCCAGTTCATAATAAACTGACAAACTGCGCATGACTGCAGAATGACCTGTATTCTTCGATAATGCGGCAGTTCTAGATAGTGAACAGATAAGTAGACATTTTATCACAAATATTACACAGCGTGAAAACTAACTCACGAAAAGGTTAAATGCAAGTTAAATTTGGAGCCTGCCTGCTGTCAATCAATTCATATTACTTTAGCCTATCTTCACATCTCGTACACACTTTGTGAAACTAGATCTTTAAAGAACACAGACACGAAGTTTTTGAGAACAAAATATTGACAGGAAGATTTCGATGCTACAGAAAGGATATAAAGGGAATAAGGAAAAATTACATATTTAGAAGGTTCCATAAATACTCTAGGGGGCTGCGGTGGCGCTACAAACCTGAAGGTCGCGGGTTCGATTCCCGATGGTGTCATTGAAATTTTTCATTCACATAATCCTTTCGGTCGCATTATGGCCCTGGGGTCGACTCAGCCTCTAATAGAAATGAGTACCAGGAATGTTTCCTGGGGGGATAAAGGCGGCCGGTGCGTAGGGCTGACAACCTTACCACCTTCGAGTGCCGACTGTCTAGAAATCTGGGAGCCTCAACCTCCTGGAACCCCAAGGGCCTGTCCAGGCCTGTAATGGGATTGCATTACCTTACCATAAGTACTCTTTGCCTGCTGTCATAATGGTGATCCAACAAGGTTGGGCTGAGCATGCAGAATGAGCAGGAAAACTCATCGTACATTACTTCAGTAGGAAAACCAAAAGATAAGACATCGAGATTACAATATTCAAATGTACCTTAAAGGAACAGAGCGAGGATGCAAGCACGATTAATGTTGTTCACGGTAGAGATCTTGTGGGTATTTTGTGTAGAATTAGCACTTGAGTTTTATAATAAGGGGGGAGGGTAGAATTGTCTGACAACGTGAACAACTATAAGCTTCTCAGTGGCTTTGTTCCATGCAGTTAATTCTGCCGCCAGACAACAGGCGGGAACACAAAGCCAAATACTTCATAAAAAGAACAAGAAATCTAGTCAAGCGGCGCATACAAACTGGCGAAATACTTCCAGACATCTCTGCCGACAGATCGGCCTATACCAAGGACACCCAGGAGCACTGAACGCTCTGCGATTTATGGCCACCAAAAAAGGATACTTGTTCGGAAGTTTAGTTCCAAGCGTCGAGATCTATTGATTCGTCACTCTCCTCCAAGCGGACATGCACGCATTGTTACCGTCTTCCATACAAGGACTTTGCTGGGATCCAGAACAAATATGTTTATATATACACATATATAGCATATATATATTAACATTATATATGGATATATATGTTATATATGTACATATCGCTCACTGAACGCAAGAGTGGCACGTTTAAAAAATGGTCCATTTGGAGTTGTCTCACAATTGCATTCAGTGAGCCACATAACCCCAACCACGTGCAAAATATAATCGTCGCCCATTACCTCGACTGAAATGGTTCACAGTCAACAGATTGTTCAGAGAAAAATTATATTAACTGTTTTCTATGAAATCTACTATATAACCGGCATCTGTATACACCCTAATTACCTTTCATTAAGAAATTGTTACTTCGCTCACTGAATGCAATAGTGGCGCTACTCCAAATGGGCACTTTTTGAAATGTGTCACTATGGCATTCAGTGAGCGACACATACTATATATATAAAAAACATATTTGTACTGTATAAGTTTCTGCCTATTCTAACCATTTAAAAACTAAGATTAACCTGATTTATGTATAAAGGCTCAATTCGTACCGTGCAGTAAACACTGCCTCTCCGTAATATAAACTAATCAGTAAATGTTGTACAGGGGAATAATCTTTGTTGTGAGAACCATACAAAATACTCAAATGCAGTGTGTTGCCAGAAAGCAGAAAATTCTGAACGTCAAACTTGGTGATATACAAAAACACTGGGTTTTGAGGGTTAATCAGTATGTTGTAGATAGCAAAAGTAAAACAAAACATTCTGTCCTGAGTAATAGCAAGCATTCCCTCGATTTTAACCTGCTCCTAATTTCTCGCATGTTTCACTGTCTTAACAGTAGTATTGGGTCTGTGTGACTTTCTGTCTTTCTTTCCTTCTGTCTTTCTTTCTTTCTTTCTTTCTTTCTTTCTTTCTTTCTTAGTCTGACTTCTTTCCACCTACTCATTGTAGATGTAGAGGGTTATTGTTGCACTTGATCACACTCAATGACACACACACTCGGTAGAACTCCTCTGGACGAGGGATCGGCCGTCGCAGAGAGCTCTACTTGAGAACACATCACACACTCACAAGAGAGACATCCATGCCCCGGGCGGGATTCGAACCCGCAATCCCAGCAAGCAAGCGGCCGCATATCTCAGGCCGCACGGCCACGGGGATCGGCGTCTGTGTAACTTACGAAGTTAAACCCTCCCACGATAATAATAATGAAAATCACGTGCCCAAATGTCAACAAGTCAGTTTTCGGGTGGCCTTCGAGCTGAATTCATGTTTCTTCTGAGTGCACGGAAGGCTGGACCACAGAACCAAACCAATCTGCCTGCCTGCCTGCCTACAAACCCAGTGACCGTAGCTCCGTCCGCATTGCGGGGGGATGTGGTTCAATGAGCACAGAAGTCTATTTGCTGTCAACACGATGTTCCATCCTACATTCAGTGGTTTGTGTTAGCCATTCAGCTGTCAATAACGTGAACATAATACCAATCAACAGTACCACACATTTCTCTTCCATATAGCTACTGCACGGTACGTTTCAGTCTTTCGTACCGACCACGTTGGTTCAGGCGATAATGCTTTTAATACATTCGGAAGCTGCCCGTTCGAATCTCGGCTGGCAGAGGGTATCCTGGCGTTTTCGTTCCTTTCCTCGGCCCCTAAATCCAAATGCCGGGCTATCATCTTTAATTTAGCCAAGACCACTGTCCCCAGACACATCTCACTTCATTATTCGCTCTCAATCAATCCTTTGACGCAGTCCCGAGTACCAGACAGTGCCGTTAGGTATTGGGAAGAACAAATCCTGCGAGCCAGGTAGCCCGTGCGACTAAAATTTTGTCTGGTAGCGCCTAATATTGGAGGGTCTTCAGTGTGGAACGTGCTCCGTGCCATCCTTCTGGCTATTAGTACAAATTAATTCAACATTTCGTAAAGTTTGCTTCACGAGTGCACACATTTTACTGAACTTTTATGGGGGTGAATAATATTTTTGATTGTGACCTCTGAGTATTGCCCCAGTTTTAATGTAATAGTTATCATGTTTCCATGTGGTAGAATTCGGTTATCAGCCCATCCCTGTCTTACACGTTTCCATCCATCCTGTCTGCCTGACTGCCGCTTGGAAACCATTCACGACATAATGTATAAAGCCATATAGTTCGTATTTGCAAAACAAGCGCCAATGGATGCGACGGCGGAACATAAAACGAAAGGCAGCTTTTTGACTATAAATGAAGGCACAAATCCTACCATACCCTGAAATGCCTAGAATTAGGAGATTTTGTTAAATTTAATTGTGATAAAGAATCCAACACTTTAAGCATACACACATATGTGAAATCAAAAGTATACGGTCTAAAGACAATTTAAATACGCCACTGTGCCAGGTAAAAAAAAATCAGTGATGCAGTGAAACTACAATATTAATAAAGAACAGCACTTTATGTTCTGGTTACTGGTATGAAAATAGCGTCATAATATTAATACGAACCAAGACTCTGAGACACTATTTATACACACAAAACAATGCATTTTGTAGTTCTGTTACGCCAAATTTGACACACGGACTAAGAAACACTAGCGACGAACTCTAAAATTCTTACAAAAAGTCTATTGATCTTCCCCTCCTTACGACATTCGACGTTTTCGATTTTAGGCTTCCGACTTCCCACAGATTTTAACTATTTCTTCATATCCTCCACTTTATCCGAAGGTCTTTCAAGTCTGTCAATAACAGTGCCTCGTTCTGTATTCACGGACCATCCACAAAGCCCAAGCCCCTTTGCTCGTAGTACTGTAAATTTGCGAAAGAAAACACGTTGAACTTTGCCCCAAAAAACCTCAGAATCTAGGGATATTTAGTTCTGGAGACATGGCACTGAGTCCACTAAAGCATGAGAAGCCAAGAATTCATGTTTCCATGATGATACTAAACAACGACAAAAAAAGAACATCATAGGGATCGATACGACAGTATCTTTGATTTGCCACCAATGACGCAAGCATCCACATCAAACATTAATAAACTCTCAATTTTGTATGTCAGAAGAACAAAACTGCAAACTGTGTACCTGTAACGTAGTACAGAGACTTCAAAAGGGCGTTCTTTACTTTCAAAATAGAGTCAACCCGGTTATAACAACATCGGTTTATGCGACACTCGTCTATAGCGTCTTATATTCTGTGGTAATAATTAATTCCTCAATGTTAACCATAACATTATAATCCTCGGTTATAACAACACCCGTTTATAACGACGCAAAACATTCAGCTCCTTCCATGACGTTATAAACGAGTTCGACTTATATGGTTTCATGCTAAATGTAAGTTCATCTACATCCATAAGAAGAGTATTGTCCGCTCTGAAGCCAATTTTCACGAAACTCATAAAAGCTCAACTGCATTATATTAAAATCTCTTATAATGAATTTAATTCACATTGCACAATAAATGTGTAAATTATTTACACCCCCCTAAGTAAAGTATGGCTTTCACTGCGCCGATTTTCACTAAACTCATAACCGCCCAGTACATTGTTATGGGCATCTTCTGTAATGAATTTTACGGAAAGGATGTGTGTAATGTTACTGGTTTTCACAGTATTCATATTTCAGCGGAAACGCATGGATCTCTTCTGTGACAAATTTTAAGCAAACAGGAGGTAAAACATGGAAAATAGGGTAAAATTTCAATTACACCCATACGTAAAGTACGACTTTCACTAAACCGATTTTCATGAAACTCGTACCTGCTTAACAACATCATGCGGAGATCTCCTATACCGAATTTAACCTAAATGGTTAGAGAACAAGGAAATTAGGTAGAAATATGCACTGACGCCCCTAAGTAAAGCACGAATGTCACTGCGTCGATTTGCATGAAACTCACGCTTAGTCGACAATTTTTTGTAAATAACTCCTCTACCGAATTTCATGAAAATCCAGCAACTGGTTTAGTTGTTGATACTATGTCACAGACAGAAGGACGCACGTCATTTCCTCATAAGGCTTTCCTTTTTACTTCACACAGAACGCCTAAAAAGAAGTACGTCTACACCTTATAACCTAAAAGTTTAAAACCGGAATTCCTCCTTTAACAAAATAAGGCCTGTAGGCAAAACACGATTCTAAATACTGGAGTCACTTTTTACGAACAGCGTAAATGGGTCAGTTATAGGCAAGACTGGATTTGTAAATTTAACATATACTGAAATTTAAATAAAAGCAGGCCTAATGAAAAGGGGTTTTCTCGCGAGAGTTACGGAAAATTTTAAAGCATGAAACATAATATGATTCACTAAAATAACACACTCGTATTGCATAACCACGTTTATATTAATACACTGCGCCTCGCAATGGCTACTCTACCCTGAAAATGCGCAGACATATTTTATAAGAGCGAGACCCAGTATTCAAAATATGACAATAAGAAAGCTATTACTGTACTGACATGACTTATATCCCTTCAAAGTTTTCTGTTTACTGCCTGCCTGTCAGATATGATATAGAGCGTAAACAGGTCAGGAACTCCAGACCTCGAGGTGAAAAGTCCCGCTATGAATTGGCAAAGACATGACAATGCCAGAGTATGGGAAGATCAAGATAGGACCCTGCATTCCTCGCAGATGGCAAATATAGCTAGTTTCCTGCAGCAACCATCAGATTATCCTTGGCAGCTCTTCAGATGCATCTGCTGTTTCACTGCACAAAGTATAAAGTTGCATGTAAACATAATATCAGTCGAAGTCATCTCTCTAGGGTTCAGCTGATGAAGCTGTCCGTGCGCTAAAGTGCTCACCACGACAAGAAGGCACATGTGAAAGCTGAAGTATAAATACACGCATTGTTAACCTCCTAACAGATGGAGTTGCGTCAGTTCACGCACCGGAGGGATTACTGCCGGAGAAAACCTGGTGCGCTAAGTGGATGGGTGGTCCTCAGGGCCGGGCTGGAGGCAGTGAAGAACAGAAACATTTTTAGTATTGCCCTTGTTAAGTTTCGAACACCAGTCCCTCAGTCACACGGTCTGTATCCTAGTAAATACGCCGATCGAGACATCCCTGTTCCTCAGCTCTTTAGGGTGAAACTCGGAAAAACAATATCCTTAGAAGCAGTAGTAGTAAACTGCGTATCTGTTTGTGTTCCCTGATTCAGGGGCGCACACAAGAGGGGGGTCCTGGCTACAGCCCCCCTCCCAAAACCCCCAAAACCAAATTAAAAAAAACACAGATTTTGTAGGTACTATGATATCAAAAGTCTCACGTGATTTTACCTTCAGCTGGAATCAGCCACTGAAATAGGCTGATGACTAGTACATTAGAATTTTGAAAACTAAATTAAGAAGGTTAAAAAAAGAAGATAGGACACCGTGATTGAGTCATGGAACACGGAGTTACATGCGTAAGTATATAAATGTAGTTGCAAATAGTGTTATGTTGTACTTATACAATTTTTATACACTAATTCTTAAAATCAAACATAAATTATATATAGCCTCAGTGTCAGCAGCCCTCCCCACGAAAGAAAAATTCTAGATGCGCATCTGCCCGTATTCAACTATGGACGTCACTGCGGACAGTTTTGGTTTCCAGACTAGTTACAAGAAGTACGGATTTTCCCGCATGCCTTCTTCCGTCACGTCAAATTTTGTTTATGTCAGGAATAGCACGCCTCTATGGCAGTTCGGATCCCACGCGCTGTGGAGCCCTCTGTCCGTCATCATCATTATCTACACTATCACCTGCTGCAAACAAAATGGACATTCCGCCCAATGGGCGGCCCCATCTAATACCGTCACGCTAGCCACGTGAGGGGGAGGGGAGGCAGTCGATGGTCAGATAGGCATAACCTACGGTCACACGTACCTACATAACAAGTCACAAATATCCTGCAAGTTCGATATGAATGGCATCCTTGCAAAGACCTGGAAGCCTAAACAGAGGACACAAAAGAGACGCCATTCAATGTAGGTGAACATGAAGCTGTCCCTGTGCACGGCAAGAAAGTACGCGAGTGGAGGTACTGATCCACTCAATGTTGATCTGACTACTAGAAGAAGATTAATGGTCAGCTTCAAACCCAGGTCGCTTTAACCCTTGGAAAGAACCCTTGGTACCCACTGAATAGGAAGCTGGAAGGCCACAGAGTCGGTGTGGACGCTTTGGGGAAGACAAAATCTGATCCGTCTGTCGGGAATCGAAATACAATGAACCCGTAACCAACTACGCGATCGCGACTCCCCGTTATTTAATGTACTGGTCTAGAAGTACTGCATGGCAGGAGAGATTTTAACGAAATTGAAAATAATAACGTTACGCCAAAAATACTTCCGTTGCCAATTAGTAATCCATATCTGCTATTTTCAATGTGACCTTTATATCGTGATGTCTTCTGATCACATCTGTGGACAGGAATGTTATTACATACTATTAGTAGGCCTATATATACACGTAGTCTGTTTCTGGAATCTCAACCTTACTGAAATACAAACACTGAACTTTAGGAATTAAAGCTCCAATCCAGCGCCCACTCTTTTTTTTACCAAGTGCGTTATTTTTATCACACACATCTCCGAACCGAGCAAAGTGACTACCTAACTAACTAAACTAATAACTAACTAACTAACTAACTAACTAACTAACTAACTAACTAACTAAACTAATAACTAACTAACTAACTAACTAACTAACTAAACTAATAACTAACTAACTAACTAAACTAATAACTAACTAACTAACTAACTAACTAACTAAACTAATAACTAACTAACTAACTAACTAAACTAATAACTAACTACCTAACTAACTAACTAACTAAACTAATAACTAACTAACTAACTAAACTAATAACTAACTAACTAACTAACTAAACTAATAACTAACTACCTAACTAACTAAACTAATAACTAACTAACTAACTAAACTAATAACTAACTACCTAACTAACTAACTAAACTAATAACTAACTAACTAAACTAATAACTAACTAACTAACTAAACTAAACTAATAACTAACTAACTAACTAAACTAATAACTAACTAACTAACTAACTCCATGGAGCAGAGGCCTTCTTGAGAAGCTAACAGTTTCTCAGCTAGTCAAGAAATTCCTCCCATTTTATGGAACCCGGATGTTCATTACCGCATTCACAAGAGCCCGCCATCTGTCCCTATCCTGAACCAGCTCAATCCAGTCCATGCCCCCATCCCACTTCTTGAAGATCCATTTTAATATTATCCTCCCATCTACGCCTAGGTCTCCCAAATGGTCGCCTTCCCTCAGGTATCCCCATCAAAATCCTGTATGCACCTCCTTTTCCCCATACGTGCTACATGCCCGGACCAACTCATTATTCTCAATTTGATTACCCGAATAATATTCGGTGATGAGCACAGGTCATTAAGTTGCTCGTTATGTAGTCTTCTCCACTCCCCTGTCGCCTCGTCCCTCTTAGCCGAGCAAAGTGGCTACACATATGATGTCTAAAAATTTCCTCTCAGGTTTCCCGCATCATGTCACGTTATGTCATTATGTATCTTGTATATATGACATCCTAAACAAATATTATTAAGGTGATCAAATGAGAAAGAATAAGACAGCCGCTGCAGATGGCATGCACGGGGAATTACAGAAATGCAAACAGAGTTTTGCACGGGAAACCTGAACGGAAGAGGCCACTTGGACGACCTAGGAGTAGATTGGAGGATAATATTAAAATTGATCTTAAACAGGATGGGTTGGAGCGGACTAGACTGATCTGGCCCAGGACACGAACAAGTGGCGGGCTCTTGTGAACACGGTAATGAACCTTTGGGTTCCACAAAATGCAAGCAATTTCTTGACTAGTTCAGGAAATATTGGCTTCTCAAGACTGACTCAGCTCCATGGAGTTAGTCGGTTCGTTGGTTGGTTCGTTTTTTGGTACATACGGCATACTGCGTCCCCACGGTACGAACAGAAGAGGCAGCTTTCGCGTATCGAGGGCAACTTCATACGCGTTGAATAAGCAGTCGCCGGGAGACTACGGCGAGTTGAGATAGGGGCGAAAATTCTTCAACATAAAAATGCAGGATATTATTAAACCTCATGAAGGGCGTTTTATTTATTATTTTTTTTTTTTGCAATGCAGTGGCCAGTAAAAATGACAATAAAAACCTCCAACTTCTACAAGAAGCGGTACATTTCTTGACAGCTGTACGCCTTTCAGCTTCCCACGAAAGAGTGCCACTAAGCGAAAGTGTTGAAAAACAATTTATAATTTTACTCGTTCTCTCGAAAATTGTACGCTACATTTCTAAGAACAACAAAATGGCATCAAGGAGCTAAAGAAAACAACCACACTGGGCACTGCACATATTCTTCGGAAAGTACTAACGTAAAAGGACACAACGTTTGTCGTGGGGAAATACCAATACATGTACCATAAATTGTAACCACTGAATAGCTGCAATATTATACACCCCAGAAAATGGTTTGTTTTAGGTATATAACTGTAAATACCCCGCATAAATGTAATAATAATAATAATAATAATAATAATAATAATAATAATAATAATAACATAAGCTTGTTGCTTGCCGATTATCAGACTAGACGCCTGCACGGGTCCTGGACTGCCCTTGGCCTTGTCCTGGTGTGACAAATAATGTGCGGGCTCAGGCCTGGTTCAAATGGTACTAATTAAAACTTTATACAGGGTGGCGCAAAGGTCCCTTGATCCTCTTGGTGTCTCTGGTGTCAAATTGACATTTACGCTACTCTACACAAAACATTTCGGGATTTCGCTGGACATTCATTTTGCCCAGAGAACATTTATACCTGTGTTCATCAGACACTCGTGACACAATCAGATAACCGATCAGCGAGTTACGATGGGACTGCACGTGCATGCAATGCGGTGACTTGAGAATTCATTTGATTACAAGCTTGGAAAACTGGGTTCGGTTGGGCTTCTAAAAAAGAGACGTGATTTTCTCGGAAATTTTCTTAGGCCGGCCCCCCCCCCCCCAACAGATATTGTTCGACATGACATCGATATCGATGTTCCGGTCCTTAAACGCCAAAAAAATTATCAGACGTGATAATTCATTCAAGGACTCTTGTAAATAGACCGGACTTCATTCGTGCTACACTAAAAACAAGCAGGGCTTCGCTCGGGTACAAGTAAGACAATCTTCGGTGCTGGGGTGAATACTCATCTGGCAGGATCTGGTACAACTGTAACATTTCGGACTGTGCAGGCATCTACAATCAGGCTTCAGATCTTTCCTGTTAAAACCCCACCACTCCTGCCGTTTAGGTTAGACGTTATAGTCTCTCTCTGTTACAACATGCCAACACGCATGACAGAGACAGACTAGCCCGACGTCTAAGCTAAGCAACAGGAGTAGTGGAGTAAAAACAGGGAAGATCCCAGGCTTGTTAAACTAAAGACCTACAACACAGTTTAAATCTCACTTCCCCTAATGCATGTTGTCATTCTAGCATGTACGAAATATTTTCCTTAGTCCTTCCCTCTTCTACCTACTTGTTCACAGCAGGTGTAAACGATTTTTTTTTTGTAATTTTCACTTGATCACACTCAAACACACACCACAGTCGGTAGGACTCCTCTGGACGAGGGATCAGCCCGTCGCAGAGACCTCTACCTGACAACACAAACATTGTACAAGACAAACATCCATGCCCTCGGTGGGATTCGAACCCACGATCCAAAAAAGCTCTCGGCCGCAGACCTATGCCTTAGACCGCGCGGCCACTGGGATCGGCATGCTCGAAAATACGGAAATTAACAAGTAAATATAAGTTTTGCCGCATTTAATGTAAACTCGGTAATTCTGCATTAATCGCGTACCTAAATTGTGACGAATATTACCCTCGGCCTGAGTTCTGCGATTATGTTGCCTCGCATTTATACTGCAGCACTGATTCAATAAATGCAACAGTGTATTTCTAATGTTGGACACAGTAAGCATGTAGGCAAGTGTATTCAAAAGCCTAGGTATGCTCCTCTTCGTTAATTTGATAATCTGCGGCACAGTAGACAGGTAAGAAATTGTACTCAAAAAAAAGCCCCGGTATCCTGTTCTTTGCTAATATGATTAATAATTCCTTGTACCGCCCAGGTCTTTGGTAGAGATGTAGTTACCACGTCACCTCACGTTGTTTCACTTTTTTACAATGTCCTTATGATTGTTGGTATTTATAAACTGGTGGCCCTGAGCAAGATAATTTGAGACATCCGCCATTATTACTCCAGCCACCACTACATATCACGTATTCTAACATGGGCTGTACCTACCTGAAATAAAAACTTGTAAGTGAAATATGGGGTTCATATGCATTACTACTAAGCAGTATGCGATGTCGAACAGAATATTTGTAACCTGAATACCACTTCAGTTAATGAATAAAGTCACAACTCAGGTTTTATAGACAGTACAACATATTTCAGCATACATGGCCACCAACAGGTGGTACAATTTAAGAAGACCTTGAGGAAAATAACACTGTGCAATATCAAGGTCGAGAGCACAACAAGATATAATTCTCCTAAAATAAGCAACCTAAAAGGTGCTATGTTTCCGATGCATTTCATGCTGTAATGTAATCAGAAAACTATACAAAATATTTTTTAATGTAACCATACTCCTGCCTATAAGCCGCATATATATATATATGGCCACGTAGGGCGAAAAATGTTGTATTAAATAATTACTGACTATAACATTTTAGTTATGAAAGATCGTTTACATATTATTTTATTCCATTATATGATTTCATAACGGGATGTATAAAGTACGTCTTCAGTTCATCTCCAAATTCAGTTTAAGTAAAAGCTATATTTTGATTAGTTTCGATATACCATATGTTTATTCCCGTCTACACAGTAAACCTTGCGTGTATATTCCACAGAACTACTTCATTACACAAGCAACAGGCTTCGATCAAACAGCATCATCATCAGGCTGTCATCTGCACTTATTCACAAGCATTCTTTATAACTCCACATACACAGAAGTAAGAATTATTTGGTCAATTTTTCCGTTACAATAATTATATTAGCTTGCAATTTAATAATATATTACATTAAAATAACGCTAACCGAATTCGCATTTTTTCTGCGCTCGAATTATGAATTGTGTATTACTTAACACTATATTATTAATTATTTGTACTGACAATGTAATTACGCGTGCGTTATAACTGAACTTAAAGCAAAAGTGAATGCCGCTGCTGCATTGTAATTTAATCTACCGTACTATTGTTTTAACCTAAGAGAAGGTTTATTTTAATGCGACACTAAACACACATATCGTTACTGCTGCAAATATATATGACACTATGAATAATATGCGCAGGCAGGCGCATGCGCTAACCTGACGGTGACCCGATAAGGTCGAAACAATACTGTCGTACGATTCCACGAAGCAGTGTCTTTCTTGAAGCAGCTCCTTAGCCAGTCCAGAAATTTTATATATTTATGGAGCGCGAAAGTTCATTACTACCGTGTTCACAACAGCCCTCCATATGTCCTTATCCTGAGCCAGATCAGTCCAGTCTACACCCTCCCATCCTACTTAAGATCAATTTTAATCTCGTCCTCCAATCCACGCCTAGGTCTTCTAAGTAGTTTGTCACTCAGGTTTCCTAACCAAAATTCTGGAATCTAGAAGGATGTGATATACCACAGCAAGCACAACGCAACACAAAAACAGAATATTTGATTATTTTTGCTATGCGTAGCAACTCGCTATAGGCTGCACGGTCCGGGGACCGAATTCCGGTGGGGGCGAAATTTTCCCTACCCGTCCATACGGGCCCTGGGGCTTAACCAGCCTCCTATTCGATGGGTACCGGGTCTTTCCCGGGGGTAAAGCGGCCGGGGCGTGGCGTTAACCACCCACCCCATCTACCGCCGAGGTTAAAGGAAGAGTAGAGCTATACCTCTACTCCCCCTCTGGGCCTTCATGGCCTGTTCTACGGTGATTTTTACCTTCACTTTTTTTTAATATTTCACTCGTTTGTTTCTTGCTTCCCACCATATTCTCAGGCTAAGGAAAGAAGTCATATGGACGACGGGGGGAAGGGGAGAATTCCATCGTTGCTTGTAACGTGTCTTTAGACAACAGCTCCTTCAGGGAAGAATTTAAAAGCACCGTTGCCATTTGCTGCGTGAAAAAGTGGCGACGAAATTAACACGTCACATGGCCAGCTGTACGTAGGCTGCAGTGAAGAGAGACAGCCCGAAGACACTCTGTACATAAGATCCTGCCCCCACCAATTCCAGCCCCCATTACTCCCATCTCATTGTTCTTTTCTTTCCTTTAAATTACTAAAGAAGTATAAAAAGCGAAGCTCTCACGTGCCACGGAAGTAATATTCGTCCACATGGAGAAAGAAGCACACGCGAACATGTGAGGACGCGTGCTTCAGACAGTTGGCTGAGTAAATGGAATTAGTCCGCAGCCAGAAGCCTCTAAAAGTGCTTATCTTGACAGATGAGCTCCCCTACAACATTGGCATATGTCTGTTGCCAGGGGGACGAATTCGATGCCATTCTACACACTCTTGCTCTTAAGTTACACGCTTAATGCACTGCTCGTGACGCACCAAAAGAGAACAACAGCAGATCGACGGATCATTTCTCTCTTTCCTACAGTAATCCTTCCAATCCGCCACACGATTTATCATGCGTTCTTTGTTTGAGCGTCTTAACTGAAGGCAAAATGGGGATATCTGCCCATTATATACAGCACCTCCAAAACTATTCAGTGGGTTTTGATTTAATTTGGTAGTGCGATTCTACACCAGAGCTGTCGCGCTAATGACACTTCGGTTGGTCTCTTGTTTTAAACTTAGCGTCATATTATAGGAAGAAAGCAGAATGGGGGTGTTTGAGAACAGGGTGCTGCGCGCAAGAGAGAAAGTAACAGTATGGAAAAGAACTGTGTAATGACAAGGTTCATAACTTGAATTCTTCAGTAAATATTATTACATGATCAAATCAAAGAGAATGGGAGAGGCATTACATGTACCACGCAGGGCGAGAGGAAAAATTTATAATAAATTTTAGTCGAAAAGTTTGAAGAGACAGAAGACCATCTGGGGGCGTAGATGCAGATGGGAGAATAATATTAAAATTGATATACGTAGGAGTGTGGACTTGATCTAGCTGGCTCAGAATCAGGATCAATCCACTGGCGGGTTCAAAAGAGCACGCTTAAGTTAAAAGAGCGGGGAAATTTTCATGATAAACTAAGCGACTATCAGCTGCTCAAGAAGGTCTCCGCACCATGTAGGCCAGTTTTAACTCTTAGCCTACGTTAAAAGAAAGGTAAACTTTATCAAATTTTTCACGACGAGAAATCATAAAATTGAGCTGCTTTGCAATATGGAACTCTTTCAAAGTTCAACTTTGAATCATGTTAAGTTACTAGTGTTTACACATAACACAGGTCTTAAAAAATAATTACCACTGAAAAATTTTCAAATGTTCAGCTGAGCTGTACAAATTTTAATCAGACAAATTAACTTCAAGCATTGCTGGTTGCCTTACATTTACAGTCCTCGTAGTGGTAACTGTTAGGCTGTTTCGAAACGTGATCACACAGTCTTTCACCTGCAAATTACCAAAGTCATTAGTCTTAATTATACAAGGGCTACGAATAAATACAGTGGGACTTATGTAGGTCATATACGTGTTTAAATCTCGATGTCTAACAATTTACAACTCGCTAATTTCAACGTTGATGTGAAAGAGATGATGCAGTACCTGCTATCCAGCAATCTACGTATTAGCAAGGTGTAGCTCAAATACGGGGTGTTTATTTCAGCGCTGTCCTGAGCACAGCAACCGTCACGGAATGTCCCCCGGTGGATGCAGGCGCTCTATGAGACAAATCTGCCGTGCTCCGTACGGAAGTAAAAGAAAGACTCTATAGTAGCAAACCTTTCATAACAGAGAGGTGAAACTGTGAAAACTTTATGACGTACAACGCTCACGCCCATAACACCTCCTCCACATGATACCCAAAATGCTTAAGGCACCGCTCTTATTTTCTCTGGAGGCTTCTTTTCAACTAAAGAGGTTAACCTTTTAAAGCCTAGCGGTAACTTTACGTACCATAAGGTTTAACATTAAGAAATTCTACGTGGTGCCCACATTGCGTTTATGTGTTTTGTACGGATCTCAGAACAAACAGCAACTTTTGCCTTATAAAACATTAAGAGACTGGTTTTTATAACCGAAGTGGAGAGTGTTTACAGCGCGGTACGCACTGAGTCCTTATGTAACACAGATACGCTTCGTCTTTAAAGGGTTAAATACCGCCGAATGGGAAGGTGGTTATTAATTCAGAGTAACGGAAGAAAGCGGTGGTCATATTTTTCAAGGTACTACCACACTACGTACTTAGGGATATTGACGCCAAGCCAAGAACCAAATTAGGGACTTTCCAGTAAAGGAACAGAAAAACTGTTCGCCCCACAATTGCCATCATAACTGATATGCAGTCCGTGCAATGGAACGCCTTTTCGAGGGGTCTATATACCACTCTTGCACCGAAATTCGTTTACTCGCATTTTTATATTTAGCAGAGACGAAGCATCTTATGACAGGGGGTGGATATGCTTGCCAGTATCAACCACCGTTCGTTGCCAGTTGTCGCACAACGTTAACTGCCACCTCACCCCCTCAGTTCTTCCCACAACATACACAGTGCAAGCAACTCTTAAAAACACAATATGTACTGCACGTTGGCATGGATCCTCCTCCATGTTTCCGGTTGGCTTGTATCACCTGTCTTCCACAAGCTTTCACCCTTCCTCCAGTACCACGCGCTATTTTTATTTCTCTAAACCAGCATAAAATTTCCCCCTTCCTAAGAGGTCAGGGGTGGGATGTTATATTCTGGTAATGTTCATTTTATAATGCTGCAGTGCAAACAGTTAATAAACAGCACATGGGGGCCTGCGTGTTCGTAATGCACTTAACATCTGTAACAAAAAATTCTTCTGTCGACGATTCAAGTCTTCTGGGATGTTACGCCTTGTTAACTGGTAACACCGACGTTTTGAAAGCTTGCTGTGCCTCCATCTTCAAGGACAAGCAATCCAAGAACTGATCGTAACACCGGTCTACGCGGCATAACATCCCACAAGGTTTGAGCCTTCCGCAACACCGCCCTCTGAACCTTCAACCTCGCAATTCTCCAGTCTCTCGCGTCTCCTTCCGTCCTGGATGCCTGGTGGTTGCTAGTAGGCCATATACAGATGCTCCACTGCATAAAATTATTTCCTATGGAGGTAAAGGATGATCAATAGCCACAATGCCAATAGTCGAAAGAACACAAAAGACGTACGACTTTACATGCTTTGGTTTACGTAACCTAAATTAAATGGTACATTAATAAATACGAGTTCCAAGCAAAATTCAGTCTCCTGTTGACTAAAACAAATTTATTACTTTTGTGCCTGTTAATTTATTTTTGTGAAAAACTTCTTGCATAAGCACAGACTCTGCCTATGTTAAACCTGTTGGATATAGACCCAGAATTTCGCACCGTCACCACGTTTGTAATTTTCTACTTACAAACAAAATTTCACACACTATCTGTATGTACATTTATCTTCTGTGTACCTAATTTCGCTTCCCTAGCTACAATGATTTATAAGCCACCGAAATCAAACCCACTGCTAAAGGAAATTTCTGAACACCCGGCATAGAATACAATACATACAATAATAATATCATGGAGTTGCATATTTCTCTACGTAGTATTACCATATCTTATTTCAGCACCCTAAATGAATTGGTCCTAGTGTCACCCCCACTTCACAATTTCGCGTATACGTTACGTTATTCGGACTGACATGAAAAATACAAGAAGACAGAAGCTGTGATAGCCTCATATGGCAAAGCGTTCATAACCAGTTTTGTGAAAATCTGCCAAAAGATAAATGGAACACACATCGAGACAATCAGGGCGCACGATGATTTCGTAAGCTTAGTTTGTGTCCTTAACATGGCAAAGGAAGCCACTAACTCAGCATCTGTTTCTTGCAGTACCCGAACTTTCAATGTGTCATTCATAAGATGGTTAAGCATCCTGTTATTGTTTACACTGTTCAAGAAGCACTTTAAAGATTTAGGTAATATACTTGTAGTTAAAACATTGTGTAACAGTTTATTAAAGGCATGTGATACAGTACTCCTTCGTGCAGAAACCGTATATTTAGAAGTGTTTATTTTCATAACCATGCGGTCTACGAAAGAGGTGCCTCTCTGGTTTTAACCTACAGTTGAATCCGGTTGTAACGATATCGATTTATGCGACACCTCGTCTATAACGTCAGATATTCTGTGGTACCAATTAATTCCTCACTGTTAACCATAACATTATAGTCTTCGGTTATAAGAACACTCGTTCATAACGACACAAAATATTCAGTTCCTTTCACGCCGTTGTAAGCGAGTTAGACTGTAATATGAACACTGAAGAAAGAAAACAAAGCATATTAACCGAAATACTTGTATTTCGAAATAATACAAGAGGCACGTGTCTTAAACCTAGCTAGGTAGCCCACAAGGGCCTCATATATTTTTATCTTGCAGATTACGTGCTCGAGTTTCTGCTGCGTCATAAACTTGCCTTTGTGGTTCCACCGACTCGTTTTAACGCACACTACTACATTTGCCTACATTCTTTTCATATCATTATTCTTTAACTAATCTGTCTTTCGATATCAAATGATAAACGTAAAGGCACAGATGTCACTGTACTTAATTAAGCACGTCGTTACGACGTACGGTCGCATGGAGAAATAGCTCCACGCTTTTTAACTTCTACACTAAAAGATGAGTGGCAAGCTTTAAGCCTCGGCCGATTTACCGTCAGGGAAAGAGCTCCCGGTACCCACTGAACAAAGTGCTGGTGGGTCTCAGGGCCGCTCTGGACACTGTGGGGGAGAGAAACAATCTCTTGCCCTAGCCGGGAGTTGAATAAATAATCGTCAGTCGTCCAGCCCCTAGCTTGATGCTTTGATTGTTGCTTTGCACGGGACTGAAACTTGGTCTCTCATACCGAGGGAGAACACAGGGTGTTCGGGAACAGGTTGCTGGAAAAGATATTTGGAAGAAAGGAGGGAAAAGTAACAGGAAACTGGAGAAAATTACATAATTAGGAGCTTATTTATCTGTACTCCGCACCAAACATTATTACTGTGATCAAGTAAAAGAGAATGAGATGGATGGGGGGGGGGGGGGGTGCAGCAAGCACGGAAGTGAAAAGAAAAAATAAATAAAATTATTTTTGTGGTAAAACCCGAAAGAAAGAGACCACTTGGAAGACCCATGCTTAGAAGCGAAGATAATATTAAAATGGATGGAACTGGATTTTATACAAGGCGGTAAATTCCTTAACTGAGTGACTATAATCTTCTGTAGGATTCGGCTCCATGGAGTTGCCATTATCAAGTATCAGACATGGCAGTCTGCGTGCGGCAACGCGTGTATCATGACTCAGAAGAATCAACTACGCCACACTCGTTCCGCGCCCAGACCAATGATCCTGAAGTACCAGAAACGTGGTATGGATTTCATTTATCTTTTCCACCCTTCTGCTTATCCGTTTGTCATACATCCCTTATTCTCGCCATAATTCTTAATCTTTACCCTCCCTCCTTCATTTCCTAGTCTTTCTTTCCCCAATTTCTTCCCAACTCCTACCATATTTCTTTCCATTTTTTACTCTTCATTTGGTACCAACTTTCGAGTCTCTCTACTAAAACTTCATTTTGGCTCTTCTTCAATGTGGGGCTTGGGAGAGAGCTGACAGTTGCAAATCGATGTGATGCGTATCTGACAGCTACACTTACACTTTTTCTTTTAAATTTAATAATAAACGGTTTGAAATTTGATAGCAATTCGGCCACCAGTACTCTGTTACTTGTGACATTCTGGCACCGACAGTCACCCATTCCTATTCCGGATAAAGTAATACTTTCACGTGCATCTGCTCCTTACACCATTCTTTAGTCTCCACTCATTCCTTAAAAAGGGGAAGGAAAAACAGGCTTCTGAGATCACAATGCTATTGTGTGCGTGCGTGCATGCCCGACCATTTAAACTCTTGTAACACCTAACCGATTTTTACGAAACTTGGTACGCACACACTCATGGAGCATACACCGACACTGTAATTTTGAACATCCCCTGATCACTAAGAACACCATGACAGCCAAGCGAACTTGTGAAGCGGCAACAACACTAGCAACACTTACCCCAAAAATGACAGTTGGTAACACAGCATGAAAAAATACGCAGCTTTACTTACAAATCACCGTAAATCATTTAGATCATTGTAAAATGCAAAACATGGTGGAAGTGCGAAAATTTTCCTTAACCTTCAGTTAGCTACCGAGCCACTGGAGACAGACAAGCGAAATTCGGTGTGCTGATGGATCATCACGATACCTATACATCTGGTGTGTAATTAAACAAATACAAACATGGCGACGAAGCGAAATTTTGGCAATTATATCCGACAAATTTAACGCCTAAATCATCTCTACTTAATTTCTTAGCCAAAATAAAATAAAACTACGGCAGAAATACTAGCATAACTGCAAGAGGGAAGCAGGTTTTATGAATTCTGCCCGGAATTCCCTGTTCACTTTATTCTTCCCACAGCACATTCCGCTACGCGCGACTCGTTCATCATCTGCCTTTTTCTCTAACACAATTATCCTCCGTCCGTAAGCAGGGGAGAAAATAAGGCAAAAATTAATAAGTTTCATTTTAATAACTAGCACTTTAAATCCAGAACACTCAATCACTCTGCGGCGTCATGCGGAAGGAATTTTTTTACGAAGTCCATTGCCAGGTTATGATCCAGTACGAAAACGAGTTGGTACCGTAAAACTTGTGTTCTGAAAAGCCTGCAAGAGAGTAGTAGAATGTCAAAGGTCAAATAGTTCCGACATTTTAAGAAGACTGAAAACTAGCAGGCATACATACGATGTCCAATACTGCTTCATATTCTGGTTATGCCTGCGTCGAGTCTCAAGCGGAAAAATAGCCGTACGTTTGTCTTTTTCCCTATGCAGCGAGTATAATATGTATCCCAGCTAGAGAGTTCAGTGTGAATTAACCCTTTAAAGACGAAGCGTATCTGTTTATATAAGGACTCAGTACGTACCGCGCTGTAAACACTCTTCACTTCTGTTATAAAAACCAGTCTCTTAATGATTTATAAGGCAAAAGTTGCTGTTTGTTCTGAGATCCGTACAAAACACATAAACGCAATGTGGGCACCACGTAGAATTTTTTTAATGTTAAACCTGGTCGTATGTAAAGTTACCGCTAGGCTTTAAAAGGTTAATACGGACTTCACCCCATCTACTGAGTTCCTCAATTAGTAACAACCCCCACTGTCCAGTTCTGGGAAGATTATAAAAAAGTACTTGTTCCCAGAACTTCGGATACCTTCAATTCGGCGTCTTTAAAGTCGGGGAAGATGCAGGCAATACGAGTAGTATATCACAATAATTCTTGGTGAAATGGTTCAAAGGTCGTCAAGTTTGGGAACTGCCCATGATTCAAAAGAAAAAAGAAGGTCCTATACGCACGGCCATTCTTCTAGTGGGGATATTATTATATTTTTATACCTTTCCCGTCCTTCTTCTGGAAATACTGCCATACAAGCTGCGTGCACCACCGCGATAAGCAACTGACATTTCTGTTCGAACCTCACGCGTCTTCCAGTCAGACCTTCTAGCTGAGGGCATTAACCTACAGCATGCCTACACAACTCCCAAAACTTTAATAATGCTTCTACGATGTAAATCCTGTTGTGTTATACAATGTTACGAAGCAGTAATTATTCGCCACCAACACAATTATTTATTATTGTTTTTAACACGTCAAATTACTGGGCTGCATCCTCTCAATCTTCACAGTATTTCCGTATTTAATTTATTTGTCATATATTTTAGCCGCTTTTAAAAATTTTATACTGACGTGTATATGATGACAACACGATTGACATCTCAGTCTAACCGTACAATAATAAACTTGCAATTGCAATTTTATTTTCACGTAATGTAATGGCCTTAAGATAACCACCTTGTGGTCGAAACATGTAGCCCTGTTACCTGATCTGACAAAAATACTAATAAATAATTGCGTTGCCGATCCCACTGGCCGCGCGGTCTAGGGCGTAGGTCTGCGGCCGAGTGCCTGCTAGGATCGTGGGTTCGAATCCCACCGGGGGGCATGGATGTTTGTCTCTTGTGAGTGTTTGTGTTGTCAGGTAGACGTCTCTGCGACGGGCCGATCCCTCGTCCACAGGAGTCCTACCGACTGTGGTGTGTGTCTGAGTGTGATCAAGTGAAAATAAACAGCCTCGACACCTACTGTGAGTAGGTAGAAGAGGGAAGGACTACGAAACGAAACAAATAATTGCGTTTGTGTTGATTAAATATTACTTTCTAACGTCAGCAATTTCATTGCTATCGTAATGGAGATTTACATTCACTTCATTAATATTAATCCCTAGCAAATTTCACCAGTATACAGCCACGGAATCACATCCTGGCTTCAAATACGGAAGTGTTGCGTAACCAAGGGCAATTAAGTAAACGACAAACACATTAACAATTAGGCTGATGTACCACGAGATGGTGTAGAAGCACAGGCGTATAAGGAACACGAAGGTAAGTCTCCAATTTCCATACAATGAGCCGAACTAGCACCATAAACATTGCCTTTGAGAAGCTAACAGTCGTTCAACTGGTCAAAAAATTGTGTCCTACCTAACCCGACATTTGTTATCGTGTTTACACGCGTCCATCACTGAATTCTATACCAAATGTGAAATACAGCGTCGACAGATATGTTATAAAATTGCTCACATTTCTCTACCAAATCCAGTTTATACGTCTGTAACTACAAATACGGTAACGGTGCTAACATTTGAAGAAAAATCGGATTTAACGTAATTGAGGTCTATGCTAGCGGAAAATTATGCAAAAATCACACTATAGTGTATGTATTATTGGCATACAGCGCTTGCAAGTCTTGTGACAATATTTAACAACATGCGGGTCCTTATTTTGTGCGGCAGCCATCGTCTGTCACTTCCCGCTGCTACTCCGCCGCGCGTGTGGACGGCCGTACGAGTAGTCTACGTTAGTAAATAACAGGAAGTGTAAACCGATAATACTCAGGCAAAATAATGACCCTATATCACGTAAAGCAAACGTCACGAGTTCTTCCCACAACTCACATATTTTGCCCATAACATATTTTGTTTCAATATAAAATACGTATCACGCAATTAGGAGGTGGTATTTACGCTCTGCCTGGTAGGATAAATACCAGAAGGCGGTTTGTAGAAACTGACTGACGGATGTGTCAATGAATGGGGTCGCGCGGCCCCACGACTTGTAAAAGTGTTCGGAACAATAAACACGACAAAGCAGCGACGGCCGCTCCAGTCCTACAGTTCATCCACCTGCACGAAGAAAGCGACTAGCAGCAAATGAATGACGGCCGTTGTGAAGTCGAGCCAACAACACATGCCGGCGACAGAAAAACTTCTGAACCCGTTAGATTCCCGTGAACGTCTCATGAACGGCAAGCATTCCTTGCGTTCAGACGAACAGAACCATGCACGTGCAAGGGTTACATTATAAGGAAGTCCTGTATTGAGAAATAAAATAATCGTTGTGCGTTCCTGGATGCAAGAAGGACAGTCTCGCCGCTACGTTACCTCTTTGAAGAGTTTCCATCTTCAGTCGCATAGCGACAGAAGACGGGACGGTTGTAATATTCCGGACTGTACGATTTTCATGGCCGATCCCAGTGGCCGTGCGGTCTAAGGCGTAAATCTGCGGCCGAGGGTTTACTGGGACCGTGGGATCGAATCCCACCGGGGGCATGGATGTCTGTCTCTTGTGAGTGTTTGTGTGTTGTCAGGTAGAGGGCTCTGCGACGGGCCGATCCCTCGTCCAGAGGAGTCCTACCGACTGTGATGTGTTCCTGAGTGTGATCAAGTGAACATAAACAACCTCGACACCTGCTGTGAGTAGGCAGAAGAGGTAAGGACTACAAAACGAAACAATTTTCATGTCTAGTGTCGCGGCAGATGTAATTGGTACATATTAGGCTACACAATCAAGGTTTGCCAGCTTCAGAGTTGTTTCTGTACTTTTGTGTACCCTAGCAATGTAACCGGAAAGTGTGTACATTGCTAGTGATGAGAGAAAAATGATAATATTTCATTCCAAGGATACATGAATGTAGTCCACTTATCATATTCCATTAGCTTATTCGCGATTACGCAATTATCTCGGGAACGTACCCGTCGTGAATAGAGAGGTATACTTGCAGTTCCTACAGTTTATTATATACCATGTTAGAATGCCCTTAGATTTCTTGAATGAGCGCAGAACATTGAAACTTACGTTTTCATATTTCGCCGTATGCTATTTATGCTGAAAAGAAGAAGACAGACAGTGTACGCAAAGGTAATACTGAAGCACATTTGGTAACTATTGTTTCCGTTCAAAACCAATAAACATTACATATTTTTAGTGTGTGTCTGCAGCCTTAGTTATCCAGCATGCAAAGCACATGCACCATATTACAGTGTCATCTGTGGCCTGTCTGGCTGTACCATATTTTCCCACAGTATCTCATATAAGGTACGATGTTCGGGGAAAAGTTATTGAACATAAAATATGTGTTTTGATTTTCTCTTCAACTTTTGTCTGAAAGCTTTCAGTCTAAGAACAATTCAGTAAGATACAACCATAAATGTACACATTTTCGCGTAAAGTACCCGTTATTCTTGTCATACTTTAGTGGAACTTGAATTTCCTCGACAGATTTTCGAAAAATACTCAAGTATCAAATTCCATGAAAATCCGTCCAGTGGGAGCCGACTTGTTTCATGCGGACGGACGGACGGACAGGCAGGCATAACGAAACTAATAATCGCTTTTCGCAATTTTGCGAACGCGCCTAACGAAATCGAACAGTATACAATAAGTTACACAATCTCTGAAGTGGCACAAAAATTCGTTACTCATGTTCGATGCAGTTCAAAGGTTTCACAACGTTTTACACACATCAAATGACTCAACGGTGTCTTGTTTTGGATTGCGTCCTTCCTATAGAAACGTCACCAAATGGCAGGAGAACAGCCTTATCAACTCACTCACTCACTCACTCACACACACACACACACACAAAGTGAAACATGAAAATGACTGACAGAGCCCAAACAGGTTTGAAACCTACAAAAATGGTCCAAGGGCAGCTGACATTGATAAATCACAATGGAATACAATTAGATCAATAAACTGCTTCTGTAAAAAAGGTGTCATTGACCTTTAGTACGGGCGGTAACCATCAAATTACTCGCCTTTTGACTTCTGCACGCATTTCAAAGACCCTGTCACAGCGGGAAACATTTCTGGAAACCGATTTCTCAACGGCTTTCATTAGTGTTGTCAAATCGATCTGAATATCTTCAAGCCATTGAATGTGAGATACTTTCAAAGAACGTTTTCCGGGCATGGAAACACCAAATGAAAAATATTCAGGCGCGTACAATAAGTAGTTCAGTACTCACATTTTTGGAACAAGAAACTTGCTTTATTGAACGAGGAAATAGGGAAAGGCGTATTGTCATAATAAAAATTCACTTCCCTGCTCAAAAATGGAGCCTTTTCCGAAGAATGCGCTGCCGTAAATGTTCCAGAATTGGAATGAGTATTCTACGTTTTGTCCACTGTTTGAAAGGACTATGTTATTCGTAATTGATAATTCCTTTCTCATATTTTTTACCTCTCATTTTGGCACTACCCCTCTATTTGGTCCCGGAGCCTCTAGATTCTACAGTCTAACACTTGATCTTTTTGCCGTACTGGAAGATCCAAGTTCCATAATTAGTTAATGCTTGACTGCTTTAAATTTTTGGCGTTCTTTTGACAAGTCAGCTGAAAAATCTAACTAAATGCCTCCTAATTTTTTGTTGGACAAACGAAACATCGCACCTGTGAATACTTCTACTACCAACTACAGCTCAGACGACAGATGCATAAAGTACGGGCTGGGCCATCAAGAATTGAGGGTCAATTTCCCGAGGAAAAAAAAAAATATTTTTCTCCTCTTCAATTTAACCCGACCGACTCCTAAGCCCTCAGACAATTTTAACAAGGTCGTTCAGGATGCTTTCTCCAGGAGTTAAGCCAAGGTGAAGGTGAACAATCACCTCTTTCTAGTTCAGAGTTCAAGAATGCTCCGTCATGCGTTTCCGTGGCGCGGTGTTTAACTAAGCACAAAATAACTTTACCTTTACCCAGTACTTAGACTGATTACTGTCAGAGTAGTGAGATGAGATGCAGTGTCACAAGAGAGACATCTCATTGTAAATTATATACACCAAACGAACCTATTTCATATGTAGGCTACACCCGAAATATACACCCAATACAATCAATAACGAATTTGGGCAGGATACCCTAATCTCTGAGTGATGTCGTCAAGATGTTAAGACAAGCATAAATTAAATCTTATCTTAGCACTAGAACCCAAAGCAATAAAATCTGCAACCTACGTCACCAGTCCGTCTTGCTGGGCGAGATTTGAGGTTCTCACGGTAACGACTGTCTTGTGAGATCCAAATCATGTAGCGTTGTTGTTGTTGTTGTTGTTGTTGTTGTTGTCGGCCGGCATTTCGATGTAACCTACGTACTGCCTTGATCTCCCAATCTGAAGGCAGTAATCTTCGCATTTTTTATTCTTGCTAAAATAATTACGTGATGAAGAAAATGCATTACAGATCATAAGAAGCAACAAATCGCTGCTGGCCTACTCGACGGTTCTTTTTTAATTAAAGAGGAGGTCCACGTTTTGTGTACTTCTCCGAAACACTGAGAGGCCATGCGTCTTTCCCTTGAAACAACACGAACCCGCCTTCTGATTCTTATCATTTCGCAATCCATCACGTTGACATCAGCCAGTCCCCGATGTCATTGCCCCTACAAGCATAACAAGATCGTTTCTTTGTCTTTTGTTGCACCTGTCAATTGTTCACTAAAAGGCAATTTGGGTGGTTTATTTGAAAGGACGGTAGGGTGTTTACTTCAAAATAAAATAAAGTAGGCCCTTTAAGGACCAACCCCAGTGGCCGCGCGGTCTACGATGTCGGTCTGCGGCCGCTCGCTTGTTGGAATTGCTGGCCTGTATCCCGCCGGGGGCATGGATGTCTGTCTTGTGAGTGCTGTGTGTTCTCAGGCCCAGGTCTCTGGGTTGGGCTGATCACTCGTCCAGAGGAGTCCTACCACGCGTGGTGTGTCTGAGTATGATAGTGAAGCCTCGATAATGAAGAGGTCCTGGCCCACGAAGGGCAGTAGCGACAGTGGGGGGGGGGGGATCTTTAAGAACACAAACGTAATATGAGGGATGGGACACAGATAAATTAACAGGCTGTTCACAAATCCTTCCGTGACCGGCTCCTACACAGCTTGGCATTTTATCACTTCCGATCTTCCCATTAAAGTGCACGTAAGTATATACGAACCCCGATTTTGTAGTAACATTTGTTTACAATCAGACGTAAGTATGTAAACTGTGCTGTCCCGCTACAAGATTTGTAGTCGCTGTAAATAAACAAAAAGTTGAACGAAATATGTAAACCTGCAGTGAAGGCTATTTTCTTAATTGACTAAAATACCAATTAAAAGTAAAGATAAAAGGTAAAGTTATCTCTGTGTACGCCAGTAAGGAATACGGGGGAGCCCCACGGATTTTAATCTCGCAACCATGCAGGATTCGCATTTTACGGTAGACCACAGTCTCTGGTGGGATTTCACTTTAGCAAAACATCGCCAAATAATTAGATGCTGGTTGCCGTCAGTGTGCGTAGGGGTAATAAGTTTCTGTATGCAGTGCTTTTAGGTAGAAGGGTTTATACAGTGCTGGATGGGCTACAAAGATAAATAATGAGCAAATTTAATACAGTAGCTAACATAGTTTAGCGTGCAAAAAAAAAATAAGCACGTTCCTGCCTTTTGAGTTATAACGTAGAGAGCTGAAATGTGGCCTTGGAAAATTCCTTAAATTAATTAATGTTCCACGTAACTTATTCTGTCCTGGGAATGAACTGCTCAAAGTTATGCAAAACGTATAGCCTATTTCACAACTGCTTGAGGCGCATCAGTGCCCTTGCATAGAATCACGCCTGACGTTAAATCACTTCCCATTTCGCTACTTAATTTCATTCCTTTCATTTCTTTGTCCCTTCACAACGGGTAGTAATAAAACCTGACACACACTACGCTGCGAACTTCAGGTAAACGACTCAGTAAGTTCACAGACATGCCTTGCATGGACACAAAAACTACATCGAAAACTGTAAATGACTGAGATTTAAAGGGTTATAATATCCTTGTAAAGCAAGAACACACAAATGTCTAAAAAGTCTAGAAGCCACCTCAATACTCTAGGCGCCAGGAATGTGACATGTAGTGTCATACTGATTATGCAAAAATATTAGAGGCCACCGTACATAATTTGGCGGTTGGGCCATCTGGCGCCCGCAATTCATGCACCTCTGTTGTACTGTTTCGAAGTTTTAAAACAGTATCTTGCATGGAAGATGAATCGCCATGCAATTTCGCAAATGGGCTTTAGTTTAGGTGGGTGGATGGAAGAAAGGAAGGAAGGAAGAAGCAAAGAAAGAAACAAAGGAGGCAACAAGCAACAAAGGAGGGACGGAGAGAAGGAAAGAGTGGGAAAATGCTTCCTGATTTCGAAGGAAGAATTAAATTCATATTTACAAAATGTAGAACATAAACAAACCCCAATGCGGAAATACGACACAAAAATATGACGTCAGGTAATCAAATAATTAGTTGTAAATGTAGTTTGAAATAAAATATCCTCTTATCCTGTCTTATAACAGACAACAGTACGCACTTTGATATAAAATATCAAGTCGCCACTGAAAAAGGAATACCTGAAATCTCACTGTAATAAGTATCAGATAAAATAACTGATAAGCAACAACATTTTTAACCCAAACTTTTACAGTGCATACCCAGTACCAAATTTCGTGGAAATCCGTTTCGTAATTTGGAACAAACATGTGGATAAGCAGCCAGTTCCTTATTATGCTTTGTGCAAAGAAAATATAACAATAAACGACACTTTTAGCTGCAGCACTTACTGACTGTTCCAACTCAATGAACTACGCAAACTGTCAAACAGGTAACAAACAGAAAACTGCTGTTAATCATCATTTGCGTGCCTGTTGCGCTGCCGCCTTGCGTGTCTTCCAGGGGGAACACATTTCAATGGCGTTACAATGCTTTTTCACATCAGGTAAACCAACGAGGGGAGAAGGTAATTCAATCACATTAATAGGACGCTACAAAGCAAACGTTCTGGCGTTTACAAGATGAAATGTAATATGAATTGTATGAATACGATTTATAGTCTCGGATTAAGGCAAAATGTCGGCGTGTGTTAGATCCGCGACGGCAAAGACTTCAACAACAACCAGCGTTACGTCGCCCCTTCGTATTAATACGGCCAAGGGGTCCACAAATTCTCCAAAAATTTAAGAGCCGCCTCCTGGAGCGAGAAAGACAACATGAAGCAAGTTCTTTGCTAAGGACTAACAATTCTGAAGTGATCTCATAACATAACGGTTATCTCGCGCTATCTGCTCGGCGCATTGGGACTAATACACGTTTTTGTTGGTAAAAAAAAACAGCTGCAATAATTGTGTTCAAAATATAAAGAACCACCGTACAAAATTTCGTCGCCCGAGATTTGTGCACCCCTGTCTACTGTACCCTTCCTCTCGCAACTTTCAGACTTTAATACATATATTTTTTAATTCAACGTCTCTGTTTTTTTAATGTTGGGAAATATTTATTTTGTCTCTAACGGAAAACCAAGAACTTAAACGCTACAATTTCAATAGACAAGGTAGTGACGTTTCAAGTTGTTTACTTTTTTACGGCAGAGGCAGAGAACAGCAAACCTGTGCAGTGTTACTCTAATCTCAAACGTTCTTATGAACTCAGTGCTGGAATTCATTAGTATTTAGATGGTACAGTACGGCTGAAGTGACATTCAATTGCATAAATTCATGCTAGGATGCCTGGTATTTTGTCAATTCGTGCAAACGTTACCTGCGAACCTTTATCCGAATTTTTCTTTCTTTCAATCGTACACCACACCTTACTGTATATAACAACAGGAAATCAACCTGTAGCCAATACCAATACTGTTTATTTCTGGGTATAGGGTGTCATCTCCAGTCCGCTTATGCAGATTGTATCATAATAACCCAAAAGACTTTCCTCAAGAAGTGTTGCAAGTCATTGTTGAAATATCAACTGCATTAGCTTCTTATGTTAATGGCAAGATGTATAAGTGTATAATATTACATCAAAAGCAACTTTACCTAACGTTCAGTCCGTAGAATTCCTACTTCGTATTCGGAACGCCCGGGTTCGAGTACCAAACCGAACACAGGCTACTAGATGCAGGTTTTGCACCAGCCCCTCAAGACAAAATTTGGAACTGTTCACTAAAGTACGCCATGACAGCTTCGTTCCATATTCTTTCCAATTCCGTACCCAAGAGTCGTTCCACCATTTGACGCTGTAAGCGATTCCATATGCGGTTAAAAAGTACTGTTTAAAAAACTGATAATCAATCAACGAAATAAACTGCACAACGTACCGCAATTTATGAGCTCCACTTCTATGACTTCAAACCCGCTGTAGGCCCTGCTACGACAGATCGCAATGAATTCATGGAAAAATGCTTGCCAACTGCACAGGGTTATACACCGTCAAATAGAGGCCTGATAGTCAATCAAGAATTGGGATGGACGCAAAAGGTAGTGATCATGGTCATTTGTGTCCTAGCATATTCCTGGAATGACCGAGCATAACCAGGACACTCTTCAATCAGTATAGTGCCCCCCAGCAAACATTCACTACAAAAAATTTCCATCAGTTCAGCCATAATTATCAGCAATTAAGATTTGAAAATTATTTTTTCCTTAGTAACAATTACATGTAAACGAATATACATAAGAACTCTTAACAATTCTTATTCTACTCTGAAGAGTGTAGCAGCATGTTCCTCCGAAACGTCAGTACTCATCGACCTACCGCATGTCGCATCGAAGACGACATACTTTCATAATCTTCTACTTAACGAATAAATCTGATGGCCTAGTAACATGTCATGTTTTTTGTTACTTTCATTCTTACAGGTCCATTATGTAAGTAATTTATTAATTTTTCAATCACCCGGATCAAACCCCTTTCTTTCTTTCCTTCTTTATTTAATCATTTGTTTTCTTTCCTTCTTTTTTATTTTTTCTTTCTTTCCTTCTTTCTTTCCTCCTTCCTTCCTTTCAACATTCAAACAAGGTTGAGACCTGGATAAAATTAGATCTTTTTATTACCATTTTGACACTGGCAGTTCGAACAGAGGTGCATGCTTTGTTGGCGTCTGTTTTCTGAGCCTTACGTTTTATGTTTTTAAGTTTACAGCCGTTGAACACGTAGACCCAACAGCATGAAAGTGCAGCAACTGTGCGTTATGAAAAGGAAAGAATCTAAACACGTTTTATCCAATTTAAAGGGCTGTAACATAGGAAGCCTCAACTCTACAAATTGACATCTCTGCATACCAACGAAATTACGCAACAGAAAGATAAGCTTAGGAATGGTAAGCAGAGTTGTCACAGTCAAATTAGTACGCAGCTACAAGTAAAACTTCAAATGAAGTTTTGTTACCCTTCGGGTCTTTTTACCTATCATCATCATTATCATCATCATCACCATCACCATCATCATCATCATCACCATCATCATCATCATCATCATCATGTCTCTTGTCACGGGCCTTTTCTTCCCAGTACCTCTTATCTGTGATCCCCACCGCTCAGGCTTCAATTTTGAGACTGCGCTACTTTCCGTATTATCAGTGGCGTACCGAGTGTAGCTATATTTTGTAGCGAATCTATTGAATATTTTCCTTATATGGCTTCCAAATGTCTCTTTAAATTTTTGTTACAATTCCGGTGGCCCCAATTATTATTATTATTATTATTATTATCATCATCATCATCATCATCACTGTCATTATTATTAGTACTCGTACCACCACCACCACCACCACCACCACCACCACCACCACCACCACCACCACCAATACTCTAAACCATGATGATCGTCAGCATCTTTACCATAATCTTTTTTATCATCAGCAACATCATATGATCATCATCTTATTTATACTCGTCACCATCTTCGTATTATTCACATCCACCACCCTCACCCAATGGCTTCTTCCCATTCAGTACCGAACCGTCAAAACGCCTGTACCAGAGAACAATCACATCGCAAGGCCTCCACATACAAAGGACAACATAAAACAAGAATGCATACATCCATGCCCAAGTGGGACTCAAATCCGCGATTTCAGCGTTGGCGACAACGCGCAGGCGCGCTAAGAGACTGTTGCTTGTTTTCTGTGTAAGAAAGGTCACGTGAACGCGCCTGTCTGTGAACACGTACATTCATATTTAACCCGTCAATCGAACTTCTGGAACCACTACATAAATGTCAGTTACTGCACTGTCGAAACTTATAATTCATCCCTAACATAAGTACTTTGCTGTCCCACGCTTCCCTAAGCCTTTGTGTTCGGCAGCTGTTATGCGATCTTATACGTCTATAATATAATGCATAAAACGAGACATGAGCACCGCTCTGACGTCACACCGCAAACAAAGCCCATTGCGATTTAAGTTCGCTATGATTACGTCTACTTTAATCATACCGCTACGTCATACAAAAGCACCTTCACACTAAGCTAATCATCATGTTTGCTGTCTAACAAAAACTTACAAATCACTGTAGAAACGTGCATACTGATACAGTGAGGTGCTATAAAGAAATCCATACATTGCAAGTAAAATGTTACAATTATAAAAAACAAGATAGGCAGCATACATGTAACGCCATATTGAGGCGCGTTTGCGTAACCATTGTCGTCGTGGAAAAGCAGTTAAGTATGAAATAGTACGAGTGTGTGTCTGAAGCCTTAGTTATGCAGCACGCAAAGCGCATGCGCCGTATTATATTGTCATCTGTGGCCCACATAGCTCTTCATACAAAGTAGCCGCCATTCTTGACAGATTTTAATGAAACTTGAATTTTCTCCAGATATTTTCGAAAAATACTCAAATATAAAATTTCATAAAATTCCGTCCAGTGGGAGCCGAGTTGTTCCATGAGGATGGACGGACGGACGGACAGACACAACGAAGCTAATTGTCACTTTTCGCAATCCTGCAAACGCGCCTAAAGACGACGCAGCTGAAGTCTCGCGAAGTAAAGGCATTCCCATTTTTATTGGGTACAAGTTGAGGCGGAAGATTTTGAAGAGGGACTAAAAGCAGATAAAGGCAAAAGATATGGATTGACGGAAATCAGTAGAGAATTGATCATATCCAAACATAACTACAGAAAATGTAACAAGAGGCACAAAAAAGTGCCGGTGATGAAACATGGTGTTATGATGGTATCGGCCAGGAGCAGGCTAGGTGCATCAGCAAGGGTAAAAGTCTTACTGTAACTTTGTTAAACTCACGTGTGATGACACTGGATTAGGGACATAATCGTCTAAAATGGCTTCAACACTTACCTGAAACAAACAGAAACATAATCAGCAATACAATCACTGTAAAAGTAGAACATATATATAATATATCCCTGTACGTATATCTACTCACATTGTCGCCTTCTCATGGACTGTCAGTGACTGACGCACTATACCAGTACTTTGCTGGAGGTGACCCAGCGTCTGAAGCATACTTCATACGCATGACATCTCTGTAATTTGTTTTATTCTAGTACTTTAAGGTAAGCCCCAATGGTTGGGATGCAATCCCAGAGCTTTCATATATTATTAAACCGAATTGTAGGAGCCAGAATGTAACAGCAGGTACTGGACCCTAAATTCAGCCACTTTAACCCAGTCTATGCCTATTTCCTCACATTTAATTTCAATAGAATGTTCTCCTCTACACCCATAAAATCGCCAAGTTGTCTCCTTCCTTCAGATTTTCTTAACAAAATTTTCTACGCGCTTCTCGTGTTCGTACGTGTGCTATATTTCACGTCGATAGGTCCGTGCTATGGTTACTATGCTGACTTAGTATTAAAGAGGGCAACACACTCTTCTCCAGACTCGTTTGGTTCCTCTTACTCAGAAACCAATACTCTCTTCCAAATTTTGTTCTCAAACATCACTCTACGTTTATGCTGCAATATTACTCTTAACAGGTTTTACGTACAAAATGTAAATGTTTACTGTGTTTCACTCGTTCTTTTCATCACTCTACTTAAATCTGAAATACGACAATATTTTAATTGAAACAAGATAAGCAACGTACATGCAACACCGTGGCGCGTTCGCCTAATGTTTATACCTCCTCACCTATCCTAACAGCATGATACCATTTCACTCGAATAGAGCGCTTTCATGGCAAATTAATGTCGCCAGCAAAAATAACACGTACTTAGGTCTTCACGTAAAGTGGCCGATATTTTTGACCGATTTGATCCGAATATGGAGTCTCTCGACAGATTTTCTTTAAAAAAAAATTTCCAGTACCAGATTTCAAGGAAATTCGTCCAGCAGGAGCCGCAAGGACTGACGGACATGATACAGATAACAGGCACTTCCCACGACTATGAGAACTCTTCACAGAACAGAGGTCACTATCAGCACGCCTACCACCTTCTTTACTCCGCATTCTGGCTACAGGATGTCGTAAGTTTCATGAGCCTCTCACAATATACAGCGATTATGTCCCTGAACAGCTTTAGCAGACCGTTCTCTGTAACGGAGACGTAGTGCTTTTTCCGTCAGGTACATCACACGAATTTCATGCATCAAAGAATTAAATACTGTTTGTTAAGGATACCGTGAATAATGGCACATGGAATAAAAAGCTGTACCAAATCCCCACCACTACGTTCAACCATAATTGGAAACGACTACACAAATTATTGCCGCTTCTACGTGTGTGTTCTTTGCACAAAATGCATATAAGTAACGCGTTATATCTACGTGAAGGACATGTCTTTCAGTGCACCTGTACTAATGCGCTTATATTGTTGGAAACTACTGAAGACATTAGATCACATTTGGCACTTTAAGGCCGGTGGGGGGGGTTGGCTACATTAAAAAGATGTTGGAAGAATTTAATTCTGGTTCAAAGAAAGATGGTGCTGGTGCAGTTTCTGGCAGCGCACCTTTTAATCAAAGTCCCTCTCTTTATCATTTAAAATTAATAAAATGCACATAACTTTAAACAAGCGTGAATAAATAAAAATACCTCTAAAGATTTGTGTGTGTGTGTGTGTGTGTGTGTGTGTGTGTGTGTGTGTGTGTGGTATCATTCTGAGCAACACAGGTAACGGAACCTATCCTACATGATACAAGCCCGATACCGGGTTAGGCAGTAGAAGCTTACATATTTCAACCGACCTCGTTCTACGAGTCTTTTCTCTTCACTAGAACAAGATGCAGGCAGTCCCGTATCCTATGAACTGTCACGCGTATCCTTAAAGCCTTCACTGGAGCAACGCTAAAAAATCACACCTGTATGTAACCTTTAACTGCCACTCTGCCCCAAATTGAGAGCTTGGAAAATTATGACACGTCCGACTCGCCAGACTGAAAATTAATTAAAAAACGCAAATAAATGGGGTCATAATTACTACCTTAATGAAGGAGAGATATTTTTGAAGCTAACAGTCGCTCACCTGGCACAAAATTACACTTTTTTTTTTCAGGGAAATCGAAGTTCATTATTGAGTTCACAAAATCCCATCAATGGACCCCACTCTGAACCAGTTAAATACGTCATACCACACCACGTACTTAATTTCTGTTAGATCCACTTCAACAGCAGCGTCGTGCAATCTAACATGTCTCCGGCTTCTCACTGTGAAGGCCCGAGTTCGGTATCAGATCAATCTGTGTAGGATTTATGGCGGATAAAGTGGCACTAAGGAACGTTTTATTTTCGAGTAATTCTTTTTCCGCCGTCAGTTATCAATTATCATTCTACCAGCGCTCCATCTTCACTGATCATCCCGGGCTGGTACACCAGGCACATTAGCGGGCGCAGTACCAACACACTCAGTATCTTCGTACGACAAACGTAAAGTTTTCCCTGAGCACGCCACAAAGAGGTATAGCTCCACTCATTCTTAACCTTGGCATGAGACTCGTACGACAAACGTAAAGTTTTCCCTGAGCACGCCACAAAGAGGTATAGCTCCACTCATTCTTAACCTTGGCATGAGACGGAGGTAAGTGGTCAGCCTCAAGCCCCGGTTGCTGTGGAGACGAGAAAAAATTCTTACCCTTGCCGGCAACTGAAGCACGATTCCTCCATCATCCAGGTAGCCAAAGCACTGTACCTATTGAGCTATCCTGGCTGCAGTATAAAAAAACAGGGACTTCACTCCGAATACTTCCGCAGAAATCTATTAAGCGTGCCTGAACAAAATTTGAGGCGTTGAAGTGAAATCAGCCACATCCAGTCGTGGAGTTTCCCATTCAAACTAAAGACAGTCGAAATGCGATAGTTTTTGTTTGTAACGGGAAGTGTGTATGAAGGGAACGAGCAGCTGATCTACGCCCATCTATATAGATTAAATGTTATTCCGCCATACAATCCTTCAAACAGGGGGCGTGTGAAATGGGCGTGGCCCTTAAAACAAGGGATTTATGACCCTTAACAACTTCAAAAAAATCCAACAATAACTATAAGTCAATTTCAATGACACCAAATCTCATTACTGTATACATACCTACGTTGTTTATAACGACTACTGATAAGCACTCCCATGTAGAAAAGTATCGGGTTCATATCTCGGTAAATACACCGGATATTGCGGTGGAGGACTCTCAAGTCTTTCTTCACGTATTCACATGCCAGACCTATATCCCTTCATACTGTTTGCGATTAACAATCATTACAACACGTCTCATTCCATACCAGCAACAATCGTAAAACAATCCACAGATCATAAGATTAATTCTGAGTGTCAACGAACTGGTCTTGGATAAATTCTAATGCCCTCTTTACCTGCAGGAATTGTCCTTAATACGTAGTATCCTACGCCTGACACGCCAACATCGATAGTTCGTTATGCGAGAATGTGGTCTTCCACCACGGGCGTACAGCCAAAGACAAATATAACCGTGTGAAAACGTCTTAAGATTCGAGCCCAAGTAGGGTCCAATAACGAGATATTTGACAAACTTTTCTATAACTCATTATTTCCTGTCGTAAAAAGACCTAAGATACTGGTGACTCAGCCACCTTCAGCGCGTTCTTACACGTACTGAAGCGTGTCGTGTATATCGGGGTACGTGGGACATAATGCCGTACAGAAGGCCTTTCTACCTACTGCAGCATTCGAATAAGAAGGAGGGCTAACTGACGCAATATCCAGTCGAGGGAGCTAGGATGTGATGTTGACAAAATTTCGCTGAAATCTGTCTGAAAACAAAACACAGATCGGCCGTGTTTTGTTTCAATTTGGCAACATCGTGTGCACAGCTGTCATTTTCCGCCTCTCGCTTCGAATGCCTATACAATTCATAGACGAAGTATCTACGTCATCTGTTCAAAATCTGAAGCATCTATATTTGTTGACGATTTTTTAAAAAAACATAAAGCGAGCGCTTGGAAAATTTTATTTTCACCCAAAAATTATATTAGGTTGTAAAAACTGGAAAATAAAACGTACAGTGAGTTGCAAAGAATGAATAAAGCTGCTTGGTCTAACTCTCCCCGTGCGACAATCCCTGCTAAAACGCAATTAACAGACACACATCTTTCTGTTCGAATTCTAGAATAGAAAGTCATACTGATATACATGACACAGACAAGACAATGCATCGGCCTACACCAGTGATGTCGCTTTGACTACTAATAAGCTGGTCAACGTACAGACTCTTCAAAACACAACCGCCCAGACGGCGACACAATGGGAAATGGCTCTCATTTAAACACTACTTGGTTTTGTAGACGGAAAAACCAAACACATTAAACAGTCTGCAGCATGTTTCAACTTAACTCGTTTTAAGATACCAAGTTGATCCATATCATTTGACAATAAAAAGGGGCAGTGACGCAGGATGGTGAAAATTATACAAGTATAATGATGAAACATCATGGTTTAACCATTTAAAGACGAAGCGTATCTGTTTTATATAAGGACTCAGTGCCTACCGCACTGTAAACAATCTCCACTTCGGTTATAAAAACCAGTCTCTTAATGTTTTATAAGGCAAAAGTTGCTGTTTGTTCTGAGATCCGTACAAAACACATAAACGCAATGTGGGCACCACGTAGAGGTTTTTAATGTTTAAACCTGGTCGTATGTAAAGTTACCGCTAGGCTTTAAAAGGTTAACACAGGGCCATCCACTGCTGCTAGGGTTGTATGAGATGGAACGTATACAAAGCACGAATTACAGAAACAATGAATATATTCAGGACCTTGGATTAGGTAACATCAAGCGAGAAATGCGTTAGTCTCAGATTGGACAGAATCATCACAGAACTTGCACAGTGAACTGGTTCTCAGCAGGGTCAACAATGAACTTGAGTAAACATACGTGTTCCATAAACCTGGCTATTTCTTAACTAGACGAATAACAGCCACATGCTTAAAGAAAACACCGTTTATAAATTAAACAACTCACGAAATATAATTACAAAAACTTCCTGTTGACAGTAAAGTCGTGACTTCTCGACCCACTGTCACATGTCGCAATAATGTTCCATTATAAATTTCAGGTAAAACAATAACAACAGTTTTTAGTTTTTTCTGTTACTGTGGAGTTTTTAGGTTTTCGCAGCGGAATAGCGGAGGATTCCTATCTTCTGGGATATGACACCGCATCATTCGGCAATCCGTTCCCCCGTTTCGAGATGACATAGTAGCCTCGTCTCCAATGGTCGAAATGTCTAAGAACTCTTCTTGGACGCTGTCTCGAAACTTCTGGAACCGATTATAGATTACATGACGTCGTATACCAGAAGAACGGTATCCTCTACCTACACGTTAATACAAATACACACTCTGAAACAACTGTCAGTCAATGAACACATATCCGCAACATCATGCTGAACAAGTGGGGTGCGACATTTTGTACTGCGTGTGTCTCGCCAGATAACACCATTGCTCGTATTTCACATTTCTATACGAGCACACTTCATTTTTGTCAGTCTCATTCACCAACACAAACCATGCGGTGACGTCACGATTAATAATCTATTAGCCTGCATGGAAACATCAGTTCCTACTAAGTTCATTTCAAGAACAATCCCTTTCCCCAAAGCTTCTCATTAATTTTCACACGGTTGTTATACACTGCGCAATCACTATTCTTAGATTTATCTATTCCTGACAAACAATTTGAACAGTCATCCCTCTGAACGTATTCACACGGCTACAACGATCAGTCTTTGTTGGAGAGGTATGAAGATGACTGGTGAGTGGAGTCACGGTCTCTCCCAGTCTAACGAAGCAAATACCATGACAATGGTGGAGACACTCGGCGGTTTAATCCTTATTATATATGCATCCATCATTAGTTTCGATGAAAACTGGCGTGTCTTTAAATGCAGCTAGTAATCGAAAAGGCAGTAACTCTAGAAATATATGCTTAGGCTACAATACAGTAAATTTACATTCGGTGAGTCACTGTGGAATGGTAATGTTATCAGCAAAGCAACATTCGGTATTCCGGACACAGTCCACGGAGTTCAATGAATACCAGGGTGTGTCGGTGGGTCTACAGTGCCTGCTTGTTGAATTAATCCAACTGAAATAGCATGACAGAACGACGAAGCCAAAAGGTAATGAACGCTGCTTTTCACAATGACAAATATCGACTTTCTCAAACCATTTTCGATTATTACAACATACTTCTATATCCATCGGTTTTTACAACCTTGTTAGGATCCATGAAATGTAAATAAAATAAAATAAATAAATAAATAAATAAATAAATAAATAAATAAATATCGTGCTTCTTCGCTCGTGAAACTTCGATAAAAACCAATCAGAAAACCCGTACTTGCAAGGGTGGGTGTGTAGGCTGCGCCACTTACAGTCGTCGGCTTTTCGACAGGTTCCAGTCGGGTAACGTGGCACGGAACCGAAATCAAGTATTGTCAAATTTTTTTCGAACCACGCAGTCCTGGCTAAACTCTAAAATGTGACAACACTGCACTGCTCCTACTGTTCGGGACAAAGTTATCGCATAGCGGCAAAGTGACAACTGAAGGCTCCAAAAGAAGGCTGCCCCCAACGCCCTACTATGAATGGCTGTTGCAAGGTTAAGAGTCATGACAAATGGAAACGATAATAAAGACGTGGAATTGGTTCTGAAGACGCAAGTTAAATTCAACGCTACAGCAATTAATATTTAATTCCTTCGACAAAACTACTGGTCACGTTCGAGAAAAGATGACTAGCAGTTGCAGTATTTCTGTTTGGATCCCACAAAATTCTTCTGTCTCTCATTCTTGCTCCCTCTGAAATCACCATCTGCAATCGTACTGCACGTACGAGTATAAAAACCACTTTATCACCGCCGAAAACATTCAGTTTCAAGAAAAACACTGATTCAAATACTTTGCAATAGGCCCCTATACACGGCAACTTAAAATTAAATTTAATCAATAAATAATTATTAAATGGCGGCAGTACAGGGTTCTGATTTTATTTGATAACTATCGGGTCTCACTTTCGGCCGTTACTCCTCCACGCATGTGGGCGGTCTGCCGAATGGTCTACGTTAATACGATACGAGGCGACAAGCGACCGCAACCGATAGCTGTCAGATAAAATAATGAATATCCGTCCAGTCGGATCATGATTGTTTCATCGGCAACCAACGCTGTGACTTCCCAACGCATATCTACCTAAGACAATACGCGTCTTTGCAGAACAATCGTACAACTACAGAGATGGGCGGGAACCTCAACAGAAATATCGGCGGCAGCAGAAGCAACAGCGTATTAATCATCCAGACTTGCTTCGCCTTCATAAGGGTCGGTCTCTCCTCGACCTACGTTTCTTCTCCCGGCCGCAATGTTATCATCCGTCCGGCAATTCCCACATATTTTGTCAGTAAACGAATTGTCCTCTGGCTGTGTTCCGAGGGCTGAGGAGAATGAGTCTAAGGCGCCTTACACGGTCGAGAGCGTCGCCGGCGACTGGTCTCCCAGCGACAGAGATATGGCAAGCAGTGAGGGCTTTAACACTGTCTGCGTAGTTTCCCGTCGACTGAATTGCTGTCGCCTTTCCTCTGTTGTCGCTCGAAGACAGGGTGACGACGGGAGACAGCAGAACCATGAAGCTGTCTGTGAAGTTTCAGACGGGCGACAGTCCCCATGGCGACTCGAAGCATATACATGTGAACTGTCACAAAGAATTTGTAAACTGAGTTGTATTTAGCCTAAGTTGTAATCTGAATACTTAATAGAAGCGCTTAATTAACCCTTTAAAGACGAAGCGTATCTGTTTTATATAAGGACTCAGTGCGTACCGCGCTGTAAACACTCTCCACTTCGGTTATAAAAACCAATCTCTTAATGTTTCATAAGGCAAAAGTTGCTGTTTGTTCTGAGATCCGTACAAAACACATAAACGCAATGTGGGCACCACGTAGAATTTTTTAATGCTAAACCTGGTCGTATGTAAAATTACCGCTAGGCTTTAAAACGTTAAAATACTGCGATTACTTGAGTGTTACTGCTTATCTGTGTCTCGATGGTAGAGATTTCCGCACATTTGTGTCTCTTTTTCTCTTTCTGTAGAGAACAGTCAACCTCAGTTGCCTCATACAGTTCTTCACGAGTCCACAGACATTCTAAAATACGTAATTAAAAACCTTCGCTTCGTTTCTCCTCAGATCTTAAAAAATAGTCCAAAATAACCCATTTTTTCGCCTGTCACATATAACTGGGTGCACCCACATTTTTCTTCTTTTTTTTTTTTCTTTCTCCTTCAGTTCTGTCTCTGCCGCCTGCCTCTGGGCCACCAGTCGCCTTCGACTGAATCAACCGTGTGAACGAGGCCTTCATGGTGGGGTTGCCACTCACTGCTCTTAGGCCTTTCGGGTGTCTCCCTCTTCGTCTTACACCTACAATTTGACCTGTCCAGCAAGCGACCTAATGCTAGTAGCTGGCACTGTTATAGCTCTGAGGATCAATGGCGCCCGCAAACTTCCTTTGCACGATAACGTGGAGACATCAACGCGCATCGACAGGAAAGTGACGCAATCAAAACTGACACATACCGTACCTTGAACTGCGTGCAGAGACCGCAGTCTCGATAAACTGGTTTGCATTTTACCCTTACTTCTAAACCCTGATCGCACAAGTACCATCAGGCAGGGTTCGATGTAAGAATTACATAATACGGATCTTCAAAACTTGTACACTCTACAAAATAGTCCAGCGATAAAGAACAATGGAAAGGGATAGACATGTAACATCCATCGGGGAGAACATAAATGTACTTTGACCAGGAGCATTAGGGAAGGGACCACTTGGGAGACCTATATATGGATGGAAGGATACTACACGGTCATTCGACCAATATAGTTTGTCACCTCCAGTCGGTTCGCTTGTAGTTAAACGTAGTCATACCATCCGATCGCCTGTATGAGCGATGTAATAGCGGCAGGAAGCCAATGGCGATATTTACGAGATAAAATAACGACCCCATAGAGCTCTGGATGAAGTACTGTAACGGGCTCTTGTCAATGCTGAAACATACGTTCGGGTTTCCTTAACCCTTTAAAGAAGAACCGTATCTGTTTTATATAAGGACTCAGTGCGTACCGCGCTGTAAACACTCTCCACTTCGATTATAAAAACCAGTCTCTTAATGTTTTATAATGCAAAAGTTGTTGTTTGTTCTGAGATCCGTACAAAACACATAAACGCAATGTGGGCAGCACGTAGAATTTTTTAATGTTAAACCTGGTCGTATGTAAAGTTACCGCTAGGCTTTAAAAGGTTAGCAAGCTTCTCAACCTATCAGATCCTCAAACAGAAAACTCTTCTACGGAATCAACTAACACTACTCTTTAGATACGTAGTTGAAGAACCTCCTTTGAAGAAGAATAAATAACCAAGCAAGAAGATGTCTGCAGTAAAGAAGAACAGAACCACAAATCCAAATAAGGAAGTTAGTTTTAAACTGTTTTCCGGTCTCTCCAACTTCGTTGTCAGTAGGTATGGAAGAAGTTAAAGCTGTTCTGTCTCCCTACCTCCCACCCTCCCACCCTCCCTTTCACTCGGTCTCTTAATAGCGGACCAAAATCTCCGCCAAAAATTATATAACAAACAGTCCGTAGTGTATGGTGATGAAAGCTGTGTTTCATTTACGTCAGTAAGCTACTCGTGGTCTCTCTTGTCGGACAAACGGGGAAATAAATATTTGTGGTTTTCAGTTACAACGTTTGTATGCCGAAAGAAGTTTCGTTGACAAGGGTCGCTGTGATCCCTGACAAGTGACTTGCTTCATGAGAAGAGATACGTATATTTATTTAGTTCTCAGCAGATCACTGATACTAAAAGTGTAAACTAAAATATATTCGATCTAAATTTTTACTTCGCACAGCTTCTAGAGCAGGGTCTTCAATCTTTACCTGCTCAAGGGCCACATTTTAATGGCGGAAAGACTCGCGGGCCGCATTCGCGTTTTACAAAGTAAAGTTTGCATTTTATTGCACGACATGCCCACTAGAATTTCTATATGTAAACATGCACAGGATAATTTGTTATTTTATTTCTTTATTTATTTATGGTTTATGATTTATTGTCGTTATATTTTACGTACTCCCACAAGAATATTTCTACAGAAAATGCAGAAGCTATGCCAACTCAGAGGGATTTAGGTTCAATTAGAAAAAAAATGCATATTCAGAATCTAAAAACGTAAGTTTTATTCTTAATATTGTTTATTGACACGTCTAAACAATTTCACAAGCATAAAAAGAACGTGCATCTTTAGTGAGAAATTGGGCACTGATTATTTTCCACTAACCTGTCTATATCATCTTACTAACTACCCTGCAAACATTTACTACGACATTAACCAAGATTTCATATACAAAAAACAAAATATATGTTTAAAATTTTAGTACAAAATTTAAAATATTTCAGAATGAATTTTATTTTATATTTATATAGTTCAATTAAACTTTCTACACTAAAAATTCAAGATTTGTTTGGGGGCCGCACAAAAAATTCGGAGGGCCGCATGCGGCCTGCGGGTTCAGGGCCCTGTTCTAGAGCATCTAACTACAGCCTAATCCCACGGTGTTCCACACTTCTTGATAAAGGGAGAGTTACTCTCATGACTAGGCAATTTCCTGTCCCTTACTGAACCTTTCAAAGTCCATCAGCAGTAATCCCTTAAAAAATAGCAATTATTTAAAAACAGATGATTACAGTACAATTTACTAAAACGAACAGCTGTGATTAGGCAATTACGGTGAGACGGAAAAATGGTGGACTGCATGGTTCTATACGTTCAATTTCACACACGTGGTTCAGATATCAAGAGCATAATTACTGTTGTATGACGAATGGTTTATTAGGCATAATGTGCAAGTCTGTTTCAAAACACGAGAACTTAATTCGGCAGGGACAGTTCCTGTAAAATAAGGGATATAATCATGCCCTCAACATGAGCTTGTCTCCCTACATGCCTGATCAATTACGTAAATGAGAACATAAATTATGGGGGAGGGGGGGGGAGGATAACCACCAGAAAAATTTCAAACCGTACCTTCTTCTGGAATGTTGTTAAACTGACCGGGTATTGAACTCAGATTCGCCTGACTGGAGTTCCCTGCACTGATAGGAACATTTAAACCGAACGTTGCTCTTACCACTGCTGCTTCGCATTATGTAATTCCACGGTTCGATTTCACAATGAGAAAATATCTTCAAAAGAAGCCACAAACAGTTATTTTCAGTTCTCTCTTATTTTCGCTTCATAATAGCCTTAACATTACCAGCTCACTCCACGGAGCAGAGTCCTCTTTGAAAAGCCAACAGTCACAGTTGATAAAGAAATTCGCCGCCTGCTATTCAACTCGAAAGGTTTATTATCGTGTTCACAACAGCCTACCATCGACTTCCACTCTGTGCCAGCTAAATCCAGCATACGCCTTCAAATCCCACTTTTTAGGAACCAACCTTGTTGATTTATAGTTTTGGCCTATATCATGACGTCATCAACAGCTTAAACTAAGCCTATATGGCGTCAAATTGTAGTATGAATTTGTGAATAATGAATTGGAAAGAAACGTTGAAGGAAGCGCTGGTGGCCTAGGCTACGGGCCGGACGGTCCGGTGTTTGAATCTCGTCTCCAAAACGTCCAAACCAGCCCTGAGGCCCACCCTGCCTCCTTTTCAATGGGTACCGGGGTTCCTTCCCGGGGGTAAAGCGGTGGGGCGTGATATTCACTTATCACCTCCAGTGAGCGCTGAGGTTAACCCTTTAAAGACGAAGCGTATCTGCTATACAAAGCATATACGCAGGACTCAGTGCGTACCGCGCTGTAAACACTCTCAACTTCGGTTATAAAAACCAATCTCTTAATGTTTTATAAGGCAGAAGTTGCTGTGTGTTCTGAGATCCGTACAAAACACATAAACGCAATGTGGGCACCACGTAGAATTTTTGAATGTTAAACCTGGTGGTATGTAAAGTTACCGCTAGGCTTTAAAAGGTTAAGAATGAGTGAAGCAATCAATACCTCTCCTCCCCCTTTATGCCTTCACTTGACCCGTGGACTACAACAACAAAAAAATCAGTCTGCTTAGCCTGTTTATATGTCGAAATTTTAGCCCGGAATCTCTACACATACGAAGTATAAGTACACACTCGCACGCGACGTTAGGCGATGGAATTACTGCTACGAACAGGACAACGTGCCTTGGAGTTACGCAACACACGGGTAACGTCTTGCGCAGCTGAGCGACTGGCGGCTTATCAAAAGAACTTTGCGCATTGAATTTTTTTTTGAGAATGCCCCACAGCAGACTCTACAGACACACAGCAGCCATAAGGCTTCTTGTGCAACCCTATAAGGAAGATGATTATTTCTTGTCCTTTTCCAAGAAGTGGAGCACCGGTGAAACTGACAGGGGAAAACCGAAGTACTCGGGGCAAAAAACCTGTCCCAGTGCCCCTTTTTCCACCACAAATCCCACATGGACTAACTCGCGATCCAACTCGGGGCTCCGCGGTGGGAGGCCGGCAGCTAACCGCCTGAGCCATAGCACGGCCACGCGATTGAGTTACTTAAGTTATACGTCAAATTGTCTTCAAAAACACTAAACCTCGGGGCAGCGTCAAAACTTGGCACAACAATAAATACAGAAGGGAACGCACCGACATCTCAGGCCATTTCAGGTGTAGGAAGATAATCCATTACTGTGGACTGTTTCCAGTTAAGTACGAACAAAAAGAAACAACAGGAAATGACAACAGCCTCTTGGGTTGTTTTACGGCAGAGTGAATAACCAGATAGGCACCGGCTGGAAAAAAGCGGATGTGACGTGTGCTTGGCCGTGGTCCATACCTAGAAGACCATCTGTGTCAGTGTGCTGTAACGCGAACAGCAAAAACTGAAGAAAAGATAATTTAATACTAAGTCTCATCTTACGTCATCTGTTGAAGCGTCCCTAAACTATAAGCATCGGACACCGAAGCTGGCGGGGCGTATGAACAAGCTAAGGTTAGACATCCACACACAGGATATCTGCCGTAATGTCTTCATAAATCCCACTCGTAAATGTCAGTCCTTGAACAATAATTGTCAAAAATAGCTTAAAGTGCAAGAGAAAACTTTTAAAGGGTTTTATTTATTTTAAAGTGTCTGAAGTGTTTCGAGCAGCAATTAAGACATTCTGACAGGAAAAACAATTAAAAGAAGGACAAAATCATCAGAATGTCACAGAGACATGAAAAGATACAAATAAATTTAATAAGCTTTTCAGGAAATTTACAAAAACGGAAGGACGAATGAATAAAGCCGAGAAAACGTAAGATACAAGATATCAGCACAACAAATAGGATCTAAAGTATAATCGAACTCGGTTATAATGTTATAAAAGGGACTAAATATTTCGTGTCGTTATAAACGAGTGTTATTATAACCGCAGAGCATAATGTTACCGTTACCAGTGAGGAATTAATTGGTACCACAGAATATCTGACGCTATAGGCGAGGTGTCGCATTAATCGATGTCGTTATAACCGAGTTCGTCTGTACTAGAACCTTCAAGGCCATGGCCACAATCGAAAAAGACAGTCACTTTTGTGCCTAATCACTTAGCAATTAAGGTGAATAGGGGATGCAGGGGATACCAGACTGGGTGAATGGGTAAAGAAAACTTCTATTCCTCCCGTGAATCGAATCCCCCCCGCTTTAATAATGGCTGCTCCTAGATTTTAAACTCGTGACTGTTTCCAAGACAAACACTGACGATGAGATTACTTCAAATGTGCCTTTCCACATTTTACACAATTCACAAGATACATTCTCTCCGTACATTAATAACAGACTACGGTAAATTAGAATCGATATCTTGGCAACGAAAAGATATCGATCATGCTAGACTATTATGTTTGGATCAACTGTTTCCACAGCTTCAGCGCTTACCTCACAGAAAACACAGTCTGTCTTAATTATAAAGACCATTCACGGCGAATTATCGTAAGCATAACCAGGTATTCGCGTAAATGTTATTTTCGTCCGATTAAATTCCGAACGCGTCCACAAATTTTGTAACAATCCCAAAAACGAAATTTCACGAGCGCCCGTCTATTGGTAGTTGCACTATTTACACGGAGAGAGGAACGGACATACATAACCTGTTTAATAGGTTACTTTTCGAAACCTGCTTAGTAACCCTGCCCTCCCCCCCCCCAAAAAAAAATCGATACAGACGAGAGAGTTATAATGAAGCGCTAATGTAAAAAAGCAGAACCGCCGTTCTTAATTCGATAATTTCATACCACTCCGATGGCACTGGTTATACGGTATGCAGCTACAGGCTGCTGGAGGAACGGGTTTTGTATTACGCAGTGACTCAACTCCAGCCAACAGCAACTTTGTAACAAGAGTTTCCGTCTAAGGTGGCCTCTGCAGGCCTCCTCAAGAGATTCCCAAGACGCAAGCAGGCAGTGTCTCACGGATGTACAGCCAGCCAACGCTTTTGGCCAGAATTCCAGTCTGTGCCGCATTCACATATCGTCCGGGAAATATGTACTAAACAAAAGGCCTTTCCGTACTTTTCCGAGTCCCTCAAGTCAAACACCAGGATGCTTTGAAAGAGGCCAGATCGCTTCCTCCCTAAACGTTTTAATTATCTACCATTCAACGCTAAAAATGGCTACAAATCATAAAGCATCTTTACATAATCCACCGTTATACATATCAACACATGCCCTCAGCTGAAAAGAGCATAAAAAACAAATGACAGTCTTATCTATAGGATTTTAATTCTTACATTTTGATGATCAATTTCCGACAAGGATTCGAACCTGGCTAGATATACAGACAGAAATGTCTTATTTAACCACTCTGCTAATTGCTAAGATTATGGGCCCGGGATAGCGTAGTAGGAAGAGCGAGTCGCTACGCCAGACTCCTGTGGCAGTAAGAGATTTTCTCTTCTTACCACTAGTCCAGACCGGCCCTGGGGCCCATCCAGCCTTCTGTACAATGGGTACCGGGGCTCTTTGCCGCGCATAAAGCGGCCGGGGCGTGGCGTTGACCGCCCACCGTCTAGCGCCGATATTAACAATAAGTAGGGCTATACCCCTACTCACCCTCTCTGCCTGCGTACATACATACACACATATATACATACATACACACACATACATACATACATACATACATACATACACACACACACATACATACACACACACACACACACGTACGTATGTACGTACGTACGTACGTACATACATACACATACATACATACATACATACATACATACATACATACACACACACACACATACGTACATACATACACACACATACGTACGTACATACATACATACATACATACATACATACATACATACACACACACACATACGTACATACATATACACACATACGTACGTACATACATATACACACATACGTACATACATACATACATACATACATACATACATACACATACATACATACATGCATACATACATACATACATACATACATACATACATACATACATACATACATACATACACACATTCCATGGATATATTAAGTGGGTCACAAAGACAACAGGATGCGTAACAAGTCGTAAATACACAAATATACACAATTTTACAGTGTAAAATACTATAACTTTATGTAAAACGTTATTATAGACCATCATGCATGGCATGTTACGGGTAGATATTTACCTTTAAATTGCTAATATTACACAGCGTCCATGACAGAAGGATGTACGTATGTGAGAGCATTGGTGTAATGATACTGACAGGGGAAAACCGAAATACTCCGCGAAAAACCCGTCCCAGTGTCACACTGTCCACCACAAATCCCATATGAACGGGCCTGAGACCAAATTCATGCGTCCATGGTGAGAAGCCGGCGATTAACAGCCTCATCCATGGCACGGCCTTCGGTAAACGAAAGTAAATTGTCTATCGCCAGACACATTATGCTGCTAATCGGCTGAATACGGACAACACTCTTCTACAACTCATAGAAATAGTCCGGAGATCCTGAGGATTTTGAACTAGAATGTCTAATTAGGATAACTGGCGCACCGGTCCTAAATGTAAACCTTACTCACCCTACTGCAAGTATGTGCATCCAACAGGACTTCGTCTGTCATCCAAACTATCTCAGTTTCCCCACACATGACTTTCCATTCCGAAAAGAAACCTTTCAGACACGCCTGACTTCATTCTAATAGCCATGAAAATATCTTTCATATTCCACAGGCACCATTTTTTTACAAGGAATATTGTGGACAATACTGTGGGAGTCAGTCACTATCACCTAGTCTCCGTGGTCTCGAACACCCATGCTTCCCCCCCCCCCCCCCACCGGCACCAAATCTCTGCTTCTCGTATCGTCTACATGGATGTGCGACAAGTGTGGGTAATCTGAAACATCCTTATTTCTTCCTGCCTTTCTTCTCTCAGTTGCTTCCAAGAAATAAGGCATTCGAGAGAATGTAGCAAACAAAACACAATACTACGTGGATATTAGTACTCACGAGTCGGGCAGGAATCGAAATGGCACTCAACAGAGCGCATAAAAGTACCTGAAGATGGAGAGGAACCAACCCCCGAAACGTCGCTTGTATTCTTAGCCACATAAAGATACTACTACTACTACTACTACTACTACTACTACTACTACATCTTCATCTTGCTGCTTAATAGTTCGGAATTGAAACAGAAGCGTTACACCTGTGCTCTTGTCCCTGTGCATGCCATCAAGGTACACAGGGGATTGGTGGTGGGACAACAGCTCCAATCTTTCTTAGCTTAGGCGGTGGATGGGCACGAGCTGTCGGCTCCACGCCCCGGCCGCTGTACCCTTCCTCTCTCCACCAGCTCTACGGTCCATGCAGGACCTTGGCCTCCTTCAGATTCAGCTTCCACGCGTCTCTACCCCTAGCTATTTTTCTCCTGCCTCTAACACCCATTTTTTCAGATCATTTTCAACGTGGTCCAACCATCTCTTTCTTGGTTTTCGACCCAACCCTTTTCCTTCTGGGATATTCTTGAACACCTCCTTGCCCCCACCAGGAATAGAACCACGATTCCTCAGACGACCAGCCCGTAGCCTAATCACTATACATATAACGCTGTCCCAACATCTTCTGGGCTCTTCGCAAAAGGAGAAATCCCCCACCCAGATATTTTCTGAATCCAGACCGCCAAAGTACGTAGTTACTTCAGACGCCAAAGAGCTAAATATCGCCCCCGACCTTAGTTACGTTTGTTCCCTAGAAAGCACCAGACACAAGACACTCATTCACGCGTCACCATATCCCTTACAAAGTGTGTCAAAACACCGTTACTACGGCACTGCATACGTGATATACAGGCCCACTATCTCGGACGGCGTTTTAGATCAGGTGCGTAAATTACAAGCTGCACTCATCGTGACATGGCTGTTAACTTCAAAGAAAACACGTAAAGCAATCCCAATTAGACACAAACGCACCTGTGGCCACGGATTCCATAGATTTCTCCAATTATACGTACAATCTCTGAGCTTCCACACTGTCGTAACATTTAGAACTATATCCTTTATGGCAACTAATCGTTTTCATGTCGATAAAACTGGTCGCATGTATTATATCAGTGCCTTCAAATTTTTTTTCTCATGTACCACTGTCACAAGACAAACATGTACACGTACCACTGTCACAGTACAAAACATGTACACGTACCACTGTCACAAGACAAACATGTACACGTACCACTGTCACAGTACAAAACATGTACACGTACCACTGTCACAGTACAAAAGATGTACACGTACCACTGTCACAGTACAAAACATGTACACGTAACACTGTCACAGTACAAAACATGTATGCGTACCACTGTCACAGTACAAAACATGTACACGTACCACTGTCACAGTACAAAACATGTACGCGTACCACTGTCACAGTACAAAACATGTACACGTACCACTGTCACAGTACAAAACACGTACACGTACCACTGTTACAGTACAAAACACTTACACGTACCACTGTCACAGTACAAAACATGTACGCCTATCACTAGGTACTGCAAATATTAATGCCTACTTACAGGATACCGGTCTTCCGGGATGTTTCGTTATTGGCAGGTTTGAAGTCTTCAAACCTGCCAACCAGCGAAACAACAAAGCTGTGGAAACCTCGAATTTCGCAGTTGCTGTTTCTCTAATTTAACGCGATTAGACGACAGAGGAGAATCTGTACTTATTTTCGAACAATGGAACAGTATCTTGGTAGACAGTTTATAAATATTTTTCTCTGCATTTCAACACACTTAAAACAATTTCAATGGCACAATTTAACGTTTATAAATTTTAATTATTGGTAAAAATAATTAGTAAGTTTCTTCTCGTACGACTACGCGACCGTCCGCGTAAGACGTTTAAAAAGCACCGTATTATATCACCTAAATTCCAGTCAATGAACTTAATATTTCATCACAATCCTGGCAGACAGTAGACTATGCGGCCTCTGCTTTTTTATATTATGCCCGTTGTTTATGCAGGCTGTCTTGTGGCCTCTAATGGCACCAATGTCCATCCATCGGATAACAGACGAATGAATACCGACAGTCGGAAAAGTAGTAACTGACACGGAAAAATTAAGCAGTCGGAGAAGGGCCTGTTCCAGTGTAACTGTGTCCATTACAAGTCCGCAAGACCTGAACCGGGACTGCACCTCTGCATTCGTCCCTAGGTCTGTGCACCACAATGTTTCGGCATTGCTGTTTCCCTTTCGTCTTAAACGTGGTTTCCTATCATTGGCAGTTTTCTACAAACCTGACGATGCGTACATAAATGTGTAGGGCTTCAATATCTGAACCAAATATACTGCGGGAATTTCGACTATTTCTATCCTGGGGGGGGGGGGGGGGGGTTAAGGGACAGGAATCTATAAAAATTACAAAA